>VXBO01007052.1:11218-42601 GCA_013400135.1 Rhinoptilus africanus
TTTTTTTTTCCCTTTAAAAAAAAAAAAAAAAAACCCGCACTATTGTTGGGCAGATAGTGCCTTCCCCATTTATCTCTATCAGCAGCCGTGATTGCAGCCGATACCGGCCGCCTAATTGGGCTGGGAGCAATTTGCAGGCGGACGGCGTCACCTTCTGGCTGAGGCGGGTGAGACAGCGGCGGGGCAGGGTCAGGCCGGGGGGGGGGGGGGCCTGGAGCCGCCCCCCCCCCTGCATTTAGCATCCCCCACCCCGCAAACCGGCAGCCGAGGACCGCGTCCGGAGCCCGAATGTGCCCGGAGGTACCCCTGGGTGGGGGGCAGCTGCGGGACGGCACCGCGCAACTCTGCGCCGCTTCGTAAAAATTAATGAAATTTTGCTAGGGGCTTGCGAACATTTCAGCGTTCTGTATCTGCTTATTCCTGCGGTGATTAGATATTTTTATTTATCAGTTGTGTCGTGATGAGGTGCTCAAAGCCTCTCACCTGGAAGTTTGAGCTGTCACACGCTTGCAAAAAGAAAAAAAAACCATATTGAACACATCTGAGTCGCTCCCGTGAGCCCCGGGCTCCGGCGTGGCGTGGGGAGGGAAAACAAAGTCACTTTTCCTTCTTTATGAAGGAGTCGGCAACATAATTCAGCTGGGTCTTGGTGACATCTAGAAATGCAATAAAGTAAAACCTGGGCAGCCTTCAGACAGTTTGAGTGGTGACAAACGTGTTATCGCCCGCGACGTGAAGAACTATGGCTCACTCTTTTCCCAAGGTCACTCCTGAAAACCTGGAAAATGAGGGACGGAATTTGTGCGTGTGGCCATCCATGCTTGTGGCTTTGTTCACAGGTACCTGCTGTGATATTTATTCCAGCCCCTTTTAATGTGGAAAAATCGAGGCTCCAGAAATACGTGCAAAAGGGGAGAAGCTCACGGGTGGCAGAAGGATTGAAGGTTTGGGGTTTTTTTTTTTCTTTCTTTTCCCTGTCCCTCCGTTCCCTGGGGGGCCCATAGGGGTGTTCCAGTGTCCCCAGCCATGCTGTCGGAGCAGCCCAGGGTGAGCCAGGTGGGGGGTTTGGAGGGATGGTGTGTCCTAGGTTATCCCTGGGGATGACCTGCACCTGCTGCAGGGAGGTGGAGTCGGGGATAGGAGCCGGAGTGGGCAAAGCCAAATCCCAGCCCTGACCCTCCGTCCCCCGCCACCTCAGCACCCCCCAGCCAGGCGGGTGGCACAGGACGCACACCCGCAGGGTGTTGGTGGCGGTCGGTGCGTGCCCGAAGGCGTTTTTAATAAGCCGTTTGCAGGCAGGTGGTGTTGCGCAGCAGTGGCCACCTCCCGAGGGCAGGCAGCAGCCCTTGCTCTCGGCGGCACACCTGGGAGGGGGATGCCAGGGCGGCTTCCCCCCCTGGGGACCCTCACCTGGGGCACCTGCGCACCCATAAAAGCCCACACCTGCCCCCTTCTCCCCCTTCTGGGCTCTGCTTCCTTCTGCTCCTTTCAGTGGAGGGCAGGCACCTGCATTCTTGAGGCTAATCCGAAGCTATGAATTTTTAAGCCTTGGAGCCTGCAATTTGGAGGTATATTTATTTTATTATTATTATTTTTGAGAAAAAAGTTTGTTACGTTTCTGGTCATAGGGTTTATAGTAAAGGGAAGAAGCCTGAAAGCATGCCCTGAGCCTGAACTTTGGAGTACATAGCATCACCAAGCATAGGTTATTTTCTGTTTTAAGTCTTGTGATTTCCTTTCTTCCCTACTCCATTCTTGTCATCCCGGGTGGCAGCTGGTGTGGTGTTTGCACGTCTGGAGTCTGCAGCCTTGAGGGAGCCCCTTGAAATCTGGGAATAACTGTGTCCTCCAGCTGAAAAGAGTTGTTCCCCTGCCTACAGTGCTAGCACCCCCCTCTCGGGATAGTGGTCTTGGTTTTCTCTCGTAGCTCTGGTTTCCTTGTGAAATGTGCTGCTGGGGGGTAGGTGGTGGCTGAGCTGCCCCGGTGCTGGCAGTGTGGGTGCTACGGGGGGGGCTGTGATGGAGCTCACTGCCAGGGTCCCTGCCCTCCGGCAAGTCAGGGTGTTTGTGTGCTAGTGCCTGTCGAGGCTGCGGAGCTGTGCTGGGTGCTGTTCAAACCCAGCACGCAGCAAAAATGGGGAAAAAAACCCAAAAAACCAAGTCCCCTTTGGGCTGCAAATATTTAGATTACTTCCAGCGGCCGGTTACTGCTGGGGGAAGCCTGGAGGCGTGTGGGGCTGCTGTCATGCGGCTTTTTGCAGGAGCAGGGTGGCCACTTGTGCCTGGGAGGAAGGGGCTCCTTCCAGGCCCAGGGGCTCGGGGGGGCCGGTGGTGACACCTGGGGGATGCTCTCTGCTCCCCCTTCCCGGCGAATCCCGGTTTGGGATTCAGGGCAGTGGTGAAATGCCCCAGTTTGGCCCCTGGTTGTTTTTCTGTCTCTGGGTGACATCTGGTGCGTTGCAGCGAGTTCCCAGAAAGAGGCCCTGATGGAGGATGTCAGGGTAGGAAGAAAGGAGCTGACCTTGCTATTAAAAGGCAACAGAAATGGAAATGTTTCAGGCTGTTTCTAGCAGACGTCTCTGGGAAGAAAATCTCCGAGCTTTGCTCCATCAGACCCCGGTGGGCAGCTTTTTTCTGCTAATTGTTCACTTGATCCCTCACTGGAGATGCTTAATTTATCCTCGCCCCCGTTGCTGTGTGTGAGAATATCTTGTGGCGTTTGGGAAGGATTTTAGTCCTCTTGATCCCTCAAGACTTCGTACACTCCTGGTCTTATAGAGACGCCAATAGCCCCATGCTCTCAGATCAAAGATGCCCATCTTGAGTGGGAAGAGATCCTGCTCCGAGTCTGGAGCAATCCCACTGAATCCAGCCCAGCATTCCCAGCAGCACCTCTTTAAAGAAGGAATTTCTTGCAAATCTCTGATCCCTGCTCTGAGCAGGGTCCTGTGGAAGAAGGAAACCTTGCTGTCTCATGGCTGCTCCTCGTGATGGGGGGGAAGTGGAGTAATTATCGAGATTAGCGAGAATAAGCTTTGCTTACAGCCTGAGATGAATGAATGTTTTAAACCCTCTTGGCTTTTTTGGCTGAGATCAAATGTGGCATCAGTTTAACATCTGTATCCTTTATCTGGGGAGTGGGAAGACTAACCTTTCTTGACACAGGGCATGAACTTGATTTAAAAGGGCTCTCCTTCAATTTTTTTTTTCCCCCCCTGTGCCGTGCGATCCTGCCCAGTGATACGGTGGGGAGCAGGGGCTGCTTTGCCTGCCTGGAAGGGCAGGGGAGAGGAGGAGGAGGAGGAGAAGAGCGTGTCAGGTTGTGCTGGATATTTGGAGAACGATGAGAACAGCCCATGTGAAACGTGGCCAGGGGTGGACCTGTGTGCTTGAGGACAGTTGCGGGTGCAGTGACAGCAGGCAGCCATTGGGATTGAGATGTACGGATAGTCCCTGCCGGCCGCAGAGCCATCGGCTGCCCTGGTTCAGTCTCCTCCAAGCCGTTGTCTGCTGAGCTGCAGCTGACAGCATATCTCAGAAAACCCGAGCAATATATCTAATGCAAAGGCATAAATCATCCCAGGTGCTGTCTACCTGCACCCCAGCACTCCTCCTGCTGCTTCTGCTTTGTCCTGGGAAGTGCAGGGCTGGGAGCGAGCTGACAGCCGGCATTCTCCCAGCGTGGGTGGCAGAGGGGCTTGGTAGCAGCCACCGGAGCTAATGATTTAAATGATTAGCGCAAGGAGCACAGGCGGCTGCTGTTGACTCCAGCCAAGGTGCTCCCATTGTTTGGGTCACTGGTTTCCAGCCTCAGCCTGCGGAGACACCCTGGTGCTGCCAGCAGCCGCCTCGCCAGGGCCGAGGTGCAGGGATGTGGTGATGGGCACTTGCCTGAAGCTGTGGGCACAGAGCAGGGACGGCCAAAGGCTCTCTGGGCTCTGCCTTCAAATGCTTTTTGATGATGAAAGTGGCTGTTTTCCTTGGGACAGGAGTGCCCGGCTTGGCTTGTTGAACTTCAGCTTCTCTCACCTGCCCTGGCTCTGGGATGCCAAGCATGGGTGGGCTGTGCGTGGGCTAGTGGCCCGTGATGCCATGGTGGTGTCCAAGGCTGGTGTGCCCCAAACAGGGAAGACTGATATGGCCGTGCCCAGTGCAGGAGCTCAGGGACAGGCTCTCCTGCAGGTTACCGCATCCTTAGTGCATTTACTCTGTACTGGGCTGAAGGCACCAGCTTCAGCTTCCCCTTTGCCTTCTCTTGACGTGCAGGTCTTGGTCTATTCTTACAGTCCTTAATGGCGACAAGCCCCTGAGCAAAAGAGCACCAAATAACTTTGTTTTCCACCCAACAGAGAGGGGAGATGGTATCTAAAAAAGCCCAGGAGCTTTTCACCCCCTCAGGAGCCAGGGCTGGGACTTGTTTGAATAAATGATAGAATCACACAATGGTTCAGGTTGGAAGGGACCTTAAAGATCATCCACTTACACCCCCCTGCCCTGGGCAGGGACACCTCCCACCAGCCCAGGCTGCTCCAAGCCCCGTCCAGCCTCACCTTGAACCCCTCCAGGGATGGGGCATCCACAGCTTCTCTGGGCAGCCTGTTCCAGTGTCTCACCACCCTCACAGCAACGAATTCACAGTAAAGAATCAGCCTGGGCTGGCTCTGCCCGTCCTTGCAAAGTGAACCCCATCCCATGTGCGCTGGAAGGAGGTTTTGTTTGCTGGGCCAGAGAAAGTGAAACACAACCTGGAGCAGGCTCAAGCCCAGCTCTTTGCCGTGCTCTGGCAAGGGACACAAGGAGCGGCAGAGCCATGTCCTGCGCCCCTGGTCCTCAAAGCCCCCGCACATCCGAGCAGCCCCTCGAAACGTGTTGCTCCATCCCTGCACAGGCAGCTGTCAGGGCAGGTCAGCGGGCAGACGCAATGCTCGTACCTGAGGGTCTCCAGGAAGGTCCCCTCCCCTCAGAGACTGAGGCAGCTGATGCTGGGAGGCAGAGCGGGTCCTGTTTGCCTACTGCAGGCTCTTAAGCCTCACCGGAGCATCTGGTCGAGCCGCTGCTGGGGACAGGATATTGCAGCGGGGGATGTTGGAGCTGGTCCACCCGCCGGTTCCTGTGCTGTGTGGCTGTGTAATGCACACCGGCACGGCACATACTGCGCGGAGTGTGTGACTCTGGGTGCAGTATTTACTTAGGTGTTGAAGGTGAAATGAATCTCTGCCATTTCCCTCTGGGCTGAATCTTTACCGGCTCCCCCAGCTGAAAGCCAACACTGCTTCTCCGGAGCACGGGAGCCTCCTCCCGGCACGGTGAGTGGATGGTTCCCAGACTTTAGGAGAAAAACCCTTTCCCCCTCCACCCCCTTAACTGAAACACTCACTCTGCCTTACTCATCTTCCCACTCACTTTTGCCTTCATTTCCAAAGACTGATCAGGCTGCTGCTGCTCTGTCCCTTTCCCTTGTTTTTCCCAGCTGGTTTGGAACCCAGTGGGAGGCTTGGGACAGAAACCTGCCCAGCCCACTGAAGCCATAGAAATGCTGCCTATGGGGCTGTTAAAAGTAGGGTTTTTCTTTGCCAGAACCCAAAATAGTAATTTCCAGCACAACAGGCTTGTTGCTACCAAGTCAGGTCAGTGTAGTAACTGCAAATCCTTCTGGATGGTGATGTTCCTGAGGAGGCAGGAGGGCTGCTGCCCTTTCCTAGCACGCGCAACTGAACTGAGAGCAACCACACTGGGATTGGTGGGGCTACTGGGAGCATCCCTCGAGGCATCGCTTTCCTTAACCCATTGATCTCAATCAATTGATCTGCTGGGCTGTTCTCAAGGCTCCTAATCAAAGCCCATCCTTCATTTGGTAACCTGGCTGTATTTTTTTTTTTTTTTTTTTGACGAATGGATGGATTTCTTCATAAATCACCTTTTTTTCCACCAAATTAAGAGGGGAGAGAAGGGGAGGAAGGGAAACCCCCAAGCCCTTGTCTTGGTGCCTTGTCATGCCTGCCTTTAATTGACAGACCTTGTTATTAATGTTTTCCAGCCGCCTCTCATCCAGGGCTCAAACCTCCCTCTTAAAGCCCTGTCATGTTAAAAATTGACGTGTGTTGACTTTGGCCCGGGAGAAGCTGGGCCCTGGCTGTAGGTAGGAACTGCATGTGTTTAGTCTGGCTTACGTTTTATTTTCCCCTTTCATCAAATTAGTTCAGCTGTATTTTTTTTCTGCAGGAAAGAAAAGAAAAGAAAAACTGTTTGACAATCCGAGGCTCTGGGTTAGAATTGCAGCATTGCGTTAAAACAACAAAAAATAGCTTACAAATGTGGGCTGTGGCGGGCCGAGGGGAGTCACCAGAGCAAGGACGGGAAAAGCTGCTGCAAGTAAACACCATCTCCGAAGAGGCACACAGAGATTCCTCCTGCAACCCCGCAGCCCCGGCTGCTCCTTTATTTGATTTATTCCGGTTCGGGTAGTTGCATTCAGCCTTGCTAAAGTTAGTGCTGTCCTGTCAGCATCAGGTTTTTCCCCCCACTCCTGCTAGTTCATCCCGTGCAGCAGCCCGGCTGCGGGTGCCCGAGTACTCCATCCCAAAGCTCAGCCAGGAATGTGCTGCGAGTCCGACAGGGTCAGTACCAGGCTGAAATGGGGGTGGAAAGCCAAGGAAATCCTGATTCTTGTCCACTAAGTGCCTAGAATCAGGAGCTATGTGGTGCTTTTCATTGGGATCGCAGTTAAGATCCAAACTGCATCCATCAGGGATGCTCCTGCCCATGAAAGTGAAGGATTTCCCACATCCATCCTGCTTCTGCTGCCCCAGGGTTTTACCAACACCTTAGTGCCTCTCCGTGGGAGACATCTGCCCTCTCCCAAGGCAATTTCCCAGGTGCTTCGGGGTTAAATGCACCTGAAATGCCGGTGGGGTTCATTTAACAGATAGGAGGCCTCCCCAGCCCCAAGTCACTGAGGACCAGGGAAGCACCAGCTGCTGTTTTGGTGCCAAATGGAAAGAAATAGCTGAAACCTCAGGAAGTTACTAATGTGCTCGTGTCACCATCCTGCCTGCGCTGAATCCAACCCTGCTCTGCCCGGGGTGGATGAGAGACACCAGCCCGGGGCTGGAAAAGGTGAGGGGTGGGAAAACCCTGGGTGGGACGGCCAGGAGGCTTCATGGGGGTAAAGGGGGGTGTCTCCACTCCCACCCCCTCAAGAGCACAGCAGTGGCATGTCCCCATGGCCCCGCTGGAGTTTCCCTGTGGGCATGGGACTAATGGGGCTCAGCATCTGCTGCTTGGTCGATGCTGTGTCCGTGCAGAGCCAGCGTCGCTCCTGCAAGGAGTGACGGCCCCATTGCAGCCAAACAGTGCAAATGAAGTGGAAACAGGCAGAGAAGGATCCTCACTTTCACTGGGGCGTGTTGGTGACAACCTGTCTTTGCTTCCTGAAAGGTCTCGCAGGCGGGTGCTGGCTCAGCATCTCCTCCTGTAGCAATTCCCATGCATCCTTTTTTTCCTGCATTTCATGACGGTGTTTCTGTGGGCTCCATGGGATGCCCACCACGCAGCCCTGTATCCTCAGTGCCCACCAAGTGCAGTGCCGGATCCCACCATCCTGCCCTTAACCTGGATCAGCTCCCTGTTTTTTGGCCATATGGGCAGACAAGGACAGGTCCCATCGGTGCCGCTGGCTGCCACACAAGTGTCACTGCAAACCGGGGGGAGCTGGAGCGTTCCTGGCTTCCTGATGGACCCGTAATGAAATAGTTACTCCCAAGGAAGTGTGGAGAGCTGTGTCAGAGACCTCATCTCCCTGCAGCCACGGGCCCAGCTGGGCAACGCGCCCATACACATGAGGACCCGGCCCCTCATGGGGGGGCTGAAATATTTTCTAACAGCTACTTTTGTAACATTAGCAAAATCAAAGCAAAACGTGTCAAAATTCCCATTAAGACACATTTAACTTCCCTTGTTCCAAGACAAAGTGCCTTTGCCTGGAGGCAGGTTTCGGGTTTGCTGGGCGGCCGTGGGAGACTATTGGATTACAGGCAGCACAGAGCCAGATTTTGCTCTCTTCAGGGTAAAGGCTTTTTCTAATCAGGATCAGTTTAATTCTGTCATCTGAATTATTAGCTTGGCTCTGTTTCTGGCCTGGGCAGGAAGGAGATGAGGGAAAGGAGCCTGTTGCTGGAGGAGGGGAGGTGAGCGGGGAGAGGGTCCGAGCCCCGAAGGGCAGAGCCTGCGACCTGCTCTTTGCACTGCAGAAACCCCGTGTTCACGTTCTAGATGGTGATGGACGGTGGAAGGTGTGAAGGCCTCTGAGGGCTTTACAGCTACAGATTAAGCCTTGCCACATGGTTCCGCCCTAGATGAGCATCAGCTTGATTTACTGGTGGGGAAACTGAGGCACAGGGCAGAGAGCAGGGACGTGGAGCTGTGGTGCTGGCAATGCTGAGCCACCCTCGCCTGCAGAGAGGTAAGATGAATTCCTCATTAAATAGAGGAGACAGCAAAATCCCTCTTTTCCTCCTGGAAAAAAACAGCATCTCTGCATCCTGGCTCATGTGTCAGGGGAGGCTGTTTGGGCCTCACCACATCCTTGCTTTGAAAAGGATACTTTTTTTCCCTTCCCTTTTTTTCTTTTTTTTTTTTTTATTTTTTTGTCCCCCAAGAGTGAGGGTGTGTGTGGAAATTTGAAGGCAGTGTTTTCCATGTTATTCTTCCAGCGTCCTCACTCCCTGTGTCATGGGTCCTGTCTGTGGTCCTCATTCCCAAACGGATTTGGATGCTTGTGCTTGGGACACACGCAGTCCTGCTGCTTTCAGCCTAGCTCCTCCAGGGAGCATTTTGTCTGTTTAACCTGCTCAGGGGGCACCAGGCAGCGGCATTAACAAATAATAATTAGCTGATGGCATGGTATGGAGAGTGTGATGGGTCACATCAGCATGGCAGTGCTTAGAAGGGCTGGCCTCGGGCGAAGAGGCTGGTCAGCAAATCCTGAGTGCCTGGTGATGGAGGTCTGGGTTATCCGCACCTCTGCAGGGGATGAAATCAGGCCGGACTCAGGCATCAAAGGAAAGATGGTGCTTGTTCTTGAGGGGAGCAGACAGATCTGCTGCCTGCGTGTTCCCAATTGGTCCTTAAAATGAGAGGAAAGTTGCTAGCATGAGGATGACCCCATTTTTTTGCCACCCATCCAGTTCTGGGAAGAGGGCAGCCTTGCTTCAGCCCGTGAGCTGGATACCTGCTTCTCCAAAGGTGGCACCAAGACACCCGAAATGAGAGGACGCAGGCACAGGCATTGCAGACAGGATTAGCCAGGCCACCAAGGCACCACTGGGGTGACTGAGGGTTACAGAAGCATGCAAGGATCCAGAGTGTCTGATTTAAGCTGGAAAGCAAATCCACAGGCAAAGGCACCCAGCGTGGGGTGATGCTGGGTCTGAGCTGCATGGGAGAGTGCAGGCAGCGCTACAATTAGGATGGCACCCGCGAAATAGGACGAGAGGCTGGAAGAAACAGAAATAAAGCAGTGGGTGAATCCATTGCTTGGGGCGAGCATCTGGGAGTCCAGACCCCACCTGAAAAAGGGAAAAGGGAATTGCTTCCAGCTGCCTCTCAAGAGAGGAGGGTGTGTGAGGACAGGGGCTGGTCAGGCTGGGCTGGCCGCTGGGAGGGCAGGCAGTCCTGCAGCCGTGCTGGCTGGTGGACTCACCTGCAATGGGCATCCCGGGAGACCCCAAGCTTTCTCCTGGGCTGCTACCGTCCCCGCTGCAGCTGGAGAGCAGACTGCTGCCGAAGAGCACTTCCAGGGCAAGACACTGAAAAAAGCAGCGCAGTGCATCCCTTCCCTCGTGCCAGTGGGGAATGTGGCTTCTTGGGTGCGTTTACCCTGGGTCAAGAGGCAATTCAATGAGACCTTCCCCAACCTGTGGCAGACACTTCTCCCTAATAAACACCCTTACTTCGATTACGCTCAGGCCGTGGTCATTGGGAAGTCTGAGCCCAGGTAGGACTGAGATGCGTTGGCCGAGCTGGGGAAAATCGATGAGTTGCAAAAGACCTGGGGGAGTCCTTGGCAGATCTACCACCACGTCCTGTCTTACGGGGTTTTTACAAGGTTCCCTTAACACCCGTGCAGAACCAGAGAGACTTAGTTGGTACTGGAAGTGTCTTCAACCCATTAGATTTGGGGATGAAAGAGCTGCTTGTTCCTTGGCTGGGCCAGTGCCAGGTGGGAGCAGGGAGATCCAGCACAGGGCAGTGGGATGACATGAACAGCACTGGGCCTGGCTCACTGGTGATGGGAAACTCATCACTGGACACGTATAGGTCAGCATATGAGGGTCCCACATGTGGCAGAGTTCAGCTCTGAGGGGACAGAGGCTGCTGTGATGTTCTTGGCTTTGTTCCTTGCTGGCATAATCAATCTTCTGCAGGAGATGCTCTGTGCTCAGCATTTCTGACGTTATCTCATCCCCACTGTCAAGTGCAGGCTGAAAAAGTGTCCCAGCACTTTCATTTTCAGCTGCTTAAACCCTGAGCATCTTTGAAGCCTTGGCTCCATGCTTCCCTCTGCGCTCATGTCTCCTCACTGATGAACGACTGCTGAGCTGGGAAGCTCAGCACCTTGTGTCTTTGGTGTCTTTTCCCTGTGGCCTATTTTGATCTGTCATGTCCTTTAGGTCCCCTGTTACAGAGATTTTCTTTTCTCCTAAATCAGGAGCTGATGATTGCGCACGTGAGTCCAGGAACACAGCGGTCCTGGAGTCTTCTTTTTTTTTGCCTCCTTAATCTGTTGGAGTCAACAAGCTGTCTCTCTTACCAGGCCCAAAAATTTTCCAGAGAAGGTAGTTTTGTGGGGATACTGCTGGGGGATGTGCTCGTTTGTCTGCATTTGGGATTCTACTGTGTACTTTAAGCAATTGAGCGTTGTGAGATGCAATTCCAATGTGTGGGTTGATGTTGAGAGTCAATATTTCTTTGGGTCGCTGCTGTGGACTTCTGCCTTGGAGCTGCTGGAGCTCATGTCTGGGACACATGAGGTACCAGCTGGACTGGTGCCTCTTTGAACATCTTCACCAACATCTTCCAGCCCATTCCATGTATCTTGGAGTCCTTTTCCCTCTTCTAGAAAGATGGTGAGGGGATGGGCAATGGCATGGGCTCAAGCCATGGGAGCTTGCATCCTCTGGCATGAGCCACCGACTTGGGTGACAGGGATGGCAGTTCCTGAAGGCCAACATGCAGCCACCCTCAGCAGCGGGCCAACCCCTCCATCGTGCTTCAGCAGTGCTTCTTCCCCAGGGAGGCTGGTGCCACCCCAAACCCTGACTTGTAGCTACTCCTTGGCGAGCACAGGCTGTGTCTGCAGCTCCCATCTGGGTGTTTCATGGTGCGCTGCCACCCACCCATGGGAGAGGGACCTTCTCCCAGCTGCTGGGAGTGGGCAGAGCTGTGAGCAAGCCCGCTGGGCTGCTGTGCCTCCAAAGCCAGCTCCCTGCACCCCAGGGTGCCTCACCAAAATAGCTGCTATGGAAGGAGGTTTGTTGACTTTTTTATTTTCCTTTTCTTTTTTTCTTCCTGTGCTCAAACTTCCCCAGACCTCCTCAGAAGGCTCTGGCATATCATCCTACAGATGGGGCATAGAAGCCCTGGTTGCAAAATATATCCGGCATGGCAGTTGGCAGTGTTGTGCAATCTCCATCAACTTACGGAAACCACTGTGAGATACTATTAAAGAGAGACTCCGGCCCCATCCATCACTCCAGCCGCAGTCACGTGTCCCGCTGTCAGGCAGAAGGGCACAGGCAGGCAGCGCAGGGGCTGTAGGCACCAGGAGTGCTTTCCCTTGCAATGGGTGTTCTTGCGTGTGGGCGGATGGGATATGACCTCTCTTCCGGCTCCTTTCGCTGTTCAGACCACATCTGTTGCATTGCCATGTATGTTCTACCATTAAATACTCCTCTTCGGCGTCTGTTAGTGCTGCTGGTTTCATGCCAGTGGTCAAAATCTGGCTGATTGTGAATGGCCATGCAAAGCCCAGTGGGAACCACGGCAGAGATGATGGCTATAGTAGCTCTGAGAGGCCAGACGTGGGATGGGAGTGTGAAGGCTGCTGTTCATATCTCAACATGTCTCCTTTTTCCTAACCCAGCGGAGACCTTCCTGCAGGCTCCGTGGCCCAGGCTGTCCCCTGTGGCAGGCAGCGCAGTGTGCTTGGTCAGACTGTCCTAGCGTGGGACAGCCTGTGCCATTGCTTCTGACACCAGCAGGCATGTGTGAGAAGGGGCTGTGGCAGCCGGAGACACCAGCTACCTCCCTTGCTGGAGAAGGATGTTGTACAGGTCAGAGGATGCTGTAGGGATTCAAAGCCAGAGGAGGGAAGAGGATTGCAGTTGTTAGTAGGAACAAGAGCACCCACACTGGTCCCTATGTAGCTGGTTGGCTTTTCTCAACTAAAAGAGAAGCCTTGGGATGAGCAAAACCAAATGGGGAGCGGGACTCTACCTGTCGACATGCAGAGAGGACCCTGGAGGCAACGGCTAGTCCTCCATCCCCCTCCCATCCTGCAGCTCTGTTCTCTGGGGCTTTTGGTAGTCACCCTCACAAATAAGTGGGAACTTGGCTGCAAGGGGGCACTTGTGCAACAATTCAGGTCTCCTGGATTGGCAAGAACATAAAGGGCTGTGGGGATGGACTGGTAACCTTCAGCCGTGGGCAGATTCGGGCAAAGGGCCACAGGACACAGGTCTCCCCACCACGACCCATCCCTGTCCCTGGGGCACCCTCCCCACCAACCCCAAAGGCGGTGGCAGACACGGCAGAGCGCTGGGAAGGCACACAGCGCTTCTGCGAGCAGCTGTCCCTCACCCATCACCGATGAACCCTGCTCAGTGTGGCAGGGTCGTTATCACCGCGGCTTTATTGCACCTTATTGCACAGCACCTCCTGGCCCAGCTCACTCTCTCCTCCCAAGCCGCCTCTCACCCGTCTCTCTCTCTCTACGGGCATATTAAATCCCCAAGGTCTGCCAGGGAGAAATTGCCGCTGCTCCATTACTCTGCTGTCAGCATCCGCTGCACTTGTGAGAATCAGGCTCCCCATCAGAAAATAATAAAGGCAATATTATGAGTAGAGGGGAGAGGAGATTAAAAAACCTGTTTAAAGAGCCTTCTGGTCCCCGTGCTGTTTATTGCACATCATGACTTTGGGTTATTTTTGTTGTCACTGAAGTTGGACTTTTTAATTTTCCTCTGATCGTCAAGTGACTGGCTTGTAATTTCCCGGTGGCTCTAAGGATTAAAAAGGGCTGTTTTTTTTAAAGTACCTGTTGCTCCCCAAGATCAACTAGTGATACTTTCTCTGCTAGTTGAAATGCTAATTAAATCCTTTATTTAGCCAGGCCTCAGTCCCCGAGTCCAGCCCTGAGGCTCAGCCAAACCCACCCTGTCAGTGGCAGCTGCCTGGGGGGGACCTCCAGTCCCAGGGCCGGGCTACTGCTCTTCTCCTCGGGACCTTGCTGTCACACTCACGTTTATCCAGGAATTGGTGGTGGTGGGTTTTGGTGGGTTGTTTGGGGGTTTTTTTCAGGGTTTTTTTTTTTTTTTTTGGATGTGATTTACTTTCCAGGGTGTTTTGGTCAATTTTCACCCTTAATGCCTTTGGCTAATGAGCCTGATGAATTTCACAGGCTGGTTTTCATGCACTGACACATTTGTGCTGTGGGTTGGCAGCACTATAAAGGGAAGGTATTTAAATCTTCCAGCCAAAAATTCCGTCTCCTCCGCCCTCATGCCAAATACCCTATCTGTGATAGGATTTTTTTGCTGTTGTTGGGTTTTTAATTAATGGGTAACTGCATACATCAATCCCACGAGCTGCGGAAGCAGTGATGGGTGTTGGATGAAGCTGTCTCGGCCGATGCCACAGGAAGGGCTGTATCGGGCGCATGTCAGCCCTGGCCCCGGAGACCACGCAGTGTCCAGCACGGACATGCGGCTGCTGCCCTGCCTGGGTGTTGCCTGCCTCGACGGCAGTGCCCGTTGCTGTACTGGTGGGTTTACGTTACACGTCCCCAGCCAAGGGTGTCAAGGTTACCCGGGGTGGCTCAACGCATTTTATTGCAGTGCAGGTCCTTGCCAAGCCTGGAAAGTTTCAGCAATGTGAGTCTGGGATCCACCACAGGAGCAGCTCTGCCTGCAGCTCCAGGGCAGGCATCGCTTCAGCTGGCATGGCCACGGGAGAGGAGGATCGGTCTTAGTGTTGGATGGAAGCAGCTCCTGGAGGGCTCCAGACTGAGAGAGCAGGACTGTTGCTGGTTCTAGACCAGCTCAGCTCTGTCTTTGCTCAGTTAAGTTCTACAGACCTCCAAGGATGGGAATCCTTATCCCTCTGGGGAGCCATCCCACTGCTGCACTCTCGTCCTGCCGACAGCAAGAAGGAGCAGGTAGGGATAAGCACGATGCTGCGTGCAGCCCCTTCAGGGACAGCACTCAAGCACGGTGCCGTGGCAAACACCATCGATGTGAGGGCTTGGTGGAGAAAGATGGGCCATAACAGATGTAGTCACTGGCCTCTACGCTGCAGACCTCTGCAGGCACTTCTGGGATGCCTTAAAAGTGTCTCTGCATGGGGTTTTCTTGTCACCTGAGATGTGAGTGCAACCAGACCTGTGCTGTGCATGCACCCAAAGGGAGTAGGGGTGAAAACCCACCTCGGGAGCTACCGCTTCATTTTGGTTTGCCGTCCCCTCTTTCCCCACCCTGGCCCTTGGGGGTTTGTGTGGGCAGAACTCTGCCACCTTCCCAAAGGGAAAGAGATTGCCTGGCTTTGCTGGAGATGGGCCCAAGCCCATCTCTGCTCCAGTCCCACTGCTGCCCAAGTGCCACCATGGTGCTTGGCTGGTGGGAGGACAGCAGAGCTCTGCCTCTCCTCCACTCTACCCCTCTTCCTCCTCCCGTCCCAGGGAACCAGGTTTGGGAATTCCCCCAGCAACAGGTCATGCTGGCACCAAAGATTAAAATTAAAAAAATAAAAAAGAAATCCATATGTTTCTAAAGAAAACTCTAGGCTGAGCTTTCCCAGCTGGAGGGCAGGGGACGGTTGCTTTGTAATCACTCCTGGCTTACTGGTGAAAACATCTTGGTCAGATTTTTATCAGCGCCTGAACAGGAACGGCCTCGAAGGACTGTCTCTGGGGAGATTAGGTGGTTGCCTGGTAGGGTGTGAGACGCTCCTGCCCAGCCAGCTGAGGTGCATTTTAAGTGACACTGATTTGGTGACTGGCTGAGGACTGGCGTCCCTGGTGTTCCCTGGCAGAGCCGGGTGACCACTGTCTGGCCTGGGGAAGACCATTAGCAGATGGGCGATGATAGTGTGTAAGTGTGCAGTTGAGTCCTGCTCATGTTGTCAGGGAAGGGCTGGGGATGCCCAGAAGGCAGGTGGGATGAGTTTACCCGTCCTCAGAATGGTGTGAAAGGAGAAAAGGGCCGGGAGGCCAGGGGCTGTCCTGCAGGGAGAGGACCGATGCTGGGCATGAGGCTTGACCTGTGAAGAGAGGACCCTGTTGGGTCAGGGAGATGTCTCCGCTGCAGAGAGGGTCAAGATGAGACCAGGCGGTGTGAGGGGAGCTAGGCTGGAAGCAGTGAGATTTGATCTGTGGTGTTTATGAGCAGCTTTGGGGCTAAGGTGGGTCCCAAGAAGGGTACAGCATCCCTCAGAGATAGTGGTCAGGACTGGGAGAGGAACCTGCACAAGAGGAGGTGGATGCTGAAGAGCAAGAAACTGCTGGTCCAGGCAGGGATGGATATATGATGGGCAGGGAGGAGACTGAACTAGTGCCCTGGGCACAAGCCTGTGTGCGTGGCCTGGGCAATGGGAGGGAGAGTGAGCTAAAAGGCAAGAGGAATGAAGAATTGTACTCCCACCACGGCAGCCAGCGCAGCTCTATGAGCCCAGACCCTGCAGGGATGAACCCTTTCCTTGGCTGCCTCTGCTGCAAATTGGGTAGGAGCACACTAGGTGATCCCCATGGACAGCACCTGCCCCAAAACCCCGGGCACCAAGCAGGGTGAGTTGGCTTGCAGGTCCCATGGCCTCGAATGCCGACATCGTCTCCTGCTGCCAGGGCTTGTGCCATTTCTCTCCTCTGCTGTCACTGTCCCATTCCCTTTTGTATCCCTGTGGAAAGAAAATAAGCCCTATGCTCTGGCAGCAGCACAAACCAGAGGGGAAGGGAGAGAGTGAGGCTACGGCTCACACCAGCGCTTTGCCACCTGGATAGTGCTGGTGGCCAGGCGGGGAGTGTGGGGCAGCACTCAGGGTTTCCAGTAAGGCTGGGGCCGTGGTGGGGAGCAGGGATGGGGCAGGAAGCGTGCAGCAGGCAGCAGGAAGCTGGCCGCTGCGCCGCCCGGCATTCCTGCATGCTGGAAAGCCGAGTCATGCTTCCTGCGGTGTGCCGGGAGCGTCTCCGCCCCGAGCAGTGCCTGCCGCCGGGCTGGATGCGGCCCCGAGGCTGCAGGGCCCCTGCTCTCTGGGATGGGAGCAAAGCGATGCTCAGCGGCTTCAGTCCTCGGTGCGGGATGCAGCTCAGCGGCTGTCCTGAGGATGCTCTGGGCGCAGGTCCAAGCTGCGGTACCTCTAGAGATGATTGCACCCCGATGGGGAGATGGTTATGCCGAGGTGAGACAATGGCTATCTGCAACTGTAGACAGCACGTTTGTGTTTCAGGTGACCTCGACGTGGAAACAAGCAATGCCCCATGGCAATGAGTCCCAGACAGAGACCTATGCCCCCATGGCTGTGCTCTATTGGCTCCTCTCTCACTGCAGGCTCATCCCAGTGAGTCTCCTCCATGCCATGAACCCACGCTGCCCCCACGGCATCTCTGCTCTGCACCTCCTGGGGTTTGGCCCCAGAGAAACCTGAGCTGGCCTGTGTTAGGACAGCTGGCAACAGAACCAACCCTGAAGGATGGCATTATTTCCTCTCCTCCACACACAGCATGGCCATGGGCAAGAGCGAGGCTTCTTACCATGTTCCCTCCAGCCAGGGTTTCCCTGTTTCCTCCTGCCTATCCTGCTGCCTGCTCCAGGCAGGGGGGCAAGACTTTGGACTCTTCTCCCAAAACCTCTTCCACACCTATGCTTTGCCTCATTTCCCTTGTTAGGTACTTGTGTTTTAGCCAGAAAGACCTCAACTGATAATAATTATTGTGATTCCTCGTGCTTTCCTCCTAGACCTCTGCAGTTCCCCCTTGCCGATGCCCACAGACGGTTCCATTAATCAATGTGTTGATTAAACAAGCCCAGGCTCTGCGCTGGCCCAGCAGCGCGTCTCCCAGAGGGCTGTTGGCTTTGTTCTCCTCTGACAGCCCACCAGGTGAGTTCAGTCCTCTGCCAGGTGCTCATGCCCAAGTTCCCTCTTGCACTGGAAAGTCCATCCAGTGGCCGTGTCCTGGCTGCGTTTCATCTGGCATCTTGCAGCCACGCGCAACCACTGCTGCCCTTGGTGAGACATTGCTGCTCTGCCGCCCTGTCCTTTCTTTCAGCGTGCGGGTGGGATTGCCCTCTCGGGGTGCTGGGAGGTGCTGGCAGCCGTGATGGGTGGTGCGGAGGGCTGTCAGTGGCATGCCAGCGATGGGATGGCTGCAGGAGCCCCCGCTCCGGAGCTGGGCTGGCTCCGCTGGCAAAGGGGAAAAGTGGATGGGTACAGGTGGCGAGAAAAGTTCCACTGGGCAACTTTTTGGGTAGAAAGAGGCTCAATTTGAAGCCAACACATGCCAACATGGCTTAGCAATGTAAACCAGAGCAATTTATGCCCCACATTTCACAGCAGGGGAAAATATCATATTCCGAGCCAATGTTGTGAGGCCAGTGGCCATTCTCTAGGCCCAGAAAGCTTATTTTTTTGTTCTCTCTCAGTCTAGCACAAGCCTAACTACCCCGGTGAACAGGGCAAGCCTCTCCACTGCAGAGTTTCTCTGGCACAGCTCCGCCACGGAGTGGGTGAGTCTGGCTCAGCCTGCAAACCTCCAGCGCTTTTTCCTTGGCAGTCCTTGCCCTGGGAGCGCAACCCTGCCAGCTTAAGCCTGGCCCACCAGCAGTCTCTCTGCTGCCTTGGCTGCCTTTCCCAGCACACCTGGAAGCAGGCTGATCCCCGTTCCGAAGCCAAGCTCTACCCATGGGCTTCATCAAGCCCTTCGAGCGCAGCCCAGCCCAGCCCACGGGCTTTGATGGCTCCGGAGCCACTCACCCTTGTGAGCGCAGTCCCCGTGTCCCTGCCTCCTCAGTCCAGCAGCAAGCCCCACTTCTTTAAAGTGAAAAAAAAGCCACCCCAAAAGCTCATTGCCAGCTTTTCTCTGGCCGATGCCCTCCCTGCGGAGGGGTCAGCCCTCTGCCAAGCGGCTGCCGTAGGAAGCGGGAGCGCGGCCGGCGGCTGCGGTTTCCCGCACGGCTGCTTTCCCGGCTGAGATTGCAGGGCTGGAGTAATGAGTTACCCAGCCCTCCGAGGAGAGGAGAGCGGAGCAGAGCGCGGCTGAGTTTCCAGGGAAGGAAATCCCAGCGCTTCGTGAGCTCCGCTTAATCACGGGCAGCAAAGGAGCAGGAAGCGCTGGTTAGGAAGGAGCGAGGAAACGGAGCCACTGGCCTGACCCAAGCACACTTTTTAGGACCGGAAAGTGGGAGTAGGAAGGCGTAAAAGTGCTTTGAGCTTTCGCAGAGGATTGCAAAGGGCAAAGGGTGAGGGGAGAGGGAACAAATCCCGGTGTGGCGCTGGAGGAGGGGGGAGCCGGCGTGTGCGTGCAGTGGAGGGGACTTCACGGTGGAGCTGCTAATTAAATAAGAAAGGCTCGTCTCCATGCTTGTTAGGTTAACTCAGCAGGGATATTGCAAAAGCAAATTCCTCCCAGCAAGTGTAATTAGAGGGCCGGAATTCCTCCGGTTCCTCGTCCTCCCTGCGAATGCTGCTAAAGCCATCAGGTGAGGACACGGGGTGAGGGGGCGAGGGGGGAACACGCAAGTCCTGTGCAAGAACAACCCCCCTTTTCTGGCGTGGCAAGGATTTCACATCAAGGCTCGACACTTTTCTCTCTGATTATTCCAGGGTGGAAAATAGACTTTCAACAAAGAGGCTCCTTCTCTGGGCTGGGTCGCAGGGATGCTTCCCCCGAGCCAATGATCTCGTGTTGGAGGTGGAAAGAGGATCTGCGAGGGGTCTGGGCAGGGCACCGGCAGTTTCCAGCCCACAGGGTTTGGAGAGCACCCACGCACAGCACAGCAGTCCCTGTCAGCGATCTGCCTTGTCCTCCTCGCCAGGGAACGTGTGGTTCTAACCCAGCGCATCCCTGCAGCGGGACGTTTCGGGGCTCGCCTGGGATA
The DNA here is from genome assembly GCA_013400135.1 of Rhinoptilus africanus. Classification (NCBI taxonomy): domain Eukaryota; kingdom Metazoa; phylum Chordata; class Aves; order Charadriiformes; family Glareolidae; genus Rhinoptilus; species Rhinoptilus africanus. The sequence continues at coordinate 30,583 of VXBO01007052.1, forward strand.
TCATGGCACACATTGCTGTGTTTGTGCCAGTGCAGGCAAAGGAGGATGCTCGTGGGGGGCAGCACGTGAAGATTTGTCTCGCCTGGCACTGGGGGACACCAGGTACCTCTGGAAACGTGGGGACAATGGGAGTTACATGGCACAGGTGGAAGGGGAGAGCCTGGGGCTCATAGGATGGGATGGAGGGCACAGATGGAGGGTGAGGGGTTGGGAGAGGAAATGTAGGGGGAGGAGAAAGGGTGAGCCTGGAACCTTAAAGAGCAATTAGTCAAAGCTGAATTGTTTTCCTAAACTCTTAATAAAAACAAAGAGTGGGGCATGGCCCAGATGGTGCCAGGGGATCAAATAAATGTCGCACTCAGGAAGCAGCTGCTACTGGGAATGTTTCCTGCCAGCCCTGCTGCTGCTCACAGCCACTTTTATTATTTGTTATTTTTCAGGACTGCAGCTGGGGTTTCCCTCCAGCTGTGTGGAAATATGCTTAAGGTTAGTCCATGCCGAGAGGCAAAGGGCCTGCTAGGGCTCCTCCCTGGCCTGTGGCAGCGGGTAGCCCTGGGGCATGCAGCCTCCCTGCCCGGCATCTTCAGCCACCCTTCTCCATGGCAAGCCCTCTGATGGAGCGGGCTTGTCCTCCATCTCCCACCCAGCCTGGTCCAGCACCACCTCTGGCTCGAACGGGGTGTGTCTTTAGCTTGTGTAGGGTTTTATCCAAGGGTAGCATCCTCCCCAACCCAAACATCCACCAGCTGGGGTTCAACCTGTCCCTGCTCTGTGTGGTTGGTGTGATCGACTAGAAACCAAAAAAAGTGATAAAAATTAACATTTTGGGCATTGATTTCATCTGCCAGCTGCTTTTTAGAGACAGAGAAGGGTTTGTGTTTGGTTTTTTTTTTTTCCATATAATCACAAGGGCTAAAATGCCCTTGTTTTTAGGAAAAAGATATAAATCACAACCAAACCAAAGATCCCCCGAATCCAGCAGCTGGGATTTAAGAAAAGCACCAAACCCAGCCAGATTAGTTCTCTAGCCATGAGCTGGCAGCCATGGGCTTTTGTCAGCCAGAGAGCTGGCAAAAGGTAGCCAAGAAAAGGGCTGAGTTGGCTGAGCAGACTGTGACGGCTGGTGTCCTTTTGATGGAGAGGTTGGCGGCTGAATGGAGGGGGACTGTGCTCTGTCTCCGTGCTGGCTGGTCTCAGCCACTCCACCAGCAGCCCCTCAGCTCCCTTTTTTTGGGGCACAAGAGACCTGACTGTCTCACGCACATTTTTCTGTGCACATCAGTCATGAAAGCTCAGGTTGTGGCAGTCACGCAGGTTTTTCTGGGCTTTCCGAGACCACTAAGAATGTGGGTGCAAAAAGATGATCTGGTTAAAAAAAAAAAAGTCCCTTTTTGTACTACCACAGAGAGAAAGAGCACAACATGGGCTCAACCTCTTATTAGCCAACAGAGACCCTACATGGGGCTGCACTTTTGTGTCACAAAACAGTTAGAAAGCTGGTTTTGTAGGGCAGCTGCTCCCAGACCAATGTGCTTTTGAGACATAAGGACCATGGTGGGTTGGTGTGTATTCAAGTATTTCATTGGGAGACCAGATGTAGTGACCACTCGGATCCCTCCTGAGGAACCGTGTGCTCAGCTCCTGCCCCTTGCTTTTTATACATGGAAAAAAATATGTCAAACATGGAATGTTATGGTACAGTTTGATCTCTAGAGGATTTCATTTTCCACCCAAGCCCTTCTCTGTGTGCCCAGGAGGATGAACATGGATGGTTTGCTGAGGTTTGCGGTTGGCTTTCATCCAGTGTCCCCATCCAGGCTGGGCTCGGATACCTCTGAGCGGGCTGGCCCACTGCTCAGAGGTGGGGATTGCTCCAGACAGCAGGTACGGGGGTAACCTGAGTTCCCAAAGGAGGGGAAGGAGCTGGGCAAAAGGAAGGAGCCACAGAGCAGTCGGCACGGGCTGGGACAGTGTAGGAAACACCCATGTGCCCTGGGTTTGGCAGCCTGTGGTCCGGCACGCTGGCAGGGCTGGACCCTTGCTATCGAGCCATGTCCCGGAGTTTTGCTCCAGCCAAACAGTCGGCGCCGGCTGTTGTGGCAATTCAGAGATGCCCGCTGGGGGTGTCAGGCTGGGTCAGGGTGGGGGGCTGTTTCCCGGCTGTGATGGCTGAGGCTTTGCCAACTCATGCGGGAGACACCACTTCCCCGCCCGTCATAGCGTGTCCCGGGGATTTGCAGTTATGTCCTCAGAGCTGTTTGATCCGCTGAAATCGCAGCTGATCAAAGGGGCAGTTTACAAGAACAAAACACTGGGTGACTTCCTCTGGTGGTGCCAGAGGCAGCCCTTCGGAGGCGAGATACAAGCAAAGAAGAAAACTTTTAACTACTGAGTCTCTTGGCTCCTCAGTCAGCGCTGTCCCACAGAAGCAGCTGCTGCACAGCCAAGGAAAAAGCTGCGTGATAGTCTTTATAAATAAACAATATTCTGATAGATTACCTTGGATTTCCACTTCTACATGTACACACATTTTAAAAAAACGTGAATTCCTGCATTTCCAGGCTTGCGAGCAAGCTTGGCTGTTGTGGTCACTCAAAAGCAAAAGCCCTCAATCACTCATCTGCTAAGCAAGCACAGAGAAAAAGCCCAACGCGTCCATCAGGTTTGGGGTTTGCACATCAGTCAGGAGAAGGAAATGATGGCAAAAGCCGGGGCACCTGCCAGCTGGCCATGATTGCCTCATTCCCTCTGGTCCCATGGTTCAATGAATGTTTTGGTTGTTAACATGGGGTATAACTATTTTTACTTGAACAGGGGAAGAAAGAGACAGCTAACGATGGCTTTTCTGCAGCAATGAGCATGCAGCAGTGCCCACACATTGCCCGAGACGTGGGGAGTGACGCTGTTGTCCCAAAGCACCAGCACGACAAGAGGCTCATCCCAGGTAGGTGCTGCCAGGCTGGATCTCGGCTGCAGACTTACCCTTGGTCCTTGTGCTGGGTGACCCTCCAAAGTTTCCTGACTCTCTTCTTGGCCTATCTAGTGAATCAGGAGTTTTGCTGTCAAACAGGGACCGTGTCAAGCATCATTTCTGAATGTTGGAGCATTCTCTAGGATGGTTACACCAACCCTGATGGTCTCATGAGTGGATGGGTAGGGCTTCTTGAAGGGACGCTGTGGGAGTGACCACCGCTCCAAAGGGAGCTCAGGGAGGGGTTGAGAGCAGTGCTCCTGAGAGGGACCGTTCTGTGCTGGTCCCTGTATTATGAGAACATTGAACTGCTGAGAACTGAATCGGTCCCACTGCACGGGAGTGGGAGGAGATGGGCAGAGAGTGGAAAGTCACTCAATGGTGGGAAGCATTAAAAAGGGCTGGGCAGAGGGGTGCTCCCCACACACCCTCTGTGCTCCGGAAAAAGCCCACTCCCCAGGTAGAGGAGGAAGCTGGCAGTGACGATGTATTCCGGATGTCACCATGCAATCAGGGAGGCTATTTATAGGCCACTAATTGATTAGGGCAGACACAGCGGGAGGAAATGACTTACAGGAGTGACAGAAAATCTCAGTGTCTGGCCAGCTTTGGAGACGTCTTTGAGGAGGGCACAAAGTCCCAAAATGATCAAAATGTTTTGGAAAGAGACATTTCACTGGGATGGTGCCTGACCTGGGGTATGGCCTGAAGAGAAGTTGCATAGCTGTTTGTTCTTGTGCAGGGCCCTTGGTAGGACAGAGCTGCTGTTGGTCTGGGAAGCCCAATGGAAATGCAGGTGCTGTACCCTACGCTGGGGGGCACGAGACAGGGTTTTTGGCTCTCTGTAGCCATCCCCCAAGGGATGGTCTCTTCTGAGCTCCAGTTATAGGCTTTGTCCCCAGGAGGGGCTCTCAGGATTAATTCATTAAAAGCTGGTAAGTAGAACTGACACCAGCTCAGACAATGTCTCAAATGCCAGTTGGTGTTCTCCTAGGTGGGATGCTTTTCTTCCTTGACTTCTTGAGCAAGACATCTTCCCTCCAGCCAGTGGCTGACCTCACTGTCAGCCATTGGGCTGCTCAAGTCACAGCATCTCGGAGCAATTGCAGCTTTTCCTTACAGCCTGGAAGATGCCACATTGATTTCAAGAATAAGCCTGGGCAACATCATGTGCCCATGACAGGGAAAAGCCTGTTTTCTGGAGGTCCTGATGTGAGATTCCAGCTTGCAGGGATGAAAATAATGGGGAGCTGGTCCCAGCTCTGCTGGGGCTGCCCGAGGCAAGTGTGCTGAGCTGGTGTGAGCTGCAGGAATGCACTGTCTCCGAGTCTGCTCGTTTGGAAATGGTGCTCTTTTCAACGGTTCTGTTATCAGATGGAGCATTTCCTTCATCAGTGTTAATATCCATGTAGTGAAACAATGAAAGGGCTTCCTATCAGTTCCAAATAGGACGTGAAAAGCTCTCAGCGTTAAGAGTAGAGGATGCTGGAATAGGGCAATGGGAAACGCCTGAGTCACTGAAATGCCTCTTTGATTCCATGAGGCTGATATGTTCAAAAGGGAAGAAGAAAAAAATAAAAAGAGAGGGAGCGGAGCTAGCTAATGATCTGCGGGACAGAGGGCAGGAAGGGCCAGCGCTCGCAGCGTGGGCCCTGCAGAGGAGGGGAGGCACAGAGGGATGTCTGGCAAGGGCTTTGGAAAGCGGAGAGTGCAGGAGGGAGCAGAGTGCAGTGAGCTGCCTGGTTTGTTTTCGGAGAGGGGGGAGGCACGATGGAGACAGCCTTCCCCAGACTAACCCTGTGCCTCTCCTCCTGCTGCCTCTTGGCCACCATGTGCCAACTTTGTCCCACCTTGCCTGAGCCCTGCCCAGCCTGTGATCTCAGACCAGAGCAGGGCTGTGCCGTGCATGGGGTGAGGAAACAGGCCAGAGCAATGCTCTCTGGCAAAAACTGGAAGGGCTGCACGCATCCCTGGTGCTGTGTGTGGGTGTAGGGCACAGCGGTATCCTCACGTGTCTCTCTTGCGTTGTCAAACCCAGCTGAGGTGGTGCCGCTGGATGAGCATGGAGGGGCTGCTCGCGGGTTTTGGTGAGCAGCATCGGCAGCGCCGTGAGGCAGCACCAGCCATCCTTCCTCCCATGTGTGGGAAACTCGCCGGCAGGCTGCCCCTGCAGCCTTTGGGCTGTGTGCTGTCAGTCCCGCTCAGCTCGGGGCCAGTGAGCTGCAAAGCAAACTCTTGAATCACTGTGATTTAACGGTCCCTCCAAGCGCTGCAGACTTGGAGTAGGGCAGGGGAGAAGCTGCTTTGCAAAGCACCCGAGTTCACCAGCCTGCGGCACAGAGGAGCTGGCCCTTTCCATTGCCTGTTGGTCCAGCTGGAGGACGTGCGCAGCCGCTTGTGCCGGAGCCGTGCGCGCAGGCAGGAGCGAGGGATCTGCTGCGACTGGGCAGCACCTGCTGTCCCGGGACAGGAGGAGCAGGATATCCCGAGCCTGCAGAAATCCCTGGCCTGGAGCGGGGCAGGCAGCCAGGGCAGCGCGGTCTCTGGCCGCTCTGCTGCTGGGACCGAAGGTCTCCCTGCCTGTCCCCGCTGGCCAGGTGTAAATCTCAAGGCCACCAAACAAACACACAGGCTGTGGTGTGGGCCAGGTCAGGGGCTGCGAGCAGATTATTTTTTTTTTGCTATTACAGGAAGAGCTGCAAATACTTTAGATGTAACCTGTTCTCTCTCTCTGTTTGGCGAACCGTCCCCAGATTCCCGCAGGCAAACACCACATCGGGCATAAAGGCAACTGCCTCGCTCTCCTTCCTGGGGAAATTCCTCAATGAAATGAGTTCGAAACTGCAAAAAGAAGGAGCTGAGGGAGAGGAGGAGGTCAGATTTTCACCTCGGTAAGTGCATTTGGCACTGCAAAGTTCGGTGAAGAGAAAACCCTTCTGTGAGGAGCAGGTTTCTCCCTGCCTTGGGAGGGCTGTACTTGAGGGGCATAGCTGCTCCCTGTGCAGGGGGATGGAGCAATGCACACCCAAAATCTCGCCTCTCCTGGTTGCAAGGACACAGGCAGGAGGTGTGGAGGTGTTCCCTCACCAGAAGGCACACAGGAGTCCCTGTGAACCTACTCTCCAGGGCTGTGTCCTGTCCTCCATCCTGGCTTGCCCAGGAGATGCATCTGGCTCCCTGCTTCCCTCGCTCCACAGGGAGCCCAGCCCCATGGAGACCAACCTCCGGGCAACGTGCAGCACCCACCATCCCGCTGCGGCTCCCATTCCCACACGGCACAGGGCTGCCCTTTGTGGCTGGGGAGAGGAGAAGCGATGAAAAGCCGAGGGGAGCGTGCCAGGGCTGGAGGGAGCCCAGCGCTGGGGGTGAGGGGGGCTGAGGAAGGCTCGCACACAAAGGGCCGTCCTGTCTTCACACCTGCAGGGCGGCCGGGGTGCTGACAGGGGGGATAACGCCACNGCTGGGGGTGAGGGGGGCTGAGGAAGGCTCGCACACAAAGGGCCGTCCTGTCTTCACACCTGCAGGGCGGCCGGGGTGCTGACAGGGGGGATAACGCCACTGACAGAGGCACGGCACTGGCAGGTAGCAGCAAGGTGCTTCAAATTACGGCAGGCAAGGTGGTGACAGGAGACGTGCCTGGGCTTGACTACCCAGGGGAAGGTGGCCGCTGTGGGCGTGGGTTGGGGACAGTGCTGGGGACCCTGAGAAAGGAAAAGAGGAGGTTGAGCAGTTGCCTCGCCTCCTCTGTCTCTGCTGAAGCCAAGGCGGTAATTTGGTGTTTGCTGGGTTGTGTCTTGGCCAGCCTGTTTTCTACCACTGGGGGAGAAATAGATGGTGTGTGTGAGCAGGGAACGGAGCCAGGACTTGGGCAAAGGCTTGGAGAGGCTCTCAGAAAAGGCTCCTTCCATCTTCACCTTCTCGAAAAATATACAGCAGACCCCATCCCATCCACTGGGTCTTTCCAAGAGTCTGCTGAAGTCCCAAATCAGGAATTACTGCGGGCTTCCATCTACTTTTCCTACTAGTCAGGTGTGACTGTGTTTGAACCTACGGGTGTGCAGTTGCCTTGGCTTTCTGTGTCTCGTCCCGGGCTCACACTTACATTCAGGACTGCAAGCAGTCCCTGGCTGGGGCTGGGCTCCTGTGGGAAGCAGCATGGTTGAATTCAGCAATGTTTTGCCCCTACCCCACTTTGGTGGGTTTCAGCATGGGGCTGTGGTGGGTGCCCACCACCAGAAGGTGATGAGCTGGGGGTGCCCAGCCCTTTTCTTACAATCTGCAACAAACCGCGCTGCTTCTAACCACAAAGTACCGATGTCGCCTCTGCTGGGAAAGAAGTAGCCCAGGGCTGTGATGCTTCTCTTGCTCCCCCGGGGGACCAGGATCTCTCAGGAGCTGGGGGGGGCTCCATGCTGTGGCATCACGTCCTCCCACTGGGATGCTGAGGTAACATCTCCCTTGGGTCCTGCGCCCTCCTGCCTGCCGTCACGGGTGCAGGGGCGTCGGTGCCCACCTCTCACACGTTCCCCTGTGCGGGGGGGGGTGAAGAGGGGTTAGGGATGCCGGAGGAGGAGCAGCATTAGAAAGCAGGCTGTAGACTGAAGCAGCTTTAGGGTGCCTTTGCACAGCCTGACCCCCCAGCCGCTGGGGGCACGGCCGGGCCGGGGCTGAGCCCGGGCCGCCCCCGGCCGCGGGCAAAGGCGGGCGGATGGTGCCCCCCTGCGGCCCCGGCCTCGCCTCCGCCCCGCAGCGCCTTGCTGGACCAGGCTCGGTTTGGATGGGCTCTTCGGTTATTTTTAATTTGTTTGTGGGCATGTTTTCCCTCCTCCGGCCCCTGCTTTTCCATCTGCTGAGCTCCCACCGCTGTAGGGCAGCCAGGGGACGGCTGAGGCACGGGGCAGGCACGGAGCTGCTCCCGCGCTGCTTGGCCAGCCCCTCCTCTGCAGGGGAGGGTTGGGGTCCCTGCAGCCCCATCTGCATCCCCCTCGGCACCCTGAGCCTGGCAGGTGCCCACTCAAGGGGTGGCAACAAACCCTTCTCTTTAGGTTGTGGGAATCTGGGAGCCATCCAGCCCCCGCTGGGCAGTGAAGGGGGCATAAAGGCGTGGGATGGCCCTGAGAGGAGCCTGGTGGGACGGGCGCCTTGGGCTGGGCTCTGTTCGGTGCATGAGTGTCCCCCATGTGGCTGCCAACGCACCCAGCTCAGGCCCTGAGCACAACCCAGCGGGTCTCTTTCCTGTCCCGGCTGGGAAGGGCTGGGTCCCTGCCAGCTTTCCTGTTTGTGTTACACCCCACCGCTCCCCGGCAGCCTGTCCCTCGCAGGGTGGGGGGCGAGGGCAGCGGCACCCCCCGGGGTGCCCCCGTGGCTGGCAGGGTACCGCAACCCTGCTCTCTCCCGATGGGACCCACTGCATCCCCCTGATCCCCCGCAGGAGGAGGATGGAGCTGGGCGGATTAGCCCCTGCCGAGGTCTGAGCAGCCCCAGAGCCCCTTGCAAGCCTCCCTGTGCCTTTGAGGCACCGGGGAAGGCAACGGGCAGATCCCAACAGTGGCTTCCAGGAGCCTTTCCCCTCCAGCTGAGTTTTGCTGTGGCAGGGGAAGGGGGAAGCGATGGGCTCCCGGAGCCCCCTCCAACAGGCTCTGCCATCCCTCCCACATGCTCACACCAGGCCAGCGGTGAGAGATGCCTCCTGGAGCTGTCAGGGGATGAGGACGGAGGCTCCCAGCCCTGCCCTGCAGATGGGCTGAGGCAGGGCTACCTTCAAAGCAAAGCGTGGGTGCTCACCGGCCTTGCTGGGATTAGAAAGTGAAGGGCTGGCATTGTTTTCTCAGGTCCAGAGGGGATGGATACCAAGCAGGATTAGTCTGGCAAAGTTTCCAAATATGCTCAAAGGGGCACAATAGGACCTTGAAGAGAAGAAGCTGCACCGATGACAGCGAGAGGAGCGTCTCTCAGCAGCCTCTGCCTCTTGACGCAGGCGGGATGCTCTTGAGGCAGGTGCTCCTGCTTTGCAGCTCCATCTCTGCCTGGACACCCTTCCCGTGTGCCCTGGCATCCCCCGGGACCACTGGTCCTGCAGGCAGGCAAATAGGGTGCAGGGCTCTCTGTGGCGATGGAGAGAGGAGAGGTGAGGACAGTGGGTGATCTTGATGTCTCTCTGCTGCCAACAGCCCAGGTAACCCCTGTGAGTCCCCTGGGGTCTGTGCTGCCCGTCTCTGGCTGCGAAAAGGTGTCGAGCTCTTTCCCTAAGGATGTGTCTCTCCATGCAGTATGAAGGTACCTGTGCCACTGTTCAGATTTTCACTTCTCCAGTTATTGCTTTTATAAATGATATTTGGCTCAAGAAGAACTAAAGGCACTGTTGAATTTGGGGGAGTCTGACAGTACCTTGGGGCAGAGGGAGCTCACCGTGGCATGGAGCAATCCCTGCGGCAGCCAGCTCTTTCCCTGGGCAGCTCTCCACCATCGGGGAGGCTCCAGAGCTCCCTGGGATGATGGGATGTGACACATGTGCAGACATCAGCAGAGCCTGGAAAAAAAGGGGGGGACTTGCAGGTAAACAGGTAATGCATGCATAGGGGTTTTTTGTTCTTTTTGGTTTTGTTTAATAATTTACAATCAGGAGCAATTAGAAGCTAAAACCTGGAGAGCAACAAACCCCCTGCTTTGCTGGGTTGCTGCTCCTCAGGGTTTCCCCACCCAGAGCCCTGCACCAGCACGGCAGGGGCAGCTGTGTGCTCTGGGGCAGCTGTAGAAAGCGTGGTCAGCACCTCCAGCCTGAAAACATGGCCCTCGTGGGCTTGGGTGGGGGATCCAGGACTCCTTGGGGGACTGGGGGACGGGTGGGCTGGATGTGGCCCCAGCCCCAGCGGGGATGGTATCGCCCGTGGGGATGCTGCTTCCCTGGGGCACGAGGCAATGCTCAGAGCAGCCCCTGGGCAGGCTGGAGCCTGTGCCCATACGTGGGATTTCCCAGAGCGGCTCTCCTGCTCTGTCTAGGCCCTTTTGTGCCTGCCCAGTCACGTTCCTTCTTACCGGACCTTTGATGAAGCCATAGTCAACAGGAGACAAATTTAACTGAGCAGAAAGGTGTACCCCAGCAAAGCTGGGGAGGCTGGCAAATGAGTGCCGGGGGCACTGACTACAGTGTAAGAAGCTGCTCCATCAGTGAGCTGCAGTGATTGCCCGGGCTCCTTGCTGAAACCACAGCTTCGCCCAGCAGCACGCAGCACCAGCATTTGTTCGTCTGTGATAACTTATTAGCTCTGATAACTCATTAAATGGTGAGCAACTTGAGCGTCTGCCGTCACCTGCCTGGCCCAGCTCCTCCAGCGTGGGTCACGCGTGGGCTTGGCACCATCGCACTCTGCGGCAGCTGGGCTCACGCATCTGTGCCTGGCAGAGGCAGGTCTGCACTGTGCTGTGGATGCATCTGAGCTGCCGGGAGAAGGCAGACAGCCACCATGGAGCCTCTGCCTTGCTCTTGGCCTGCAATGTGCTGTCTGAAGCGCTGCAAACCAGGCTGAGAACCAAAGAGGCTTGACACAGCTCAGGCTTCTTACCCACCTGGCCCCAGGATGGCTGGCCTGGAGCAGAGATCCAGGCTGGGCTCACTTTGGGGAGGCTGCAGAGGATCTCGCTGTCAGCATGGTCTCACGGAGCAGCCGGAGCATCCGTTGGGCTGCGCGGGGCTGGCGTGCCGTGTTTGTGAAACCCGTCGTGCTTGCGGTTGACCAGAGCGCTGAAATAAGCCCGGCCGGAATTGGTGCACTGCTCTGTATCCTGATGTGGTGAGCAGCTCCGACCGGCAAGGGTGGGGGCAGCCCCACTGGGGAGACTGGTGGCAGCGGGACTGTGGGGACTTGGCAGCACCGGCACAAGGACTGCGCGCAGGGCCCCGCTGGCGCCCGGAAAGCTCAGCCTGGCACTAACGGAACTGTGATAAAAATGAACGTGACCAGGACAGTGGCGCGGGGGAGATTAATGTCAGATTGTCAGAGGGGAGGAAACTAAAGCGGACAGCACTCAAACAGATACTGGAGCGCGCTGGGGGGGTGAAGGGGGTAGATGCTGGTTTTCCCGGCATTGCTGCGTCTGCGGATCTACATCCCCCCCTGCAGCCTTCGGGGAGAGAAGAAGGGATGAAGGGTTTGCCTGAAGCAAACGCATCACCTTTGCCAAACCCTGTCCTGCAAAACCCTCCATCTCTGCAGGTAGGAGACTTGCCTCTTTGTACCGGCGTGAGCACTAACGTGAGCAGCGCTTGCTGCCTGACATATTGCTGCACATCTCTTGTGCGTCCCTGCTCAGGCCGCAGGAACAAAGGTCCCTTCGTCATTCCTATCAGCTGCTCCGGCCTTGCCTGCGTTGCCAGAGAAGACTGGTTGGACAGTGTCTCCCGACTGCCCAGTCTCCTGGTATCACCACGGCTTCTCCAGGACCCCACGGCTTCTCCAGGACCCCACAGCTTCCAGTTGTGCAAGTACAAGAGCCTCTCAGAGGCCTCCTTTTCTCCATCACCTTTGGTGACCCCAGTGGTGGTTTTTTCTCCAGCCTTGCTCTCTCAGCTGCTCTGTCAGGCAACGTTCACGTCTTCTGGGTCGCACACTCTTTCCCACCTGACTGTGGCAATCCGTGTCCCTACCCAGCCCCCACTGCATCACCTTCCCTCCCTGACCCCAACTCTGCCCTAGGATCTTTGTGTGTCTCTCCTAGGGGTGTATCCAGCCCTTCAAAACCTGCCCACGGCACCGTCCCAGACAAAAATCTCGCCAAGTTAAGTCAGAGAACAGGCAGTGCTTAACCAGCCACAGGAGCTGGGCTCCAGCGGCGCTGCGTCCACCCTGTTCACACCCAGCGTCCCTCCCGCATCCCTCCCGTTCCCGCCCCGCATCCCTCTCTGCATGCAGAGCCTGGGGTTTGGCTCTGCGCTGGCCCGGCTGAGCCAGCAAGACCCCCCAGGCCCCCGAAGGAGGGTGGGCAGAGGTGGGGGAACAGGGAGGTGCCCCTGGTTCTGCCGTGTGCGGGTCCCGCGGTGGCCCGGCGGCG
>VXBO01007054.1:1986-73444 GCA_013400135.1 Rhinoptilus africanus
GGCCTCCCTGCCCTGGCACTGCCAACGCCTCTGCTCCGTCACAGCCCCGAGGGGGAGAACGCATCACATCCGACTGCTTGAACATAATTTCACCTACATCTTACATCCATTTATCTAAACCACTGGAAAAGAAGTCGCACACCCCCTCCTCTCTGGGCCTCGCAGGACCAAATCCCTTCACCTCTCGCCAGCGCAGGAGCCTCAACCTGTACGAGCAGCTCTGGCACCAAACAGCCTGCCCCAAAACCCTTCCTGCAGCCTGGTGAATCGACTTGAAAGCGGCCTCACCGCTCTCATAAAAACACCACCATCACGTTTTATTTCTCCAGCTTTTCTCCATGTGTCTATAAGCACTCAACATTCACTTGGTCCTTGCCAGCTGCCAGGTACAAAAGACTGAATTTTTCTTACTGCAGAGAAATCAGATACCAAGTAATTGTCTTCCAGTCCCAAGTTTGACAGGGACAGGCGTTTACAAGCGCGCGGGGATGTGTTTAGCCAGCTGCCTGTACAAACAAGTGTAACAAGTCGCAGGTAATTGTTTACACACAGTGTTTATTGCAAATTACTGTCACTTCCTCAGGATGTTTGCATGCTTTATAACAAAGCTCCAGTGGAGGGTATACACCGGTGGTGTGCTTTCCTAAGAGCTTAGCTTGTCCCATCAACTAAGGCAATTCTGTAGTTTCATATTTAAAAGATTACTTATTTTACAAACGTACACTTTACTTTCATAGGCAGCAGTGAAGGTTTCCGTAGGAGGTATACCAGAGATTACCTATAAATGCTCAAGGATCCAGAAGGCTCTTAACTATTTTCAGCATTGAGCATCTTACTTTAAACAGTGCTCTTTATTATCAAATAAAATAAAAGTCTGCTTCTTTGCAGTCTTTTTAGCTCAAGGACTCCAAAATTGGTGAGACAGAAAATAACTGTACCCATTTACCAGACAGGGGCAGGACTGGACAGGACAGAGATGAGGGAAAACCATGTCAATATAGAGGATTACTGTTGTTGAGGTCCATAAATACAGAAATGCAAAGATAGGAGGAGAGGGCTTGGGTTGTGCTGGGATTTTACCCATTCTTTGGTTTATTCTCCCGAGTTATATTATCCCCTTTTTTCCTCCCTTCCCCTTCTCACTCTATCCGCTTAAACTCCGATTGTGTTTCTGCCCAAGATCACTGTACTGCACTGAACATCCACGTACTGACTAAGGAGAAAAAGGAAAACAAGTTGCCTTCAGGAGTTACCTTCAGGCTTCTCTTCCTCTATAGGAAAAATTTTCTCAAAGCAAGATTCCATGCAGATCTCGCTTTATTTTTTAATGTTAAGATAAAAGATTTAATTAAAAATGTTTAAAATGCGTATCAGCACTCTGAAGAATAAGCAGGGGGAGGAGGAGATGGATTTCTGGGAGACTAAGCGTGCACTGGTGTTGCAAGCCTCCCGTGAATCCTGTGGAATAGTCCAACATCTTGAGGGCTATTACTTTTTTACTACTTTAGAAAACATTTAAGAGCAAACTACAGGGAATAATAATAATAACAATAACAAAGTTATCTTGCTGTACCTTAAACCACGCATGCACCGGCAGCGCAGCTCCCCCCCGGGAACGCAGATCTATGCAATAGCTTGCTCATATGGCAACAAGCAATGACACAAGGTTCATGTGAACCTACTTACTCTGCAGAAGTATGTCTTCAGAATAGCTTAATCAGGTCTAAATTAAAGTGTTATTTATCTACATAACTCCTTTCATTCCGTAAAGCCTTGGAACATACGCAGAATTATAGTAAAGGCCATCTCTGGGGGAGAGGCCAGCCATCTACCTACCAATTTACAGCAACTTAACAAAAGCAGGAAGGGAGGATATATTATAGGCAAATACAGGACTCATTGCAGGAGGAGTGTAATTCTCAGTCCTTTTAGTTTCTCTCTGTTATCATTTCCCATTTGTGACAGAGGTAATAAAACTTCCTTCCTCCATCCTTTATTTAATTAAAGTGTAAGGTCTTTGGGGCAGCGAGCTTACTGTGTGGGGTATATCCAGCACCTAGCATGAAGGGGTCATGAATTAACCTGAGGCCTTTAAATACTACTTTAAATACGAAGCATTAGCAATAATAAGAATAGGTTATAATTTTCATTTAGAATAGATGGGACCTCTGTTTTCAGTGTATCATCACAAAGGATAAATTACATGCATCTCAGGGAATAACTAAATTAAGGGTGAAGGAAAAATATTTCATACCAGCGACTTGCAACTCTGTTCTATCCCAGTTGCTTTACACTTAAGGACACTGCTGCCTACTGCTACAGCATTTACTGTAAAATTCTTATTTGCCATAATCTTGCAGAATAATGTCCTAAATCCCACAGTCTAGATCATCAATAAGAGTAGGAGTATAGTTTATTCTGAGGCGGTGCATGCGATTACTGTGATAACATACCCAAATCAACCTCTTGCATGTGCAATGAACCGCAATTAGCAATCTGCAGACAAATGACAAGTTCCTTCCTTTCCTGTAATATGTAGCAATATACAAGCCAGATTTCCTATTGAATCCCATATTAACCTACATTCAGTGGCAGTGGAATCTCAGAGCACCAGGCCAGAATTTATCATCTTTCAATGACGTTGGCCCCACCTCTTGACAGTTCTAGACAAGATGTTTATAAACAACTCATCCAGAATCTGAACAACTGAAATCTTTTGTTATTTTTCCACCAGTTGTTCCAACCACTTTGGATGCTTTATACTAAGGAATGGGCAGAGCTCTCAAAACGATATTGGTTGTGTTAATAAACGACAAGAAATAAAATGGAGATGGACTAGTGAATGGCTTTGTGATACCTCTCTGAGATGGAAGGAGGCTCAGGGGCAGGGAAACTGGTGAAGTGCCTCTTTCCCTCGTGGAAATGAATGTAACATCAGAAAAATACAAACGGGGAGATGATGTTGATCATTTTCCCCACATGCGCTTTCATCCCCGTGATTCTGCACCTCTCCCTGTTACAGAATTCATTTGCAAAATATTTTTTTAAAAACAAAGATCATCTGGGACAAATTGTGAAAAGCAAATTTTGCCACAAACCAGAAAAAGTCACAGACCTTTAACAGTCACAATCAGTCTCTGGAAATGTTGATACAGTACTGTAAACTTCCACCAGCTGCTAATGGCTTTGCTAAACTAAAATGCTTGTTTCCAGTATATTTAAACTAAAAAGGTTTTTCTAACAGTCATCACATACTAGACTTTCTTCATACGCGTTTGACAGGAGTGATTAGTGTGTGCATAGGGGATGAACTGCCTCATAAGAATGCAGTTCTGTTTAACATGACTGATGGAAGGCAATGCAAAAAGCATAAAGATGCCTTTATAATAAATCAGAACAAACCACCCAGGTCACCTGCCCGCTTTAAAACTCTCCACCTGGACTGCGAGCGGCCTCCTTCATTTATCGTTCCATTCTGCCTCTCTCTTACAAACAAAGGTTATCGCACAGTATATCTGAATTAAATGGCGTTTAACAACCGTGCTAACGGGAGTTTGAAAATGAAAATCACTTCTGCCTCTCCTTCGCTCTCCCGTGATGAGTTGAGAGCCCAGGCTGCCAGGCTGCTCCCTGCGCAGCGCTCTCAGCGGAGTGCTCCTCTGCGGGATTGGAGCTCTTTGTTACCATGGCCCTTGGGCCAGCATTCAGTTTGTGATGCAGCGCTGGCGTCTCAAGGCTGCAAAGCACCTATCACACTTGTGGGCACTGTCTATTAAACAGTGGCTAGATTAAAAANTCTGTATGTTCAGACTGAGCTAGATAGCTCATAGATGTGTGAGTAGCTCATAACCTTGAGTCTTTTTTCATCAGTTTTAATCTCTGAAATAGTAAATTATAATTGAATTTTAATTTAATTTTAATCTCTGAAATAGTTAATTATAATTATGGTCATAAAACATGTACAACCTTTGCATCCTCTCTCCTCTACCCCTCCCCCCCTTACTCAGTGCTGCTACAAGAAGGAAAATAATTGTCCCTTTAATGCTAATTGTTTATAAACTCCTTTGTACAGAGACTTTGTTTACATACAATGTCTAGGCAAAATCTAGGCATAAATGCAATACTAATAATAAGTGAGTGAATAATACATCCCTGACCATAATCCCAGTGCTCTCCAATAAAAGAATATCTAATTCCTGTCATAGAATTGCCTGCTAGGTTGAAGTTCAGCACATAAATACACATGGGAAAAGATTAGATTTTAATTGATAAGTATTAATCATCATTCATTTCTGTCTCTGCAGGAAGCACAATGTTAAAACATCTAGTTAATATACTGTATAATGGATAACCTTGAGGCAGAAGCTCTTGCATCTGTCTCTATCCAAGAAAAAATGTCAACATCAGCCTTTGTTGTAGCAAAATACCCTGACATATGAATGGATTTGCTGCTGCCGGAAAATTGACTGCCTCCAGTGCAATCCTTCCTAACCGGGGTCCAGTGCCTAACCTAGAGATGAGGCCAAATAAAAAAAATAATAAAAATCTTTATCTGCACACACCTGTCCTTCAGAATGCTTGCAACCTGGCCTGGGTCAGAACGCTGTGTTTGTGGTGCATCTCTGCTCTGAACAAACACATTTCTCATGTGATGCTCTCATTGCAACCACAAAGCATTAGCACTCACAAGAGCATCATTGAAGATACTCCGGCTGTTCATTGAGAACAAAGCCATTAATGATTAATACTACGGTAGGAGAAAATGTAGCAGTATTTCTTGGCAGCTGAAATATCTGTCCTACGTGCAAAAGAGCCACGAATACCTTTAGCCCTTCTTACATAAGACTGTTCTTAACTCCGTGGGAAGAAGAATCAAACAAACCCCCCAAATTCAAGGAAAGTGAAGATTTTCACATCTAAAACTGGATATGCACAATACATCTCTCTCTGACTGACCCAGCAGATGCAGAGATGCATTTATGTATCACAGACATTACTGTCCCAGCAGATGCTGCAAAGTTGTCACTGACACAGACGCTTACTGTCCCCACAGATCAGTATTTTGGGAGAGATTTTTCGTACCACAGACACTACTGTCCCTACAGAACCACATCTGCTGGCAGAGTTATTGTTTCCCATACTCTTCTGCCTCCAGCAGATGTGAGAGACTGCCAGGACGACAGGCATTTCTGCCGCAGCAAATCTCCCATCTACAGGGAATTAAATTGCAGCTCAAACTACTGTTCTTCCTGAGCCCTCAGTGTGGACAATACCGACAGGGAGGAAGCAGCATAAACCAACAAAAATGCAATGCCAGGCACCTAGAACTTCACCATCAACCCTGCCTAAAGACGGCACTCAGCAGCACTGTGTCTGGGGATGCATCAGCAGGAGAGAAAGAATTACTTGTGCCCTCCTCCCGCCCCGCCTTTAACAAGTATTCTTTCCGAGAAACATTCGAAGGAAAAAAGTGTCTGGTGCCACTTCCATGCAATAGATCCAAGAAAGAACAAGTCATTCACGACTACCGAGTTGACAACCTTAACGCCCTGCTGCAGGGACCAAGCATGTGTGCTAGACCATTTTCAGCTTGCTTTTGAACAGATGCCTCCAGTTTTGCTGGAGGCATTTTGCATGAAAAGGTTCGGAGTTTCCAGTTTATCAACACGAGAAGATTTGATCCCCAGTTCTAGAGGCCCGAGAGCTGAAATAAAGGGGACGGATTTCTTTTTAGTCCCTTTAATTCGGGCCTTCTTCCTTTGAGAGTCCGTATCATCTCCTCTCAGACTCGGGGTGCAGCAGCAGCAGTCACTGGGAGCCTTGCTCCTGCCCAGCTGCGCTGCCAAGCAGCACCTTTCCAAACACGAGGAAGGAAATCTTGCGCCTGTGCTAGGACATGACTATGGCTAAACTTTCCCTCTGGAGTGAACTTGGCCTAAGGCCCATACCAGAGCATGTACTTACATATAAATAATATGTATGGTATGTGAGCCTGGGCTTGAGAGCTGTCTTGGGCCTTTGTATGCCTGACTGAGTAGATGTATCCTTTATGATTTGGTACCGGAGAGAGAAAACCTCCCCTGGTAATTCTGCTGTAATGTAAACCCTACTTGAAGAAACACCATCTAACTTTGGAATTCCCCTGTGGGGAGTCTGGGCATTTATCTTTATCGGAAGCATCAAGAGCTGTCCACTGGCAAAGGCAGGATACACAAATTCCCAGAGTAATAATCTGATACAGCACAGCAAAACCTATATCCTTGGAGCAGATTGTGGGAAAGCATCAAGACTTTGGTTGCTCTGCCAAAGCAAACAAGATGTTTCAAGCCCCATCATCTGCTCTGCAGTTCACACCCTTCCAGTGCTATCTTTTTCAGATGCCATGCCACACTGGTTAGTGGCAATGGTGTTGTCATGTGTGACTCATTCCATTTTACTGGAAATTAGAAAACCACATGCTGCACTGAAGAACTGCTTATTTCTGTAGTCACATCATCCCAGAGAGCACTCCTCCTGCCATTATTTGTATACAGATTCTTTCATCTAGAAATCTGGAAATATGGCTCTTAGCCAGGGTTCATTCAGAGGACAGATTAATCAATAGCACATTGCTCTTCCCAGGGCCTGTTGAGCCCTTCGTAGTTTCTAGTGCCACCCCGAAAAAGCAAATGGTATTTTACAAGACAGTATCTTCGTCATTACAGGATGCGTGGGAAGCAAACCAGAACAGATAGCAGTGGAACTGAAGTCATGTTAGCAGAAGAGTCTGTCACATATTTATCTGAGCTTTGGGCAGGTGAATTTCACCCACAAGGGAAAAAATAGACTACTTTTGTCTGGGTTTTTTTATGGAGTGCCTTTATAAAGCCTCCTCAAATATTTCCTGAACAGATCACAACGCTACATTTACTGCAGTGATTAATGTATGAGTGATGAACTGGCATATTCAGGACAACAACAAAAAAGTGCTAAAAGATGTCAACAGTGCATTCTTTCTGTACAATTAGAATTACCAGATATAAACATTAACGGTTTTAAATAATATTTTATGGCAACAACAAATCAAGCTGGCTAAACTTTGTTTTGAATTTAGAAGCTCAGGTCTGGAATTACACGTGTTTCAAAGAACTTTGTTTCCTAGATTATGACTTTTTCTAGCCTTTATAAAATTCGTGCTACTAAAGCAGCAGCACTAGGATCAAAAGTTAGATTTGACTGTTGACAGGCAAAGGCTGACCTCTACAAATTCCTAAACCAAGAGATTGCCTTACCCACTACAGATACAGATAAATCCAGTCTTATCTTTAGATGAAGAAACTGTTAAGACGACTCAGGCACCACACATTTATGAAGAAAGAAACTAGAAATGTGAGCCATTCTTTTTTAAAGGTTAGCATAGCTTAAACATTCCTGAAAATATTTATTGTCATAACAGCCTAGACCTACTGAAATGTTCTCGCCTAGGATTTGGTCTTTGACATTCTCAGCAATCCTGTTGACTTCAGCTGGATCACAGGGCTGCCACGGAAAGCAGAATTTAGCGAGGAAAAGGAAGAGACACAAAGTAGTTAAAGACCATTTGGAAAAAGACATTTGCTTTCAACGTTACTGACTATCCCTCAGGACCCAAATTAGAGTTCTGTTATATTTTAAAGCATTGCTTTCAAGATTGCTCGAAGTGTCAGACAATTTGAATAGATCTCCATTTTAATTTCCAATCTAGCAATATGGAACAGCTGCCATAACTTTGTGCAACGTGGCAAATTCGACATCCTCGTTCCTCAAATGGCAATCATCAAGAAGGGACTCTGAAAAAAGCATAATATGCTTCCACTTTTACTCCCTTTTAGTAACTCCCAGTCAAAATTTTACTTCAGATAAAGAACCCAAACCCTCAAATGTACTTGTAACTTGGACTGTCTACACAGGAGGCAAAGGTGCTGGGTGAAAGTTGATGGGATTTCTAGAACTGTTTCTCCTACTTCCAACCAGCGAGCTGGAGGTTAGCTTACATCCTTCTGGCTTATGCGTCACGCTCAGCGTCAAAGGCTCCCAGTCAGGGCTTCCCCTGCAGCTGGACTGGGAAGATGTAATGGAACAAGCCCCAGCTCAGCCTCACCAAGTGCTGCTTTGTCAAAGCCTCCAGCTTCTACAGCTCTGGCAGCCAGGGGTGAGAATACGAACTGAAGTGTGTCACCCCCATGCTTTTCCTGCTTCCTAGCAGAAAGAAAACACTGAAAGGAAGATGGAAATAACAACTACTACGTTATTAGTTTTTCTGTTTCAGACCACGTTAACTCAAGAGGGAGAATTGCATCCAGAGAGAAAACACTTTGGGATTTAGATGAAAAACCTTAGCACGGTGCCCTACTCTGCAACTGCCTAGACAAGGACAAAGGCAACTCAGCCATACTGAAGGGGATTTCTGTGTATGAGACGAGGTAGATCTCTGAGCACAACCCCATGTTACGTGTAGTTTGAGAAGGAATATTTCTTTTTTTTTTTTTTAAGTGACATAGCATTGATGAGTTGAGCATTGCTCCTGTCACAGGAACAATGTCCCATCTAGCTCACATTTTGTATTCATTCACAGATTATATATTGTGTGCACTTAGATAAAGCTACCTCCCACTCTGCTCCTTAATTCTGAATAGAAAACTCAAAGGAGTTTTGAGACCTATCACCACACAGCACGATGTCACCAGAGCACCCAGTAAGAAGCAGCAGCGGAAACATCCAGTAGAAATACTGTTTCTCCAGGATGGACTATTTGTTTTTGTATAAATAAAACACAATTAAGAAGCCTTTGGCGTGATTTCAATTGCTAAATTAACATCTCTGTTCTCATTTCTGCAACACTTCTCTACTACTGAGTTTGTGGTTTGTTGCCTTCCACATGATACAACCAGCTTCTGACCCTGAGATTCCTCCCTTTGGTAGTCTACGTTTCTCATGAAACTCAATCTCCAAGCATGAAACCCACTCTCACTAATCTGTTTTCTGTTACCAATATACTAACAGGTACATTTATATATTGGGGAGGACACACATCAGGGATCACGGATGTCTCTTATTTGCGTTTGCCTCTAGCAGGTACCATTTGAAACACAGAAAGCAGAACAGAAATATTAAGGTCAACATTTTCCAAATGGACTCCAACTTTGCATGTCTAACTTGATACCATTTCCAGTCAATAATTTCTTCACAAAACTGGATTCCATCCCACCTTCTACCACACATTCAACTCAGATCCCAAGGGACGAGGTTATGAACAATAGACAACAGAGGAAGGCAACCAGGGCAGGTTAACTCCAGTTCACCTCCATCCTGGAGTGGCTGGACATGGCTGCACGGGACTGGAAGTAGGCTGCAAGCTCGCGTGATCACCTCCAACACCTCGTTATGTCATGTTGCATTTTCTTTCATTAATGGAGACCGTAAGTATTACTTGGAAACAAAAATAAATATTATGTAAAGAAGTAAGTCTCAATCAAGTCGCAGTACAGTGAAACCAGGACTCATTCACCACCCAAGATGGAGGCTTTCTGTTTCGGTAGTTTGGCTCATCAACATGCCTAAGCCTTCCTCCACGTGCAGGAGGACTACGGCTCCCTCAGCTCAGCAGGAATCTGTTCAACCTGACTCAGACACAGATCTCCTCTGCACAGCTCCTCAGCAGCTAATTCTGCTTCTGGGGAAGCCCCATTACTCCCTTACTGTCACCACAATTCCTGCCAGCGTAGCCTGTAGGCACTGGTGGCACAGACACAGGAACCTCACCTGGCAATGAGTGATTCTCTCTCAGCCTGGGTGCGTGCCAAGACGACCCTCATCTGCTCAAGAAATTAAAAGCCGTGCAGCTATTTGCACTGAAAGCCCTGCAGAAACAGCCCTCCCCCACTTCCTTCTCTGCTCGCTTGCTCTAACAGCAGGCAGACACAAGTGAAAGGAAAAACAATGAGAAAGGAAACTTGGGAGGGACAGGTTAGAAGCAGAAGGAAGAAGCAAAAGGTCTGACTCTGCAGACTGTATTCATGATGAAAAGCGTTTGCACAAATAAGCTCGTGCCAGTCAGTGGGACTGCCCGGCTGAGTAAAAGTGCTACAAGTGCAAGCAACAATTGCAGAGGCAGGAAACAGGTAGGAAAAGAAAGAAAAAGGAAGCCCCACATACTTCAGACACCTGCACAGAGGAGAGCGGTCTCATATACCCCAGGAAAAACACATCGACCAAAACGCTAACTGCCTTTGAGTTATTACAGAAATATTTATAGAGCCTTTCCCAACCTCTGCCTCGCTTCCTGGCAGGCAACACCACAGAAAGAATCTTTACCACTGGCATCCCCTTCTTCCGCCAAACAAAAATTCAGTCCCTTCCCAGAAGCACAACAAAGGCAGTAAGAGACCAGCCGGGCTGCAGGAGCGGTTTGGTCATTACCTGAGGGAGGACGAATGTCGAGCCAGGGACACGCTCGCAGGAGACATGGTAACTGCTCTCACAGGAGGCAGAGTGGGCATCTCTTCCTGCGTGAGGCGCTGGGGGAACAGCACTGATTTAGGTTACTCTCAGCAAGGAATGACACAGGGGCCAAGGAACTGATGGTTTCCACCAAAACCCCACGTCTCTTCCAGATGGTCGCTTCTTTCCTTTCTTTACAAAGGATGATGAGACACCGGAAAGAACTGAATGTCCAGTAGCTGTATGGCTCCTTTTCCAGGGAGCTTTTTCAGGAATTCTCAAAACAGCTTCTACGACAGAACAATTCTAAGTTTATAAATCATTAAAATAATGCATTTATTTATCAAAAGCTGTCCTCCAAAAATGAAACACCAGAGAGCAACCCAATCATTCCAATGAACACATGCATTTGAATTCTCAGGGCTCATACTAATTGGCACTTTTCAGAATGTTGCCAGTTAGGTTTGTCCATAAGCTTGAAAAAGAAAATCCAAATATGCCTCTCTGAAATGGGCTGATGTTTGTGGAACAGGACTATTACATGAAACCTGGGACTGAATTCAAAGCAATGATGGTTTGAGATCATACATTAAAGATGACAGGATCTTTCTAAATCACCTCAAACATGAAACACTTGCAGTACTAACTTACAAACTTATCTGAAAAAGACACAGTACCACCTACTGGCAATTATTCATATGTGTTATTTACATACTGATAAGTGGTGACAATATGTGCATGTTTGATTTGCATGAACTTTCCTAAGACAAAGATTAGGCTTCATCTTTACAACTACTAGACTTGTATTTGACGAAAATTATATTCCTGTGCATGTAGTTCCCACAACATGTGACCAGTTTATTTTATTCTTTTCAATAAGAACTTAAGCCAGAATAGCTGTTTATTTAAATACTTCTCATTTAAGGTTGTTGCTTTTGTCAGCGAATGCCTTTAATGTAAGATTGAGGTTTCTTGCTCACCCATAGAAGGCTGGCAATGTGGTACTCACCAAGCTTGCAAACAGATCTCGCCATTTCACATTTTATACCCACTGCTCTGGGAACTGGGCATAACTTACAATGGTGGTATGGGACCAGGGAGGAGGACTGGGCAAACGCTGCTCCGAGGTACGACCTCTCTGCTGCACCAACCACACAGAAGCCTGTGAAAAGGAGGGCCATGGCTGGATAGAGGAGACACCGCCAGGGAGCTATCACAATCGGAAACGTCTTTTCCTCGAGTGATTCCTTGCCTTTGGCTGCAGCGCTCTCCTTCTTGCCCTAAGCTTCACGGTGATGCCATAGAAACATCTTGGAGGTAAAACTTCTGTGATGCATATGCCAGAGGGTAGTGCTGAAGGGCCACATGTGAATACCACAAACATCATCTTTGCTGAGCTTGGATGACGTGTTTTTCAGCCTGCATGCTCTCTCTGGAGACTTTTGCCTGCTGCCAAAAATCTGATTGCTGATGCGGTGCTGGCACGGACAATGCCTAGTTTTGGACTATATATGACTTACACCGGTCAAAATACAAAGTCAATGCTGGGACTCTGTCAACAGGACCTGCAGCATGACTGAGTCCTCACCTGTGACAAGGAAATGTGTCAGGAAAGCTGGGACTGACACTACTGAGTCGCTCTGTGACCTGCCGTGCACTCAAACTCAGTCCTGGTGCTGCAGTACAGCCAGGAGATCACCTTCCAGAGAGGATTTTGGTACATGGGTGGTAACGATAGAAAGATTGGCTGGTCCTGATGTAAAGGCTCACTGAAGGCCAGAGACTGAGATTGTGAAGAATTACCCCTGCAGTTCTAGGGGGGCACCTGCCCGCATGACACCGAGTTCAACCCAAGACAACGTGTACTCAAAAGCCAAACCAGCAGCAGTAGAAGCTGATGGCCAGGTATTGTAGCCTTGCAGGAAAAAAAAAGAGAACTTTTCATTGTCTTATAAATAAAACATTCTATCCAACAATGGCACTGTATGTAAATAAATAAACATTTTTAAAAACTCATATATTTATAATTAACCAAATTTATAGTTTAATTATATACTTTTTTACCTGAGTCAAACTTCAAAATATTTTTTCTGTTACTTGTATCTTAATTAAACAGCAGGTTTCCTGTTGGCAAGTATCAGACTAGCTGAAGACAGGCCTTCAGATATGCTATGCTAATGCCTGACTCTGGAACAGACACTTTGCGTTCTCTTCAATATGTGCATTACAAGTAGTATTTTAATTGGGCTCCCAATTCAGAAGGCTGGAATGAGCTTGTGAGTCATTTTTACAAGTTGACTCACATGCTGCAAAACTGAAGAATTGGGTGCGGGGAAGGAAAGGAAAAGGAAAAAAAAAAATAAAGGCAGAGGGTGGATTTCTGCACATCACTGTCACCAGGGAAAAGGGTGAGTTTGTCCCTAGCACCCAGCTGCAGCAGCACACTGGGTTCAGCAAGTGCATTACTTAGATGAGGGGGTTTTGTCTGTAAATGTTGCAGAAAGGGTGCTTTTAGAAGGCTTTTGTTTCACAAGAGCTGTGATTAAGAGATTATATAAAGTATTATAATTTCAAGATTCTTTTCCCCTCGGAAAAGGGACCGGTCCCAGCATCACAGGATGCCAACTTTCAGTGTGTTTCAGTGATTGCATTTCAGCAGTTCCATTTCAAGACTGGTTTAACATATCGACAATAGGGAGGAAGGATCCTCCTCTCCCTTAGGTGCCAACCCTGCAGACTCAAATTGGAGACAGAGTCAGATTAAGCTCTTTTCTCCTTGCACATCACCACTGAGGAAATGTCCCACAGCTCCCGCTATACCCATGTGAAAACCCTGTTGTCTTCCTATTGTACTGTCTGCATTGTTTGTGCAACCCCAGAGCTTAAAACCATTTGCATGGGTGCAAGGGATGGGAACTCAGTCAAAACAAAGCAAGTGGAATCAAATCTGTCCTCTTTTTGCTGCATTAAGCTTCAAACAGTGGTAAAAAAAACGTATTTACTTACTGAAGCAAGTAAGCGTGGACCGCAATACACAGAAACTGCAGGTACGCTGAGTAAAAGGCTTTTTTGAACCATCACTTTTCCTGCTATAATCACATTTTAACACTTTTCTTTCCATATCTTTAGAGGAATCCATACAATACACAAATGAAAGGCAGATTCAGAGAAGGCAGAAAATAGCAGGGTGTTTTTCATTGTCCTCAGGACAAATGCCAGAGCCCTTCTGGGACACTCAGAACATCTAGTCGCTGTATCTTATTCAGGGGAAAAGCCATCTGTCAACAAACTAATCACTGGACAGATTCAGAGACAACTGAAAATAAAAAGCCAATACAAACGTGCAGATGAGGTTCCAGTCATCAACCAGCCACAGAAAACAAACAAACCCTGCCCAAAAAGCCTGGCATTTGGGTGCAGCCATTTTTCACTGAAGTCAAAAGCCGGTGGGGGGCATAATGCGAAGCGATCTTCAAACATAAGCGTTCAAATCAATCAATATGACTATGAAAAGATGAGCGTGGATTCAAACCCTACCTATGCAAGCCAGCCGCAGAACGGAGCATGAAGAGGACAACCGAGCACGCTACCACCTTATTAGCAGTAGTAAAAGCCCTACTACTTCATGTTTAAACATTAAAAAATACCGGACAATTTGATGCTTAGCTCCTGGCTGAAAGCAGCCTTCATTTTTGATTAGAAACACACTATGCCAAGGGAAGTACTCCAAGTGACTAACGTTCGTAGTGGCCAGGATTCTATCACCAGTGAAAAGCAAAGCATCTGCCCCATGTGTGGGCCCAGCTCTCATATTTTTTTCATGAGTGTCTTCTGTGACAAGGGATTTGATATGTGGACTGCGAGATCTTTGCCAGCCTTCCTCTTGAAAAACGAAAGCCCTCTCCTGGGCCACCGCAAGTATAATTTCCTCAAGCGCAAAGCCACAAAGGAGAACCCCCTGCACAGGAGTTCCTCAGCGATGAGGCTCGGCAGTTGCTTCATTTTCTAAACCTCACTTCAGGATGTGCAAGCAAACGGCAAAAGGACTTCAATTGTTTTGAGTCTGCACCAAATCTGTCTTCCCATTGGTGAAAAAAATGAACAGCCCAGAGGAAAATCAGGGTATTTGAGAATATTATTGTGTGCCGTGTTAAATACCGTTGAGTTAGGTTTCAGTTTCAGCAACACGAAACATGAAAGAAGTTCAGCTTAGCACTAGCTGATATCAACCTGAAGGAGTCAGAACTTCTGAGAGCTAAAATCATAATTGCTTCCTTAAAGGCATCGCTTGAATAAAATTAAATGCATTTCTCCAAAAGCCTCACTGGCATAGCAACTGATTGGCCCTTGAGGATTCCTATAGATACTTGTCATTCAGCATGAAATCGGGTCAGCAGCTAAAATTAAACACCCACCTCTCCCCTGCACCGCATGTGCAGTCGTCGCTTTTAGTATTGCTCAGCCTCTGCCTCCCCAAACGGGTTCGTTCTTACCACAAGCTTAGAGGATGTCTTATCAAGGAGCACTGACGGATACAGTCATTCCTGCTCCGCGATGAAACTGTTGGGAATCAGAGGCGCGGTCCCTTTGACTCCATCTGCATCGATTAGCTCCCGGGCAGCCGGCCAAGGCAGTGTGCTGCCTCTTACCCTCGCCACCGTTCATCTGCCTAAGCGAGGCCTGCAAGCCCTGTGCAAACTGCAATTTCTCTTCATTAGTGTGATTCTGCCTGCATGAATCTGATAACATATGGGATATTATCATAAAACAGCCTATTTCACCAATTCATTTTCTCCTTTATGAAGATTATGAATGTACTGCAAGCGCATTGGGCAGGATAGAACAGAGGAGTCTACTGTACAGCTTATCTTTGATTTGGTTTCTAAAATGCAGATAGCCTTCCTTTTAAGTTCACATTTCCCAATAATCCTGCGCTAATATATTATAAAAACTGCTGACTCTCCCTCCCTGATTTCCTCTAGTTCATTGTGGGGCTGATGCACACACGTGTCACTTGCCGAGATTGAGGCTTTAACGATGCACAGAGCCAGCAGATGCCGCACAATGGAAAAAACGGGAGGTACAGTAACTGTTTAGTCAACCCTAATCACTGCCACAGTCTGACTAAGCATGAACATGAAACATGACCACAGCTTGGCCGCGGATTATGTAGCTCCAAACATGTGCTTCGTGCCCCCTCGCTTCCTGCCTGTTTCAGATAACACAGGCCGGTTGGAATGGGCAGTCTCTGCACAGCTGAACGGGCGCTTTGTCTGGGAACGATATGGATGCAGGTAAACGCCTACCTACTTCTGAGATTTATTAATTAGCACATGTCCCCATTTAATGAAGCCTGCGTGCCCTCTACTGGTACACGCATGCATTCCCAAGAACATCAACACTCCTAAACCGAATAGCCTTACGTGTAGAACTGCTGCTGCAAGCTCCTCGGACAACATGTGCGTGCTTGTCCCAGCATGCTTCCACATGCAGTGTAGAATAGAATGAAATTAAGGACCCCATTTATTCTAAATCTCACAGCTGTTTTGTCCTTGAAACTGTTAGGTTGGTTTCACGCCTCTATTTTGAGGGCATTTTTCCGCTAAAAGGTACCATTATAATTGCACGGTGCATGTCTCTTTCAGAGGTTTTGTATGCACTGATCCATTAAGGAGTTGGAGTAAGCAGAGGATGGAGAACACAGAAGCCTGCAGCAACCATAGACTTGTTCTGAGCTGCTCCCAAGAAAAAAAAGTTCAGCTTTCCAGGATTAATCCATTATCAAAAGCTACACTAACTCCTGGCTAATCTGCATCAATGACTGAGTACAGACATATGCACTAGAGGTCATTTTAATAATCAGTTCACTCCTTAAATTGCTTCCACTGCCAAATCAAGTTGAGATTGCTAGGGATCATAACTAAGGGATCCTTAGCTTAACACATACGACAACCTTTTCTGCAGACCCTTCTACCCATTTATACTGCCAAGCACCAATAGCAACAGCAGACATTTTTAACATGGAAAAATAAAATCATCATAGAATGGTTAGAGTTGAAGATCATCTACTTCCAACCCCCCTGCCCTGGGCAGGGACACCTCCCCCCAGCCCAGGCTGCTCAAAGCCCCGTCCAGCCTGGCCTTGAACCCCTCCAGGGATGGGCCAGCCACAGCTTCTCTGGGCAACCTGGGACAGGGGCTCACCCCCCTCACAGTAAAGAATTTCTTCCTGAGATCTAATTTAAATATAGCACAAACCACAGAACAGGCATCAAAGGAAGATCAACCTGCCCATATACTACCAGCTGGTGCCAGTGCCCAGAGAGAAGCTGATAGTTCCCTGCAGCTGGATGGTTCCCAGCAGGAAGGGGACATACCCAAGTACCACTCCTACATGGTTGTAGAGCAGAGGAAAAAAATATCTTTCTGCACCCTAGACCATGATAAAAAAAAATAATCAAAAAAAAGGAATACTTTCATGCCTCACTAATGGCATTTAAAACAATAACAACAACAAAAAAGGAAAGAGCTGAGTGCACGGCTGACTCCCTGCCTTGGGAAGTGTGTTGGCGGGGATGATCTGTCTCTGGCAAGCGCATGGCATCACTGGCACAGGTAGCACTGTGAGAGTGTATCGAAAGGGTTAATCCTTGCACATCAAAGAAGGTGCAGACACGAATGTAATTGAAAACTGGCTGGCCCAGGGCACTGTGTAAATTTTAAATGCTGCTCATCTGCAAGATTCAACTCTGAGCGCTGATGGAGTGACCTATGTCAGTGAGGTTTGGTTGGAAGAGAAAGGTATTGCTGAGATGCGTATCAAGGACTCACAACCAGTCTTTCCTTTCCTTTTAAACTGAGCAGAAGCTATTGCATCAGCATGTGAGTACAAACTGGAGTCTAACTGCTGCAGAAGACAGAAATATCAAACAGCCTGTCAGGAACAGAAATCGGAGTTATATTCGGTCCTGCCTGGATGAAAGTGTGGCACAAAATGACCTATCGTGGCATCTTCTCTCTGTTTCTGCGATTCCACTTCATTATTAAACTCCATCCTCACTGTGGTCTCGCCCAGACTAAGAGAGGTCATGTCCAAACATGGAAGCAAACACAGCATTAAACACAATTTTAGGCCCAATGTACTGCTATTTCAGCTCTCTTAAAGTATCGTGATCCACCCTGGGGAAGGAAAGGGAGGCAAAAGCCAGGTATGGGCAGATATTTTTCAAAAGTGCTAAAAACCATGAGTTTCAAAGCAGAACCTGGCTCTAAAGGAGCAGGGAGGCTCACTAACCCCCAGGTACTAATGCATTTTGAAACTTGACCCATTTTACAGAGTCAGGGTGCAGCAAATGTCCACACTGAGTTTCTAATAACGCAAGAGCGATAAGGGACACTGTACAGTGCTGTTGCAGGTAGGAGAAGCTATATATGGTGAAGAAGGGGAGCAGGAGATAGAGCCAGGCCAAACACTACAGGCCCAGTTTCTTGTCACACACGTTATTTTTCCAAATCCAGGCACAAGCTTATTCATTTCCATTTCAAGGATGCACACATTGTACCAGACACACATTCCCAGTAGCAAGTGTCTGTCCCTACATGCTTAACTTATCTTCCTACAGCTACTCCTGCTGGCTGGTGATGTCTCCGTTAGGGCTATGTGGCTACCAGCGCTAGCGGTTCCCCCAGCCACTCCACATTAATTACTGAACAGCAACAACGCAAATTGCATAAACAACTCATCTACACCTAAAAACTTCATTCTGGTTTCCTGTCCTCACTCAGTGTTTGGCTGGACTGGAAGGAGGCTAGATCATCTCCCTTTCTTCCTTCTGCTCAGAAGATACAAAGGAGACACGAGAGGTAGGAGACTGACTCTATTTGTATATAAATATATATTTGTATAAATAAAAATCCTGGGCAGATGGGAAAATTCTGTCTGACTCCAGAAGCTTTTATATATATACANATGCTGGCCCAGGCAGACCTGTGGCTTGCCCCAGTAGAGCCATGCTGGTGGACGAGAAGGGATGAGGGAGCCCAGAAGGTTCAGAGCAGCCTCAGTCCCTGCCTCTCCCCCTGCACTGCCTGCAGGCAGAGGGGCTCTCCCTGCCGAAAGTGGCCTTGCCCACCGGCTGGCAGCAGCATAACTGTCCGACCAGGTCTCTGAACCAAGCAGGTTACCTTCTGGAGCCAGGCATGAATTTTCCCGTCTGATCAGGATTAAAAACATGTTAGGGGGGGTTTCCCAGTTTCCTCCTACCGTCCTTGAAGCTGAGTGCAAAGGAAGAAGAAGGGAAAGACATAGCGGAGTTGGGTTAAGTAAGAAATATCAGAAACATTACTACAATTTCCAGCCTGTGAGGACATTAGGAAAGCTCTTCAAAGAACAGGATCTTGAGGTGCAGTTGTGCAGAAGACCGAGGGGATGGTACTGGGAGTCCAACAGACCTTGCTCGTTTGTGGGCCACCTCAGCTCCTCGTTGCTAATGCTCCATTCTGCTTAGCAATGGGCGAAGAGTAGGATCTTGGCTAATAGAAATAACCATGCTTCAGCTTTAAAGCAGAAAAATATTTATCGCTTTCCTGGATCCAGTTAACATCTGGGTATTCAAGTCTTAAAATTAATGTTTCTAAGCGCGCCTGCCAGGCCTATCTTCATTTCTTCTAGATGTCCCGATCAAGCAACAGTTATATAAGACTGGATTTTATTCTTTTAGTCAAAATAAGTATAGAAAAAAGTTTTGAATTTCCTGTGAATAGATCTGGCTCACTTAGTGTCTTCTCATGCCTTAATCCTAAGCTTAAAGTGACCTTAACACTTGGCACTTGTTACTGCATCTATCCTCACTACTAACACCCAGCAGCAACCACAGCATTCACTGCAGAATCAAAGCAAGGAAAACTTTTATCTCAGTGGTATTTTTTTTAAAAAAAGACATAGACTACTTCAAGATTTAAGAGCAATTCCTTTTCAGGAAATCAGAAAGATCTTAAAGTTTAAGTGAACTGGGAGCGCTCACGAACAGTGACTCATTGATAAACCTAGAGAATGAAGTCCTGTTTCCATCCAAACAGCAGATAGCCTGCGCGGTACAAGTTTTCCCACTTCCACCTCAATCTTGTTCTGACGTCATGTCTAGGACTGAGAAAGTTGCTTAGTCTCCACGTCCACTCAATCATACTATTCCTGGAATTAGATTTGTGCCTTCAGGCCTCAACCAATTCAACTCAGTTGTATGAAGCATTCATAACGTGAGACAGTCCCTGCCCCAAAGAGCTTACCATATAAATAGCACTTTCTAAAAGCAAAGAGCACACAGTCAAGCTTTGCATTTCTGTATCAGACTGTCCGCAAGGATGCCAATTATTGCCAGGATAACTATGATTTTATGATGTAAAAATCTTGTCTGTTGGGAATCAAATCTCATATCCAGCAAAGCAGCCATCAGATGATGGCAACTATTTTTAGGCTACTTCTGACCTTTCAGAAAGTAAGGACCGTTCAAAAAGATGA
This sequence comes from Rhinoptilus africanus, assembly GCA_013400135.1. Lineage (NCBI taxonomy): Eukaryota > Metazoa > Chordata > Aves > Charadriiformes > Glareolidae > Rhinoptilus > Rhinoptilus africanus. The sequence goes on from VXBO01007054.1 coordinate 21,962, forward strand.
TTAAAATACTAAGTAAATTATGCAGAAGAGTTGAATCGTCTGAAGAAAATGTAACTTCATTTAGTCTTGCATAACGCCTTTGGTAACACGGTTAGATTCTTCTGGCCCACAACAGTCAAATTTTCCACTGTAGAGTTCGGATGTAAGTTGGGTTGGTTATTGAGTAATAGAGAGGGCTTTCTTATTTGTGCAAACTTCTTAACCTTCAAGAGAACAAAGATTAATCAACAACATTGAAGAGGCTGTTGTCATGAGACCCAGTCACAAGATTTGTAGGGACTCCTGCAGGGGTTGCAATCCTTAAAACTGGTTTGGAATAAAATCTGAGAGATGGGAGCACATAGAGAAAACATTTTCAAAATAAAATCCAACATAGTTATTAATGACGGAGTAAAGGAGGTTCTACCAGTGCAGTAAAGAAATCTGGAGAACAAAGACCAGTTCCAGCGCACGAAGCAGACATTGTGAGGTGGGCAGACAGGGCTGCCTGGTTTGGTATTTAAAGCGCCCAACTGGCTTTCAAAACTCCCCATTTTGAAAATTACTTCCGAGATCATCACCAGTGTACCTTTAGACTGGTTTCTCTTGTCGCAGCCTGATTTCGTGTTGACATGGAAGTGACATAAAGGGAAACCTCTGCAGCTTAAAGCAAGGTACCCACGGGACGCACAGCTGTGTGGCACAGGCAAGCATCTACGCGTAGCTGCAATCTGTGCGGTTCCAAGGAATTGTGGACAAGATTTTTAAAACTCTTTGAGACTGCTGACCTCATCCTACTTAACATCAGAAATTCCACTCTTAATGGGAGGAGGTCTTTACAGATGCTGAGCAAGCTCTTGAAAACTGCCTCAAAGGATGTTTGGTAGTATTTGAAAAGGGGTGGGCTCTGGCATTCGCATGCTGTCTCTGCCTGCAGCCATACGGATCTGCTTATGACAGTTCCATCTGAAGAAATCTTAACAAACACTCCTTACAAATTAAAGATAGACCAGTGAGTTTCTGAAATTCCTTAACTAGGAAAGAAGCCTCCTCTCCAGGCTTGTCACATACGGCAGCTTGGGACAGGCTGGGCTCAGCTTGTCATGTCACCTTTCTCTGAGCTGCTAAATGTCTTTCACTGTGGCTTACACTAAAGTGCTTAACACGACCTGGGAGTTGGTACAGCACTGAGCAAGTTGAGGAGCTGGGAAAGTACCAAGCCGTGATCACGTTAGAAGATGCCTCTTTAACTCCCTACAAAATCATTACTTATCTACCAGGCAAATAAAAGTCCCGAAACATCCGGGTATAGAAACATCCGAGGCTTTGCTGCCAGACCTCTCAAAACAAAGGAGAAAGGGAGCAAGCAGCTAGTGGGAACCATGAAAACGAAGGAGCTGAACTTAGAAGGATGAGCTGTCTGCATAACTTGGGGGAGAAATGAGAGCTAGGGAAAGCTGGAAGCAGTTGGCTTGTACAGCTGATGGAAGAACGAGTTCCTGATGAGGAACCAAGGGAAGCAGTCATAGGGCTAAAAGGCTGGGCTGGATGAAGGGAAGACTGTGGGTAGGACCTGCAAGTTGTGTCTGAACGCACCAGGAGCAGAGGAGCCAAAGCCCAAAGGTCCTGTTTTCTCAGCTACCCTCAATAAAAATGAACGTGGCATGGGAGAGGATGGTGAAGGCAAGCAAGTGCTCCGCGTGGAATGCTTTGCTGAGTTTTCCATGGGTTGTCAGCAGCTCTTTGAGCACCTCAGAGCAGTCAGGAAGAAAAAAAAAAAAAAAACAAGAAAAGAAAAGAAAAAGGAGGAAACAAAAAAACACAGGCCAAGCTGAAGGCAAAGCAGCGAGGGCTGAGCACAACAGCCTGCAAAGGGCACCCCTCAGTAGCTGCAAATCACACAAAAAAAGTGTGCGAAGAATTAAGACTTGCCTTTGCAAGATCCGGTGGCTGGGGACACAAAGGTGCGCGAGGGGGAAGGGAAGCAGAACCCAGGCTCCGTGCCAACCCAGATAACCAAGGGGACCGGAGGAAGGAAACCACAAAGCTCTGCAGTAAACACAGGGATTAGGAGAGGGGTAGATGAACCAGTCAGACAAAGCAACTGACCCAAAACTCTCTTCTCAAAACTCAGATAAGGTTTGTGTTTTAAAAATATCCAGTGCTGTCGCCTCCTCCCGCTTACGATAGATTTTTTTTTTTTTAACACTTTCTGGTTTTGGCCAGGACCGGATAAGAAAGTGCCAGGATACTGCTAAGAAATCTGTCTCTTCTCACAGTGTTTCTGGCCCAACCAGGAGCAGGAGGGAGCTGGACTCTCAAGAGAGAATCTGTTTCCATTTAATTTCCAGGCCAGTTTTACAGACGTACAAGGTCAGGGTAAGGTGCCAAACTTCTGGGTGCTGCTGAATAAAGCCCACCATGGGCCCTTGGAAACTTGTTCCTTCTCAGCTGTCAGGAGAAATGTTGTAAACACAAAGGGAAGAGACTTGAGGAAGCATGGTGTCACGGTAGGCTACTGCCACCCATTAGGAAATATGGAGGGTGAGAGCCTCCCCTGCCACCTGCTTTTTCAAATCGTCTCTCTCTTTCTTTCCAGGTCTCTGTTTTGTAACAGAAGGTGCATGAGCTTATTTAAAGCATTAAGTCAGGCACAGCTCCTGAGTTGCACAGTACCAAGCAGACCCTAAATACAAATGATTTTGTTTATCTCTTAAATGTTTCTTCCAGTTCTATATTTTACACCTTAAAAAAATACTGGGGAAACATTTTTCATCGTGAATTGGGTGATGTAGGTAACATCTGGCTAAAATGCCAGAAGATGCTGGAGGGTTTGCCAGGCAAGGGGCCCTTGCAGGCGACCCGCTGTAATTCCCTGGGGCAGCTGGGGTTGTTTTGAGGAGGCCAGAGAGGAAAAGCGTTCAGGGGCTGATGACAGAAAGGCAGGAAAAGCCTCTCTGAGAGCAAGCAGAGGTAAAAGCAAAGCCTTGTGGAGCTGTCAGCGTGGGTGTAACTCGCTAAAGGTTTGCTTTTTCCCCCTCCTGCCATGGCAGCAGAGCCTGCGACAGTGCCCTTCTGACTTTCAGCTCCCGTCCCAGCACTCCTCCGTTTGTGTAACTCTTATCCACAGACCAGCCCTGACAGAAGCTTAAAGAACTCTGTGATGACTCTACGTGTCACTAAGCAAATCGGGAAACGGTGCTGAACCTGTCGCTCAAAGGGCTGACGGAGTCAGTACAAGAATTTGTCCAGCTTTTCTTTAGCACTTCTCTGGGGTTAAATTCTCAGCCCTTTTGAATATATTTATTTTCTTTCAGCATACCAAAGAAATCACCCACTCAAAAACATTTGCTTTAAAAAAACTCAACCCATCCATCATCAAAGACAAATCCTACTTTTCTGCAATTCAGGAGAGGAAAGAAGCAAGGATCCGCATTTTAGATTTTGAAGGAAACCCTCACCTTACCTCTAGGTGCAATTCAGACCTTTATTATTTTCAGATTTTTATTCTTCTAACGGCAGAAAGTTACTTCAGCCCAAGTCTCTCTGTGCTGCCAGCACCACTTCCACACACTCCAAAGGAAGCAACACCTATCCTCGCTCTCTCTTCACATAACTGACGGGTCCAAAGCAGAACGACTGCAGCACGGAGTCCCACACCAGGCACAGAGCTAACAAGAGACAGAAAAACAGGATATAAAAGCAGCTGCTTGACTTAAGGTAAGTGATGGCAACATACGACGCATAAGAAAAATAAACTTTACTAACTCCAAAATACTTCTAAACAAAAGTAAATTCAGAATGAGCATATCTCAACGCAAACTCACCTGAGCTTATCAAAAGACACTGGGTAGGAATAGGATTTGTCCCTCCTAATATCTCATATAGAGTGTATTTAACAAACAAACCACACTTCCAACCTCCGACTCAAGTAGAAATACAGATTTCTGAATCTATCTGCATTTCAGAGACTTTCTAAGGCTTGAGAATTCTTCTAAAAGGAGAAAATTCTTTGTAGGTTCGATCAGACCTAACAAGTGTTCACACTTACACATGCTTTCCTCCCTGAATGCATGGTTTTTCTGTTTATTTTTCTGTTACAGGAATTCTGTGTGGCCCCTCTCAAGTGAAATCCTTTAAGGTCTAGGTAAGATTGGCACAAAAGACCTTCTGTGTTCCAGCAGCTCTTAGAAGGCCTCTCTGGAGAAATCTCTTTTCTGAAAGACTTTGGCATGTCTAGCAAGGGCATGCGTGCGAATGCGAGGAGCTGTCTGGAAGATATCCGTGAAGGTATTCAAAACCTGGCTGGCCGTGGTTCTGGGCAACCTGCTCTAAGGTGGCCCTACTTGAGCATGGGGGTTGGACAAGGTGACCCCCAGAGGTCCCTTCCAACCTCAACCACTCTGTGATTCTCTGGGTACAAGCCCAGGGTGGTGGATGATGGAGAAAGCAGAGAGACATAAATTTTATCCACACTGAAAATTTTTCACTCTCACGTTCATATGTCTATCCCAAACTTGGGCTTGCCTTCCTAGAAGATGCACCATTTTAAAATTATTTTTTAAGAATGTAGGAAAGATATGAAGAAGCAGCTCACCATGACAGACAAGGTGCAACCTTGATTGCGAAGCAGCTACAAGATTTCCAGTTGCCAGCTACGCCACAGCATCTCTCCAAACCTGCTTTAAACATCTCAAATAAAAAAAAAAACACCAAACCTACAAGTTTTATGAAAAAGTAACAAATATTGTACAGATGCCTGCTTTATCTACAACATTGTTAGAATCAGAAACGAAGAGTGAAGGCTAAGCATTCATAAATGGTACAGGCAATGGAAACCTGGGCTATTCATTTTCATCCCTGCACAGATGGTAAGAAATGAGGGCACAAATGGATATAAAAAAAAACACCAGAAAAGACATTTCATTTTCTGACTCTAAGCTTAGTAAACATGTGGAAATACTTTCCACGCATGTTAGTTAAGGTAGTGACAATATGCATGAGTGCTAAAAGAAGGCCCAGGGCTGGGAAAGGAAAGAAGGATGAACCATCTGACAGTGTTCATTATACAAGGTATCATCTACCATCACAGGAGAAAAGATTTTAAAGCCCTCTAAATATACAGAGCATTTTCTAAAAACAACTTTTGAACATCAGCATCTTGTTCTGAGATTATTCAAACAGCAGTAGCTTCTGTCATCCACTCACTTTTGGGGAGAAGGGCAACTACACGGTGTGATATATAAAAATACACCACCCCTTTGGTGTTCTGTTCTGCCAGATAATTACCAGAATTGCACACTCGGCTTAATGTTAGAATTATTTGGTTGTGTTTAAGTATTGTGAGTTTTAACATTGGCAGAAATGCTGCAGGCCTCCAATCACTACAACTTCAAGTCATAAGCAGTAATTGTAAATTAACGGTCTGAATGTCATTTGGTCACCCCATAAATTCCTTAGCACTATAATACTTTTTTCAGCGCACTGAGCCTTGACCTAACGATTACCCTCTAGTGATCCACGAGTGGAGTTTATATTTGTAGGCACTGAACTTTAAGGCGTCTTGGAACAAAAGCCATAAGGCAGATCCATAATGCAGCTAACAATCCACTGGGGAGCTCAACAAAAACACTAATACTTTAGCCAACCGTGTAGCTTTAGTCACAGCCTGACTTTTTCAGAGAAAGCAGTTATAATTTCATAACAAACTTTAAAATAAATACGGTAAACATGCCTAAGTCAAAGACTCCTCTTTGAAGGATATCATAGATAGCCATCTTCCTAAGCAGATTTTTACTTCCTTTAGCGGAAACAAAATAGCGCGGATAAGTGCTGCGACGTGTCTCTAAGTGAACTCGTATTCACAAGTGAGGCTCTTATCGCTGCAATCTTCTCACCGCGCTAGGAGCGGGGTGAGCAAAGCCAAGGCTAGACCCTGCTGGGCTAACAATAGAAGCATGTGGTGCCTTTCAGAGCATGAATGCCAGTTTCTTACTGCAGGTGCTCTTGTGGTGTGGCCACAGGAGGAAAGCGGTAACTGACATCCTTTCCCATTCAATTTACAGTCAAAAGAGCGTTTGTAATTTAGTAGTCGACTGGCTGAAGCTCAGCCCATATGGTAGCTGTTGTTCAGCAAGGGGAGGGGGGGGAAGTACAGTACTTAAACCGGAAAGAACAGGCAGTCTGTGCACCAAAACTCAAGCTTCAAGGGGGTTCTTGGACCACTTTCATTCATATTTAAATGTGCGCGTTCCCACTGGGGACAGGGACACCAAGCCACGTTTCCTAATATTGCAAATTACTGCTTTACTTTAGGTCTTGTGCGTTATATACAAAGAGGAAAAAAAAACCTGAACACAGATTTGCATCAGTGTCCCACGGGGAATGCTGAAGGTTAGAAGCAAAACCAGCTGGAAAATACATAAAGAGCACAACACAGACGACAGTCTGGCTCTTTTTTCAGAAGATTTGTCTCCCATTTGCCTTCTGATCGGCAGCTCTGGAAGGCCCAGGAGTTGCTGTCTGCAGCACATAATTATGAACACAAAGAAAACAAACACAAACTGCACAGATCATTCTAAATTCATCTATGAGGTGAAATATAATTCTGAATGGAAATGTCTGGACTTATGAGGGAAAAAAAATCACTGTTTTTTTCTTTTCAGCCTTTTTAGGAAAAGACAGGTTGTTATCAACATTTCCTTAAACACCTTTTAAAAAGTTTTAAATGGCAAATACCTCCCCCCATGGACTCTCATGGAAAAAACAATACTTTGAACAAGAAACTGAAAGAATTACATTAAAATGAAAAGGGTAGAATGATGATTTCAGGTTAGTTTTAGCTTGGGGGGGTGAAGTACTGCAAAATAAATGAATGATCAGTACAGGGCACACTGGCTGCTTGCAAAGAACATGCAATCCCGCTGGGCTTTTGACTTCTGTTCTACAGCTATGGAGATTCCCAAGAAAACAAGGAATAAAGGAAAATGGGCAAAGAGAGAAAGCAGCAAGCTGGAAGGAAGCAAAGGAAAAGGGAACAAAGCTGATCTTTTCCACACTTGGATTTCACTTCTGTCCAGCCAATTTTTTTAAAAACATTTGTGGTATCACTGGGGACCTGGAACAGGACTCAAAGCGGAGATGTGGTTATTAAAGTTGTGATTAGCAACCACAAGCGCAGAGCTTGTGAAATGATGCTCTTCCTTTGCAAACGAATGCCAGAGATAGGAGCTCCACACAAATTGCATTTGCACATCACCGTACAGCTACTGGTAGCTACTGCCAAGCACCTTCCATTTTTGTCCGTTTTCCCTTTAGTTCAGGATAGGACGTAGATCACATAAGTCAAAACCAACACATGCCAGCCTGAAGTAAAAATCAATCAAAAATGGTCAAAAATGATTTCTGCATTCTTCCAACTAGTCCCCAAACTGTCCATTGTGTCTATCTTGCAATTGTATCTTCTTAGGAACTGTTTTCTCTTCCTCTTGCATGTGAAAAGCCATACAAGCATAACAGGAAACTGTCTGAATATGTGGGAGAAAGAGTGAAAGTCACTGTACACAAATTGCTCTCAGACACACGAGTGATCTGAAAACACTGGTTTGATTCCGTTGATTTTAATGCCATTATATGAGGCATTAATTGAGCATTAGAAATGAATACCAATAACAGAGAAGACCCATGTTGCCCAAAAGGTAAAATGCCCACGAGCCAACACATGGAAGGGCCGACAAAGGGAAGAGGCTTTCTTTGCCCAGTAATAGGCTGTGGCAAGAATATTAAGTTCTGCAGACTCAGAAAAATCGCAGCTCATCACCCCTTACAATACCCTGGACGACAACATGAAGGTATTTACTAGAGAAACTGACGGGCACTATTCAGAGGTATTTTGAAAGAACCATTTGCAAGAAGCTCCACTGAAAACATGTTGGGTTAAATGAGAAAGTTATCTTTGTTGGTTCATAGAAAGTTGGCCGTTTCTATAAATGAAGGCCATTTGCTGTAAGTAAACCGATACATTTTAATTCTTTTGCAATGTTTCCGCAATTTCAAAGTTGGTCATTGTGGACAAGAGTTTCTCTTTGCTGTTGTGTTTCAGGCCATTTAATAAAGCTATTTAGATCACAGAATTAAAAGAAAAAAGTTACAGCTCAGCTAGGTGTGCATACTATATGGGTTGGCATATACTAGACACGTTAGGAACATTAAATGAGGCCATGGCTATCCAAATTTACTACCTTTAAAAAGTAGTTTTGAGCAGCTTAAAGTTAGCTACGCATCTAACAATATTAATATAAGCACGTTGCTACTCCATACTATACTTCTGCAGGTTTTATTAGCAAGGCCAGGACTCAACATCAGTGATTTACAGTCTGTAAAAAGGATGATGTCATTGAAATGTGAAGAAGGTCAGAATCCCCAAAGACAAATTACCTTAACAATAGAGTGAGATCATTCCATATACTTATCTGCTCCGAGGAGCAATAATCAAACAGACCTACATGTAAAAGCCTATGCCGAGCATTAGATAAAAGCTACAGAGGCAGCACCTTCTCCAACGTAATACAGCAAAGTGCTGTAGATTTTGCTCTGAGCTTCACTCCTGAAAAAGCTTACTCTGCAAGGGCCCCAATCCCATTTATTTTTGCTAAAACACTACAAAGAAAATGTTATAAGCATATGCAAGCTTGAATACAAGACCTGGTTCTATTTCAAATAGAGGCACTGATACCTACATGGAGCTAAATAATGGGGATCATTAAAAATTGAGAGGTTGCCTTTGAACTTTCATGTAAGGTTTAATATAAAGCTTTCCACAGCCCTAAAATTCTACAGGCTGATTAAGAGCCAAGTCTGTGTGAAGAATAAAATCCCCCACAGGTTCTCAACCAGCAGAAATCAGTTCAACGTTTTTTTGATATAAAAGAGTTACAACGCTCACTAATGTTAGCTACCAAGAAAAGAGAATTACACACATTTATACTATCTGAGCAAACATCCACACTTTTGTTATTCCTTGAGTAATTTCTACAGAATCCTACTGGTTGTATCTTCATTACCTCCTGCAACATATTCCTACGGATATGGGGGATGGAGGTTGCTTGTGTTGTGATAAAAAGAAAAGATATCTCTACAGGACAGGGAATGATGCTAATCATCTGCAACAGGAACAAGCAATTCGTCAAAAATTAAGAAAGTTTTTAAAAATGACGAATTAATTTGTAACACAAGGTCTCCTCTTATTTACAAGTGAGAACGGTCGAATTGTTAGCTTGCCTCTTTCACCTCAAATAAATATTAATTGCCAAAGTTCAGTGCTTCTGAAGTGAAAAAGTAGTCCTACGTAGTACGTTTAATGAAGAATTGCAATTGTGGTCCCGCATGAGCTGACTAGCTTCCTGGATGTGGGTGTTTCATTTAAACTTCTAAGAGGACATCAAAACACATTTACATGAATATAGATTGTTGCTTCCGCTGGCTGATTTAAATGCATCTTACAGCTGTGGAGAAAGATTTTCTCACTATTCAAAACACCCTTCTTAAAAGGAATTATTAACTTATTACTTTTTTTTACACATACCAATAAAATTAGACCTACCTCTGAACCCCCATATTCTTTTAGCAGCAACCCTCATCCTCCTTCCATTTGCTCTGTATCAGAGCTCTAATACTTTTGCCCGACAAACATTTTGTGGCACATTCTGAGTTTACAGTGAATGCTCCTCCAGGTGGTAGACATGCTTCACAGCTATTCCCACCTGATGCTATCACAACATCCCAGCACAGCCTACGGAGCTTCTAAAATCAGGTTTTTCCATTACTGATTAATACCGGTTTGCTGGAAGACCAGCCACCGTGAGGAAAGGGACATCTCTACGAAATATGTTGCCTCTGGGTATTCCTTCTTGAGGGCTAGGATAATTTTCTTTTTTTTTTTTTAAATAAAGAAGCAAGCAAAACCCAAGCCTGTTTCTTTAACAGGAAGTGCCGAGAATGGAAATTCAGTCTCAGACTTCTTTCATGAGGCAGTTAGAATGTTTGCTCACTTTGCACATCATCTGTGTGGGTGAAGGTGAATGATGCAGCCCCATCAGTTCATCTCGGGAATATGATCCATTAAAGCACCATCCTGCCCTGAGGGACCCAACCGGGTGTATATGGATGGAAGGCTGTATGAATTAACGCTGCATAAACCGGTAATGACTTCTGATTAGGTATTATAATACATCCCTGAGCAATCAGCATAGAAAAAACCACCCTAGATTTTGCCACCAGTTCCTCCTCTGCTACACAATCCACAAATCATTCACTTTGCTTCCCAAAAGCATGCATTTAGCTTTTTAAAAAACACTGTACAGCACATTATGTAGTGTTCAGAAATACACGTGCCAGGGCTGAAGGAAAATGATGAGTTCCTAGGATGTTCTCCCCTATGTTTGTATCTCAAAAGAAAAGCAGCATGCTCTTTTGGAGTGTCATTATAAGCCAGCCATGAATATCATCACGGAGAGGTTTGATATAGCAGCATCAGAAAAGGAAATATAGTGTAATAGGGGAAGTCCCTGTCTTTGCCTTGAAACACTGAAAATATACCTATGATTCAAGACAGTTGTTTAAATCCACTGAGTAAAAGGGATACAAAATAAACAAACTCCCCTTACTTTGCTATAATTCTAAAAAAAAAAAAAAAGTTTTAGGAGGCTAACAACATAAAACCAACATAGCTCAAAGTCACGGTAAATATCCTTTGACTTGGAAATTAACAAAAAATGCAGAATTTCAATCTCTAAGTATCAGGAAACCAATACTTCTGCAAATCTCCTCTGTAACAACTCCATCAATCTTTCCAAAACAATATTTGTTGTAGCAAAAAGGCCTTTGAACCTACCAAATTCTTATTTTCTCTTCCATAATGTTACCTCTGGTTGCACAACTTTCAAACACGAAGTTTGCACATTTATCCAGTAATCACCTTTCTCTCTTCTGGCCCTGATTACTGCTTCATCTACAACAGCATTTATTGTCAACAAAAGCAGAGTGAAAAGCTTACACTGTGACTTTTTGCCCTCTTGTTAGTTATTCAGGATGATTAAAGATGATCTGAAATGATTTCAAATTGATTTTTCCATCTGGAATATCAAACACAACAACTTGTTTCTCACCCTTTTGTCAAAGTGCTGGATAATGATGTTGTGTAAGACTTAATGTTTAAGTCTTTCTCTCTCTCATTAAGCAAAGAAGAAAGGCCAATTCATAAGAACCAGGGAGAGAAGAAAAGCTCTAGATCAGTTTCTAGTCTCAGTTGGTATCACTCGCCCAGTCCCCCAAGGATTTAGACTACGTGCTTCCATTTACTAGTAAAAGCACAAGTACACACACGCTTGTTTGCTCCCAGCCAACCCAGGGGCTAAAAAAGGGTTGTATTTTGAGAAAATCTTTAAAAAAAAAAATCCAAGGTCTAAAAATGAAAACAGAACAAACTATTCTTTACCATGATAAAAAGCAGGGGTAACTCAGCATACATCCAGCAAGGGGGGAAGAATCCGGACTAGCATTTTCCCCCAGAACAGCTCAATATTTTAGCAGATTTACTGCCAGCCTCCAGCCCTTCTGCTTTGTTTGGATCATGCACACTCAGATCAAGAATTAAATCTAGAGAAAAAGGCATCTGTTCAGGGACTATTAGCAGCTCTTTGTTTTATAAAGTGACCAATGTTTCCAAAGGATTCAACATCTTTTCTTTTTAAATAAGGATTTTGCAAGAAGCTTATCTGCAATGAAAAAAACCCACCACCACTTTATAAAAAGTATTACAAAAGTCACTTTTACAGTTACAGTAAAAGACCACAACACAGACATTAAGAGTCTGTCCTTCAAAACCACAGGCCTTTCATTTACTTGGTGGTTTGGGATTTTTTGTTTGTTGCTTTTAAAGTAAAATACTATATTTGGGGGTTCTCATATGCATTTGGTTTTTTCTGCCATCATGGTGAAGCTGCAAACATTTTCATCTTTTTCTCTAATTTGATGCCAACATCAAGCTGGAAACCTTTTTTTTTTTTAATGAAAACAGAGATTCTGATGAAATACAAGACCTGAGGTTTTTAGGAAAAACAAAATATCACAAGATTTGTCAGAAAAACATGGTGTTGGCAACAGTAACAGTCTCTGTATGCACAGTAGCTTGCTATTTATAGGAGTGCTCACAAGTCTGCATAGTTCTGCTCTCCAGTAATAAACCTATAAAGAAAAAAAGTCTCAGCTAGCATTTATCACAGATACCTGTCTCTTTGTACGTCAAGAACAAAATGGAAGCGGCACAAAAACCCCAGATTGTCATCTCATTAAATCAAACAGGACTCAACTGAAGTCACATGAACCACAATGAATTACCCAATAGATTCCGGTCCTACATCCCAATCCTTATGTACTGAAAACTAAAGGCTAGGCCGTATTACATACCATGCTTCCATGTAACCAGCTGCAAAAGACGTGCGCGTCCTGGAGGGAGGCGACACAAGGGAGTCATTGTGCCACACCAGTGCAAAAGGCATGCCAGTCACCTGGCTGCACCCAAGCGTCTGACGAGGCATGTATGATTTTCGTTTTTCACTCATTCTTTCAACTGCTCAGTGACTTTCCTCACTGACCTGCTCCTTTGTTCTTTCTAACCGAGGTTAAAGCTGAGATCCAACTTCAACTCCTTTGGCTGCTGTTCTCCTTCTGCTGCCTGCTCACAGGACGCACTCTCTCTGGGTTAACGGGGCCGACACTATGGGCTGGGGAGCTTGTCTCTTTTGATTGTCTAAGAGTGAATCACACATCACGTGAGAGTGACCTTGCTCAAGTCCAAAATGCTAATGTCAATAGTAAATCTGTTTATACAACAAAAGCGAGGGAACCTTAAAGTTAATTTACCTTTCAGACAGGTTTAGAAGATGCAGCTGTTTGCCATTGTTTTATTCATATCTCAGAAAATACAGATTTTCATTCTTTCTGAGAAATATGAGAAAGTCTTTCTGAGAAATATATTACCTGCAAGCTCTAGAGCAAAAGCAGAGCTCAACTGGTCAGCCACCATCTCTTGTCTACACAGCTAGGTGTTTTCCTTTGTCAATCACAATTTTACTATCTTCTCTTTGGCTTTGAAGAAATGTTAGTAAGCTCAAGCACAAGTGGCCAGCAGGTGGAAGGAGGTCATCTTCCCCCTCTACTCTGCTCTGGTGAGGCTCCNGTGTCAGCTGCCGGAAAGCAGAAGTTACTCTATTTCCCTTTTCTATAGCCCAAACTCTTCCAGCCCAGGTTGGCAGAGGCTTCCTTCATGTGCTTTGGAGTGCTCAACCACAAAGAGAGAACCACAAGAACAACCACCCTTATAGCATTCTCTTACATGAGAGGCGAGTAAGCTCTAATTTCATGACCCTGGGCCTCGAACCTTCATGCAGCCTGTGGATCTCGGAACAACATCAAACTACACTTGCATGCACATCTTCAGGCTCCACCTGTCCCAGCAGCAAGATTCAACAGAAGCCATGATTCACTGCTGGGACCTGGCAGAAAGAGATGAAAAGGTTATTTAGAGCTGCTTTCTATACAGTCAGTAAACGGGCACCCAGGGAACTGCTGCTGCTGGGAATGCACAGCTCCCTTCCACCTTGACACTGTCAAGGGTTTTCAGTGAGGTCTAGAGGACAGCGAGGGAGACAGAGAAACAAGCTACAGAGGCTTTTTTTTTCTTCATGCTTTCCTTCACAGAGGCAAGGCTGTACAGAAGGCACGCTCTGACTGGTAATTACATTCTGCCTGTCAAGGCAGCACATCTTCCATCGAGCATACTTGCACACTATCTATTATTGAACACTTCTATAGCAACAAAGCAATCTCATTATGCAATTAAAACAGTTACCATAAAGGCACCCATACAAGTGTGATGTTATTTTTTTCCACAGCATTTTTGCATTTCTTCTCCAGCCTTTCCCTTTCACACCAGCTGCAGCTGAATTACTCACTGGCCTTGATGCTTACGGTGTTGGATGTGATAGGAACAGACTAGACATTGTTCTAACACAGGAAGGTTAATTTAAAATAACCTTCCTAAGCTCTTCATGCTGCGTGACAGCAACATTACAAGGAGGAGACATGGCTTCATAAATAGGATCAGCTTTCAATGCCCAGACCAGTGACAGCAGCACTTGTCATGAACATTCTGTGCCTCAGTCTCCAGGGGAAGCGCAGCCTCAGCCGCTGCTTACGCAGCTCCTTCTGTCAGTCACTCCGTGAAGCAACACCAGATTTTTTCTTCTAAAAAGCCATTCTCTTGACCTCCTAAAGGTAAATGCTACCACGACAAGAGATGAAAGACAGAAAACAATTAGCGGCAGGTACGCTCCACAGCACGCCTGCTGTGGTATTTCAGCACGAGTTGGCTCTGGATAGGTCTGTATCACTGAGCAAATAAATCAGCCTTTGGAATTAGGTTGCTTGCTACAAAATCATCATTTTTAGGAGCATTAGAAAAATAATTAAAAAAAAAAGGACTTAGGGTCAAACACATATATTAGAGGCAACCAGAAACCACAGCTTAATGGTTGCATCACTCCTGCTGTGAAAATTGTTGAGGGTTTTTTTTGTCATCTTGTTCCCTACTCCTACTATGACTGACCTTGACTTTGCATCCTTCCCTTTGAACAAAGTAGGAGTAAAATCTCAGAGTACTTGGGCGGTAAGCCCAGCCAAAAAGTTATACTGCCTTCACATGCAGCAAAGGAGTAGGACTTCTGAAGCTGCAGGATTTAATCTGCCTCTTTGTCACCATCAACCTTCTTACGGCTCCACTAAGGACAACGTTTAGGCTTGCATTGCAGTGGCCACTCCAAAGCATTTTCTTGAATCCTGCAGTTAAAAGACAGCTGAATGTTCCCCTTTTCAAATGCTATGAAATCACCACTACTACAGAAAAAAATTGCTTTCATAGGGCACACCAAGTTAGAAGGCCAGACAGAGACCATTTTGTACTCACTCCCTCTAAAAAGCGTGTTGCTTACTCCACAGCCTTCTTTTCACATTAAGATTGTGGGCTTTTCCTTTTTTTTTTTAAAGCAAGTTATGATCCAGAATTATTGTATTGAGGAGAATATGGCAGAGGGAACAACGGTACACATAACTGTCACGGAATTATTGCTAAAGCCCAAAAGTTTCTTAAGATCTGTCTCTTAAGTCTGAGGCCTATTCCAGGGTAGCAGTTTACACTGGCATAAATCATTCAGAAAGCACTGAAACAAGAGTGATTTATTCATTACCTGACTTAATTTATTACAGTGTAAAAGAACCATATGAAAAATTCTGGAAAGAGCTCTCCACAGATGGGGAAAAGCCAGCACTGAATTGGTGATGATGATCAATCTGTCTCCCATTTGTAATTCCACTTGAGAAGATGCATATTTTAGCTGTGCTTTGTGGCCACTTCACAAAAAGTAGCATAACATTACTGAATTCCCCTCCCTCTCGGGGATAGCAAACGTGTAGGAAATGCAGGGTTTAAAAAGGCTATAGATTCTTTCGACAAAAGTCTAATTTTTGCTGCCTGTGCAGATTATTATTTATTGTTAGCCTTCTACACCAGCAGCTTTTCCAGGAGAAAAAAATGCATCTAGATATCTCTCTGGAGAACAGCGAGCTGTGCCACTTTCGTGAGGGTGAAGGACAAGCCCTTTATACAGTCATCAAAAATGCTAACAGGAAAACACTACTGAATTTTGCTCCTTGTTTTTTTTTTTTTGTTCAAATACCAGAATCATCACGTCCTTACAAAGATAAGCAGTTTCAGTAAAAAGAGGTAAATAAGTTGATAATAAAAATACTCCTCTAAAGAATTCAGTGGGGTGTTATGGAGTTGGATCCTTGGTAAAATAGGAAATGAAGGAGAAGGGATGAATAGAGGGGGAGGAAGGAGACATTAACAATAAATAAATAAATAAAGCTCCTGTAGGAAAACAGCATCTGTTGAACCAGAACAGTCTCTGCCAAACAGCCCAAAACACACTACTTCATGGTATCTATTTTTTCCTCCTGTTAGTCATGTGTTGCAGGAGTTTTATAATCACGGAATGACACAGCTGTAAAAGACCAATGCCCCCCAAACTTTTCAGTTCAGTTTATTAATAAAAACTATAAGAATCAGTATTAATTTTTAACTTACCTGCTTTTCAGTAGATCCAAACTAACACAAAACAAGTTAAAAAGCACACAATCACAATAGAGGATATGACTAAGCCACATCAAATAGGTAAGAGACCAAAATTCAATTTGATACTGCTAAATCAAAATGGTATTTGCATGGAAATGTTTTATCTTGCATGTAAACTATTCGTCTAAGCACCACTAAAATCAGCCAGGCCGACACAGACATCTCACGTTAACACTGTAAGTATTTTCCTCCTCAGGGCTGTACTGAAGAAGCAACACAGATACTGCAAATTTGAGGAGTAAAACTGCAAACTAGTGAAGAACGGAACAATAGGAAATGCATGTACTTTTATCATTTTACAGACATATCTATGCATGGTTTAAAGTAAGAGGTTCGACTTCACATTCTGACAACGCTTCCCCAACTTCACTGAATCCCACTCTGCAGGAAATTCCCAAGAAGCTTGTGTTGTGGCTGTAGAAATGGCATTTTCTTAAAAACACCTTGTGCCTGGCAGCACTACCACATGGATGCTCGTGTCTTTTACCCCACAGCCACAGCTGAGACGTTGTAAGTGAATCCAAAGAATTCAATTGTAAGCTTGATGTTCAAAAAATACGAATTAAAAATAAAAAAAAGCTGTTTCAGACAAGAATGTGTATTTACTTGTCTTTCTGCATATTCTTGTAAGATTCGTATCTGTTGGTGGGCGAGGGTGGGGGGCGGGGATAGAGAAGAAAATATTCCTGTGTAAAACTGAAAGCTTTGGTGCATCCATGCTTCTTAGCTTAAAACATGTGTTGTCAGGTCAGTTCTCCTGTCGATGATACCCTATATTATACACCAATTGAATGAAAAGACTTTTAAATCCATAGAAAAGCTTAGCTATAGTCAAAATAAAAAGAATAACAATGAAAATGCAAACCCCCTCAAATTACACTGTTATGAGAACATTTACTACCTGGAAATGTTATGTAAATATTTGACCTTTAAAAATCATGTTTCAGAATTGGTTTCATTTCCCAGGGCTTTACACATCAGAAGTAATGTCAGTTGATGGAAATTTCTTATAAGCATACTATAAGTGGTGACCTAGTAGTATGCAGTAAAAAAAAATTAATTATTAACATTTAACATCCTCCAAGGAAGGATTTTAAAACACGTTATGAATACTAAAGGACTATGTGTCAACATAACAATAGGTACTAAAAAGACCTATCACTATTTTCTTGACTGTCTTTATCCTATACATGGTGCAAACAAGGCAAACTATACTCCCTTGCCTAGTTTCAACTCTCGAGTTTTCACAGGCAGCCTGGTATGAACAAGAATCTAAATGAATCAGAAGCTGTGTGAGAATTCAAACCAACCAGTAAAAAAAAACCCAAAAACGGTGCTGACAAAATAATCCAGCTCATTCACATCTTCTCCTCCACATGCTCTTCTATTTCTGCTTCCAAAGGAAACTAGGAAGAAGCACAGAAAAGCCTACACAGCATTTTGAACCAAACTAAAGTTAGAAAGGAGAAACTCTAATAGAAGAGTCCAAGAATTTTGCTAGGACTCCTCTGCTATCAGAGCATTCAATCTAATAAAGCATTCCAGTCACTTGCAGCCAAAGCTACTCTTCCATGCTCTAAATGGTCTTTTATCAGAAGCACCGTGTACAGTTCAAACGTTGCATGTTTCTCTCTTCTTGTTAGCACAGCAGCTGACTTCATGAAGGAGCGACACGCTCTATTTCCCACAGAATAGGCTTCCAAATATTAGTGTCTCAAACAAGAAGAGTTAGTTCCTAAGGTTAGTAGAGAGTCAAGAGACTGTCTTCAGATCTAATTTGGGAACTACATGTTTTGGCACAGAAATACTCTGCTTCTCTGGTGTTTCTGTCCTCATCAACTGTAATGTTGAGCCTGCAGCTGAAGTCCTAAGATAACATGGAAAGAGGGGTAAGAAATAAAACACAGCATAGATTCCAGCTATACTTTGATTTCTCTTTTGGACTCCTGCTTTAAAGTGTAAGTGAAGTTCGCTGAAAAAAAGAAAAAAAATATGTAGGGGGGAAAAAAAAAAGTGAATCACCTAAGATTACTAGCACTTGAGAAAACGAAGGGTTTTTAAAGCAAGAAGATAAAAGAAGTGTGGCCAGAGACAAGAGAAATGAGCTTGCTGGCCACTGCTTGGTCTTCTCTGGGGAAATCTAGCTCCTATTTTTGTTCTTTTCTTTCTATAAAGTGGAATCATTTGGATTATCACATGGCTTGCCCAGTGAATAGTTATCATTCTCTAATAAATGTTACCACATAGAAGCTGACATTTGTTTTTATATTTTATTAATTGTAAGGAGCCTCAATTCCACTAAAGCCAGTAGAGCCAAATCACGTCAATTGAGTGCATAGCTTTTAGAAAGCTAAAAATATACTGAACATTTACACATACAAATTATTTTAAAAGCTGTGTATGCTTATTTTAAATATGTATTATATTCGCCAATAAAGCTGGTAATGGAAAATGAAATTGTATAACGGCTTACTCTCAATTAAGTCTTTCCACGGCTTGCTCCATCATTAAGTTATTTATCCCACTTTGCAGAGATGTTCCAGAATTATGCCATATTGTTACATAAGTGTAACAAAGCTGAGGAAAACCAGATACATCAAGTTACTTTTTGAATAATCCAGAGAAAAATGGTTAGAGATTCATGGCACATAAGCAATTAGATGCTCTTCCCATTAGTAGCTCTTTGCAAAGAAAACAGATCTTAAATATTGCTGCACTTCTTGCAGGTTGGTTTGATTTTTTTCTGCTAGTTAGTGGAGTTTTTGCTCTTTACAAACAAAATCATAGAATGGTCAGAGTTGAAAGGGACCTTACAGATCATCCACTTCCAACCCCCTGCCCTGGGCAGGGACACCTCCCACCAGCCCAGGCTGCTCCAAGCCCCATCCAGTCTGGCCTTGGACACCTCCAGGGATGGGGCAGCCACAGCTTCTCTGGGCAACCTGGGACAGGGGCTCACTACCCTCAGAGTGAAAAGTTTCTTCCCGATACCCGATTTAATCTAAATCTACCCTCTTCCAGTTTGAAGCCATTACCCCTCGTCCTATCACTACGTGCCCTTGTAAAAAAATCCCTCTCCAATAATAGTGTTGCGACGTCCTGAATTATCATCTTTATGCTGTTTGAGATGCAATCCAAAAATAAGCCATAGCAAAACATGAGTTATTGTTAAATCTTTTAAAATCTATGTTAATGCTCTTTCTGCTTACTCAATTATAGCAGATTACAGCTAACAATTATGCAGTCATAACAATGACCAACCCGTCCATCTCTGCATCACCTGTTCAAGCACCTTCGTGACTGCAGGCCAGACATCCCTAACGCTCTCTCGAATTCAGCTAGCAGGGTAGCTGTATTAGCCACCATCTCATTAGAAACATTGATTGGGTTTTGCAGGCTGCAGTAAGGTACCATGCCTTCCACAGCGATACCAGCCGGCAGTGCCCAAACTACCTCAGTATGTTTGTCCAAGCTCTAACAGGGCTGCTGCGCAGACATCCCTTGCAAAACAACAGCAATTTATGGAACAACCTTCTAAGGAAGATAAGCATTTCATTTGCTTGAATAATTCATAAATACAATCTTAAAAGGAAACATTTCCATAATGAAAGCAAACAAGCTAGAAAAGAAAAGGCTATTTAAAATAAAAGTTAAGCATTCAGAATCATGCTATTTGTGATACAAGTAAGAGTTTTCTTTCCTGTAAAAAAGCAAAACTGATATGAGTAACTTCTGCCTGCTGCATTAATTGATACACACAGAATATTTATTCAGGAAGACCAAGCAGGTGCTAAGGGAATACAAGGCAATCACAAATTAAAGAAATGGTTATATCCTGGAATGAAAAAGACAACCCATTTGCATGGGTATTTGAAACACAGCTCTTGGCAATTAGCAAAGACAAAAAGTAGCAGAAAGTCAGCTGGCAAAAGATTTAAGGACTTCTTTCCCATTCATTTAACTAAATAAAGAAACTCTTCAAGGACACCTATCTATTCAGTCTCAGCCTTCTAGAATTCTTATCCTTTCCTTTTACAAATCTAAGCAGCCAAATGAGAAGATAATTCATGCATCATGTTTCTCCTCTTCTACTCAAGGTTTCCATTTTCCTTAACTAAAATTTATGCCCTCTTGAGGACTTTTTTTCCTGTTAGTCTTAGTCTGAATCATTTTGGAGCCTTCTGCATCCCAGACACCTGCAAACAGCATGACATTTTGTGTATTTTTGCAAGTGTTTCCCTTCACCGAATTCAACGCAACAGGCTGAATGGGTAGAAATTCCTGCAAGAGTCTGTAAACTCTCACACGGGATTGGCAGAGGTAGCTGTGTGCCTAATTCAGAGACAGCAACTCTGATTAGGATAACCATATGAACTTTTTAATAAGATGTGTTCTAAGGAAAACAACCTTGCTTGGTTTGCAGTGCTTAAGTCTTACAGACGTGCTACTTCTGCCCTCTGATTTAAAGAAACACATTTCTGATTTAGATGACTGCTTACATGAGGAACAGAGTAAAACAAACAGTTTAGAAACTCCTAATAGGCTTACATCTATTTGCATATAGGTAACTATGGAAAGTACTGGTGACTAACAAATCCATTACAGAAATTAAAATAACTTTTAAAAAAGAGTCAAAACCATTAAGCATCTAAATTCAGTGCATAGTTTATTTGCAACAATCTAGCTAACCAGCTTTAACTGTACTTACATCTGATAAATCAGAAAGAAACAAATTAAATTAGGAGTTCCTAATCCTGTGACAGAAAGCTCAACAGGGCAGTAAGTTTTAAAAATTGATACCAAATGCAATGAATATACCTATATTTTATTTAAATATTTTCTCTGTATAAAAGCTGGAAAGGCTTAAGTTTATTAAAACATAAGCCACAGACATTATAGCATGTAAGAAAAGTGGTGTCAAAGAACAAAGTCCAAATGAAATTTTGAATCTGCTGCATAGAAAATAATCCGCTCGCACTTAGCTGAGTCAGGAGAGAAAGGAAGCAGACACAGCTACTTATTTCTACTGAGAGTTCTTTGCTTTTCAGCATGTTCCACAATTTTTTCTTCTACATAAAGTCCCTTTCGCTTTCTTACTGCATTCATGTACTTGCGCGCCTGGTTCTCCGAGTCTGCCTTTTCCCCAAAGTGCAAATATTCTTCCTCAGTGGTTGGTACCCAGAATGGGTCACTTGAAATGATCTATAAAAAGAAAAAAAAAAGAAAAAGAAAAAGTAGTACAAAGGTTTATTAGTACATTTCAAGTAATCAATTTCTGAAGTAGAGCAATATGAAAGCAGAGCAGATAGAGTTTTCTAGAAAGCCTGCAATTAGCTTTCTAAGCAGAAAACAAGAGTTAAGATACACTATGGAGCATTTGCCATAAGAAGCCTACAATAGCTTTTCAAATTCAGTTGCGTTTATCTGCATAGAAATTTTTTTTTAAAGCCAATTTAATTGCCAGTCATCAAACAATGCCAAATAACGTTCAGAAAATTCTCAGTTTTCAAGAAGGAATTCCTTATTTAGAATATTATCTCACTATGGTTTTATCAGAACTTATAAGAACTGAAGGTTTCTGCTCATTTCTGTGCCCCATGTTCTTCAATCTCTCTGAGTTGGACAGATGGTTTAAAAATCATTGTTTCTGGTGCTAACATATTTAGCAGAGCTGTTCTTGCAGATTAGCATCTGAGGGGCCCTCCTCTAGAAGAGATTTCAGATCTCACATGATCAGAGAATAACTGGATGTGTCTTTATCCCCAGTTTTCCTATATATCCCACACTTCTCAGACTACCACAGAGACTATGCCAAAGATGTAATTATCTTACAGAGTCTTTAAAAGCCTTCCTCATTTCATCCCGCACAGCAAAGCTACAATATTTTTAATTCCCCAAGGAAGTCTGAAGAGATATTTAGTCTCTACCTTTGCACTATGTAGATTTCACCTAAATCATAGGCTTAATGCCTAACTAGCTAGACAAAGATAACAATTCATTCTGTTACTGTTAGTGACTCTCATATTCCTTTTAAGAAGTCTTAGGTTTCCAAGTAAATGTTTTAAGACCAAAAGAAAAAGGAGGACCCACTTTCAGTTCTAAGCTTCTAAGAATCCACCTCAGTTCTACTCTTATGTTAAACTGTTGCAGCATCAGAAATTACTTTTAAGCCATCAAGAGTGATCATCAAGTCTTAAGCTCAAATGACATATATGCATAATCAAATCTGGGAAATTCTCCCCACTGAACTGATGTCTGGGTGACCAACCAAAATTGTATAGAGTTACAGTCCCAATATTTAACTTTCCTTCACATTAGTGGACAATTAACCATAAACACTGCAGTTAATGAACATTAATAAGAAGGTCACCTTCCAAGCATGCTAAACATGAGCGTTTGGAAGGGATAAAATTGACCCTATTATGTTACTCAGGTTCTGTTGCAAAATTCAAAAATACTTATTTCACTTAAATGATAGTAGATTTCCTCACAAGATGGAATTACAGGTATATTTTTACTAAAAAACCCAAAGGTAATACTGTATCCATTTCTTAAACAAAATCCTGATGGAAAAAGGAGTGCAGACAACTGTTATTTACTGCAAGAACTGTGATAATTATGGCAATAATTGAGGACATCACTCTATAATAATTTCTGAAATATATAACAACAGCACAAACATCAATGACTGACAAGGAGGGGAAAAAACTTCCCTTAACTACCGCTTTTAGTTTATAAACCTTTTCTAGTGTTATAAACTTTTTCTTCTGATAAATACTTTTTAATTGCCATATTATATTTCAAACCAAACAAAATTTCTTAAAGCTTATTTAAGTTATCCAAACTCACAAGAACAAGAATTTAAAAATAATGGCTTAAGATAGACAATTTTCCCCAGAAACATCAACAACTGCAAAGTCCTAATTTAGTGCCTCATGTTAAATAACACCTAATACAATCAAACAAAGGACGCTTTATGCGGAGGAGTTAGGAAAATGGCTACGGCGGAAGATGGCTATTTTGTATTAGGTAACATCATAGGTTCAATCCTGCAAAATAGTATGTTAAGCCCCTAAATCAGCAAAAATAGTTCCACTTTGTTATGGGTAGCTATATACATAGTTCTGGTAAATTACGTGGAACATTACTCATGTGCTGAAAGTGACATCCAATCTCAATTATTTAGGTGGGAAATGACTATGCATAGAGCTGTCTGGCTGAAAACCAAAAGCAAACAGAGCTCAGAAATAAACAGTATGAAACCTAGCTTTCCAAATGTTTCTACATTTATTTTTAACATAGAAGAATCTGCATGAGTCATATCCATTCTGATGTCTTGTACAGGGCCTTATAACCCATGCCTAGAAACATAAAGGTGATTCCTTGTTAGCTTAGATCAATAAAAAAGAATGGTCCCCCTTCTTGGAGAGCTTGAAAGTTTTACCATTATTTTATGCACTAGAAATAAAGAAAAGGGGCAGCGAAGACTACTCGTGTTTTCCCAACATTCAGGCAAAATCTGCATGTTGACTTGATAAATTTGTAGTGATGTTCACAGTGAACATGTTAATGATGGAAAAGCACCAGGGACTTCCCCATTCATGATCTGCCTAAAGAGCTGAACAAACAAAAATGTCAAAGTCCAAGAACACATGAATAAGAAAAGGTGATTCATGCTCAATGGATTTGCTCCAGACTGTAGTGCTGAGGGAGATTATACAGCTACAAACTATGATAACTTAAAAGGCTATTACTACCCGCTTTGATGAAGATTTATTTTTACATTAGGACAAAATCTAACAGCCAGAAGTTATGCCCAGAGAAAAACAGTGAGACAGTGATTCCTGAAGAATGAATACAACAAAGGATCCAAAAGTATACAAAACTGAGCTCAGAGATCTAATCTACCTGTAAATATTTAGATACTGTAGTGATGGATGCTTAAGAAAATCCCCAGGTTTGACAGACTGGCTCTTTTAATAATTTATGAAAGACTTGTTCTATTAATGCTAACTGAAGCTTGGCACTAGGTACTTCTTGCACTGATAGTAATTCTTTATGCTTAAACAGGAATCTCTAGCTCTCAGGAAAGCTAACATAACAGGAGGCTCAAATGCATGTACTATTTAGTAGCCAGCAAGGGTAAACCTGCAAAGTTATTGCAGCACGGGACTACAGGATCCTGGGTGAACCGTGTACCGCTACGTGATGCAGAGCAGCACTGTAGAGAGACATAAAATAAATGAGGTTTCAAAAGCCACCTCAGCACCCACAGGAGCTAGTTTTGCTTCTCAACCTGTCTAAATAGTTCAGGCACTATATACTGCTTCTAGAGCAAGTTAGGGTGGCATTTGAGAATTTCTGTTAGAGAACCATGCCTATGTGAGTGGTACAGACACGCTGCAAAAGATGAGGTTAATTAGAACCTCACGCTATTTGCATTACCACACCATGGTGAGTAATGAGAAAGAGGAAGCCAGATCTACTGAGTCAGCTGGAACTTGGAGCATCAAGCTGTGCATCTCCTTTAAGAAGTCAGCAAACAGCCATGTTAATGTAACCCTAATATAACTACACAGAGGTATTACTGACACAGCGATACAAAAAAAAGCAGGAGATTTTCTTTTTTAAAAGTTCTGATTCTGTAAGTGAAGGTGAGGGCACGGACAAGACTGTCCCTCTTCTGTTCACATCACATTAATGGATCAAAGCAGATGCACAGAGCAGGTGGCATCCATCATTCCCCATACTCTGTTAACACAGTTCAAGCAAGCAAAAGGCAAAAACCGTTTCCGTATAATGCTCCAAAAGCATTGTCATCAATTTGCTTACAATGGTAGCTGTCAGAATGGTGGGTCTGGGTTTCCTGGAATCAGAGCTGAGAAGCTTTTTAGCCCCTGAGCCATTGTTTGTATTCATGGGAACCACACAGGCATGACTCTGGAATCTGTGACAGAAACTCAGTTTTTGTTTGGAAAGAGTCCTAAATGATTAATTAGATTCTAAATGGACCAGTACTGCTGGAATATGATGTAGCCTTGTAACAGACAGCATTTACTGTGGGATCCCAGAAGATCTACAGGATCAAAGCAAAAAAGACATCCCCAAATGATATTTATTCTACGTTCATGTCAGTTTTCATTTAAAATTATTTATAAGTTTATATTTTTCAGTACAAAATGAAATATACAGCCTAAAATTCATTTTTAAAACCGCAACATGATAGCATCTTAATAGTGCTTTTCCAAAAAGTTACACTCCTGAACAAAAACTTTAACTGAAACAGATCTGGAAAATCAAAATAATATGCTTTTCACAGCTGAAAGTCTTTAAGTGACTTAAGCAATTCAGTTAACCTTCTATCAACAGTCTTTGCCTTTCTCTCATTCTGCCTGCGTGCCATGTGTGTCTGGGAGCCATTGAGCACAGGCAACAAGCAAATTATCACAGCCAAACCGTTCATACCTCAAGTATAACAGACAAAAGGTGTCAAGAGGAACCAACATTAAGAGACAGGCACTGTACAACCAATGCCATGACGATATGGTTGGCATTATGGTGAAGTATATTTTAAAATTCAACCATACCCTGTGTGATCGGACAACTAGAAAATATAGGATATCTATTCTTCAGGAATTTTTGCTAGAAATTGGAAATTTTTCTTTAAAACAGCATAAACTAGCCACTTGCCTGGGCTTATTTATTATTCAACACCAGAATAATCTGATGGGGACAACATCGGCCTTAACTGCAACCAGCCCAGAAGGAACACATGATTACTCCTCCAAAGCGTGCAGGACAAAGCAGCAAGAGAGCGAATGCCTCCTCGTCAGCACCACCAAATATTTCTATACTACATCCACAAGGCTCTTCTGAAAGCAATTTATGTTAAAAAGTGAATTACAAATCAAGATTTGTGTAGTGGATCACTGGATTAGCATTTACTCTATTAGAGAACAAGTACTTCCTCTAAATGCAGCTGTATAAAATGCAATACAGTAAAATGAATTAGTGCAGAGCAGTTGATACAATTCTTAAATCTGTTATTGCAAATGCAATTCTTAAGTGAAGGAAATGTTTCTTAATAGTATTGCTTAACAACATCTTTGTTGATCTATTTTATAAAAGTCTTGTGTGATAGAATTTGTTTATATATGACTATAGGGAAATCACTAGAATTCCATTATACTTACAGAAAAAAATAATTTAAAAAAATCAGTCAAATACATGCTGAAGAGTGTGTTCCATAGCTCACTGCAGAACTACAAGCCCACTCAATATAAATAAAATGGTGTTTATAATGAAGTCAGATCGGATTAGGTTTTTCAAAAGCAGCAAATAGATCACTTCAAATACTGTAAGTGCTAAGGTAGTCTTGAGAAAAAGAAATCATTCTAAAGCAAGATGTTTCATTAAGCATCACAACTATTCAAACCAACACGCCCAAAAAATGAAGTCTCATAAGACTTGTTTAGTAAAAGCACTGCAGAGGAGCATAGGAAAAACAGTTGTCATTTTTTTTTCACCTAAGAACCTACCCATTAATTATTCAAACCATAAATGCCTGTATCTTTATCGGAGACATAATCTGAATACCTGTAATAATTAATCCATAAAAATACTCTGAGTGTACTATGTTAATAATGAAAGATAATACGGTATGTACTAAATCCTACAAATGATTATGTCAGCTAATCAAACTTTTCAATAAGATTTGAGTTAGAACAGATCACTTCCAATTCAAGAGGACTTGGAATTTTAAGCCTTAATTTGAGGATGATTTATTATTTGCATTTCAGTGGCACCCAGATGGCTCCAATAGTGATCTGGGTCCCATTGTCTTGTGTATTTCACAAAATGATGGTATGAAACAGTCTCTGCCTAAGGCAGCCTAATTATGCAAAACAAGGTTGAGAGAAGCATCAAAAGCAAACAGACGGGATCTGCCTAGTTCATCCAAAAGGTCGGGCAGATCTGGGAACGCAGCCATGTTTTGAGTAGCATTTCCCTTACTGGTCCTTACTGCCTGATGAGGACAGAAAATTTTTTTTGAGCCAAATATCATCAGGGCGGAAAATGCTTTAGTTGGACCGTGAATAGAAAGAGCAGTCTTACGCTGTCCAACGAAGATTTTAAGACCAGCAAGAAACATTATGGCCTTTGTGAACAGCTAGTAAGAAATCCCAAGAACCACTAAATTCAGTGTTGTGACTGGGCACTACCACAAGTGGCCCTTACCATGCCAGGAAAAACATTATGCTAGAAGCTGTTTTTCAAAAAAAAAAAAAAAATTTTTTTCAAAAGAACTGTTATGCATAATTTCAAAGATGATACAGGCTTCAGTGTATCAGAATCCTTTCTACCTTAGAAAAATTGATGCTAGAGAGATACTTCAAGAACACTCACAGTTCAAATGGTGTCCATCACTTAGTAACAACATAGACTATGCAACTAAAAAGTATGCATGATATGCATGTCTTACAAGTCTGGAGCAGCCCTGTCAAACAGAATTTACCTCTTCCTTTCAGGTAAAATGACAGAACTTTGCAGAGTTTTATGTGAAATGTGACCTTGACAAACTGTTATCTGCTGGGTTTTTGGTAATGCTGTCAAAGTGCTTCTGCGCTGACCATCACCAAACGGTGCATGGCCATTTGGATACTGGCAGTGTGCTTCCAGAACAGAGAACATCAGGCAGGGCATCCAGGTAAGACTGAGGTTGGGTGGACTGGGGTGGGCTCTAAACAGTGCCTCGTATGTTTTCGGGATGTGAAGCAGGAGCATGGAGAAGACAATCTCAAATGTGAACAGAGGTTAATTTCTTGACGACATTGCTCCTGTCACCTCAGATCCAGAAAGACCCGTTATCTCAGTATGTAACTCCTTCCTTGAGTATTGCGCACAGCGTAATGCAGAGGTACCCAAGTGACTGGCTAATTCCTGTATTTAACCCAAGCAGCTATGGGGTCAGGAAAGCAGCGCTGGCAGCACGCTGCCACCTAACACACACACCATGCTAGTGCCTGTATGCACAGGTAGCTATTCAAGTCATTCCTTACTTCTAAAATAAAGAAAATATCGATCCTAGAGCAGTGTGGCAAGATGACATATGGCAACTTCAAAACCAATCTCTGCATCAACAGTTGCTTTCCATCGACCCCAGTTAAAACGCAGTGATGCTAGTATATGACTAGGAGCTGCCACGACTTGTAACGTACAGCAGTCTGAACACCATTTCTGAAGTGATTTCTGTACTACAGTGGGGAAAATACTGTCTCTCAGCAATATACAATTGAATAATAGCTAAAAACTTATTGCTAGTTTTGCCATTCTGCTTTCAAAGTAGCCAGGATCTCAGCCTGTCCATGAAAGAACCCAAAATTTAAGATCTCAAGGTAAGATCCTACTAGTTTGTCTCTTCTCTCAGTTCTTATTTAACCAACTATGGAGTCTTACTGTTTTTATTCACTGAAAAAACCTTTTATAACAGGTCACTTATTCCTGTGTGACCCTTACAGGCCCCAAATGCTTCTTATTCAGAAAGGAGGAGAATATTCTTTACGTAGATTGAGCTTCTCCATTTTGCTGCATCCATTCCACTATAGTGGAAAGCAGGTATCACCTCCTTTCCTGCTCGGGAGCGACTGTGGGAAGTGCTGAGCACCTCAAACACTTCCACAAAACACCACGCTGGGCATGAGGATTAAGCGGCAGAGGGTGGGAGGAGAGCTATCTGCAATACGCCAAAGAATTTTACAGAAGCACCTACACATAAATGTTCTCAAACTAAAAACAAGTCACAATTATTTTGTTAAAACACAAACTTCCACATTGTACCAAATACTTTGTGTACCAGCTTGCCTATTTTATAAATAGCTAATCTCTATACCACATCCTGAAACAAACAAAGAAACCCAAGTGATTTTCAGACTCCCTTTTTACCAATTCTTCAACTACCTTGTAGTCAAATCTTGGCTTCATAGAATGCTGCCATTTTCCATCACTACAGATCAACTTATGTATCGAATAAACACAAAATAACAACTTCTCAATATTATTATGTACACTTTTACAGAGACATTTAAAAGAAAGTATGAAACAGATTGCTCTTCTCATAACTAAGTATAAAAAAAATCTCACCATTGTATTTCTCTCTGTATTGCTTATAAGTATTTTCTCTCAACAGCTCTTGATTTTAAATTACAAGGTTTTGCAAAAATACAGTATTAAAAAAAAAGAGACCAAGCGAGAGATGGAAGTTATATACCCAATAGAAAAATTCACTTATATTGTATCCATAGCCATCTTGCAAAAGCTTCAAAAATCAAAAATATAAGAGATTTGTAACTTTTCATTTTCTTTCATATTTAACAGGAGACGGAATAACTTGTAGTCAAACTTTAGATGTTTAACCTAGACAGATGTATTAGGAGTGTAGATTCCCTACAAACTGAAATGAGCATCCAAAAGTATTTCATAATTCAGAGATCCCAATCACAATATATAAAGGGGACAGCCAAGGCCTTAAAATGCCTGAGGTCACATGTGATAACTCCTCTTCCAATAAATATTCTAATAATGAACATTTACAAAGTTATAAAATAAACCCATACAAGTGTATTTTGTCTCAAGAGCATCATCCTTGTTTGTGCCTCAGTCAGTGACAGCTGAGCTTTAGCCTTGACTTCCGTCAGCAGCAAAAAACAGGAATTCAGGAACTGGAAAGAGAAAAGGAGACGTGTGGCTCTACCATTGCATTTTTTCGTATTACTTAAGAATCATGTATTGAGAAGGAAAATTAAAGCCACTGCACTACTATTTACTATTTTAATTAGCTTCAGATTTCCCGGCCAATACAATGAGCTTTTCATATTTGAAAGGTTACACGTTACTCCTAGAGTTCATTTACACGCCTAAACTGTCACTGGCACAATGATGTATGTAAAGTTCCAGTTCAAACCCAGTATAGATTCACAGATTCTTAGAGTCTTGCTCATTACTTTAGCCTGCTTCCTGTTTAATGCAGGGCTAAATCTCATCCAGCAACTTCCATATTAAGCCCTCATCTTCTGAGTTGTAAAATGACTTACAATTTGGAAGGAATGAATTAAAATTCAGAATATAAAACTTCCAGTTTCAGAATGCCTCATATTCTTATCACTTATTACAGTGACTTATACAGTCACTCTCTTACTTTTCTCCAGAGCCCTAAAGCACATGCTAGACACTATTCTTAGAAAGGATATTGAAAGAGAATTCAGATTAAACATGTGTTTATAGTTTGCCCATGCCTCCCCAAGAATAAAAGTCTGTTTAATAGCCAATCATAATGCAATTTAAAAGATGTGAGTTAATACTATACATTTCACAACTTTACAAGTAGATGTGTTCGACAATTTCCACACTTGCTGAGAATTCAATCAGCAGCTGAGTAGAGCCACATGCATTATTTTATTTGCTGTAACACAGATTTCCCAAATGGGATTAGAGCTCCGTTATTGTAAGCATTGTGCAATCACAAATATCTTCTTGTTCAAAGAACCTTATGGTTAAGATAAAATGACATGACTGAGTGCAAGATGTAACTGTAAAGAATCAAGAAAGAACAAAGGAAACAGACTCCGGAAAAAACATACAGTAATTGAAGGTGTAGTACTAATTCAAGGATGAAAAAAAATACACAGAGTTAACAATTATCCCAAAGTTATATATTCTAAACTAAGAATTCAGAAGAAAGTTTATGTTGATATATAAGAAAACATGGCCAAGTAAACCAAATACACTTAGCATTTGCTAGTGATATCATAAAGGAAAATACTTGACTACTTTTAAAATTAATCTGTTTAAACTGGGACCAAACTGAAAGCTCCCACTAATGGTTATTTGGTGTCATTCTCTACAGGCAGGAATAAATTATATAAGCATGACAGAAGACACAAATGACTAAGGAGTATCTGAAAAAATAGTCCTCGATACATGTATTGCTCCATTCCCTGGGTCTGGAGTAATCTGAACTACACAAAATACATTCATTAAC
This sequence comes from Rhinoptilus africanus, assembly GCA_013400135.1. Lineage (NCBI taxonomy): Eukaryota > Metazoa > Chordata > Aves > Charadriiformes > Glareolidae > Rhinoptilus > Rhinoptilus africanus. Next base: position 53,227 of record VXBO01007054.1, read on the forward strand.
TGGAGAAAAAAATGGTAATATCATTTCCACCAAGATCAAAATGGTTATATTTAAACGCAGGCTCTATCATTGACCTTTCTGTGTTTATAGTCTACAAATCTTATTCATGTAATGTAAGAACAATAAAAAAATTAATTTAAATCTCATTTCTTCAAACATACTTTATGTATGTGATTTCCATGAGATCAAGTGTTTCGAAGTTGAAAAATACCAAAAAGTATCTATTTCACTATCTGTAAAATGGGGATAACAACAGGTTAGAAGGAACCTGTGTAGAGAAACACACATCCCAGGTACTCAGCTAACGAGCCAAGCATGCTGAGAAAACGCCGCTAACAGAATGAATTCAGAATGTCATGGAAGGGTTTGGATAGTATGCAGTTAAAGCAGGAACCATATACTCGGTAACTTAGGAAATGCAAAACAAACCCAAGTAGCTACCACACTCCCTTTCAGTCTTTAACACGAAGTAAAAAATAGGATAAAATTACATAGACAGAGCTGACATCATATTACCTTTAACAACGATACATTAAATGATTGGGATTCAAAATAAAATGCTGGTGGTTACCCTGTATGTACATATACCACCATAATTCATCAGTAACGTAGTACTGTCAAAGTGCTACCTGATGAAACCTGATAGGATTTTTTATTTATTTGGGGGTTTTGTTTTGTTTTTTTCTTTGCAGAATACAGAGAGAAAAAGAAACAGAGAAAAGCTATACAAATGTCTCATGTGATGTGAGACACAAACCCATTTTTTCTGGATTCTCTGTCATACCACCACTAGAGATTCTGAAAATCGTATTTATTTAGCAATTCTGCTGATGTGAGAGTAGAATGCACTCCCTCTGCCATCACTGCACAGAGCCAACATTGCCAGTAGCTTAGTAAAAGGCTTATTTTGTCACAAAAAATACGTGAGCTTGACTTTCAGTGTGACAAAAAACCAACTCTCCCCACTGACAGATTTGCCTGGTGGAAAGGTGACTGGTTTGCACAATCATTTTTCCTACTACCACTACATTTTGACATATTATCTGTAATTATAATCTCTCCTGAGGGTCAGTTGTAGAAAATGTTGCCAGTTGTTCAAACCTCCCTCTTCTATGCGTATCTATAATTGTGTGTGAACATTTTCTTACGTGAAATTCCTAACATCTGACAGAGTGAACATACATACCAAGGTTTGGGGATAGAAGGGAAGGTCAGAGAAGCAAGGGGTTTATGGTTTTGCTTAGTGCTGGAGCACAGTAGCTACAAATCCTAAAGAAGTTGGCACAAAAGAATGGTTAGGTGGAATTAAAGTCCTTCTGACTGATATTCCTTTAGGGCACTGATATCAGAGGCCATTCAGACAAAAGACCAGTAAAGCCACAAAACCTCACCAGCTGCACTTCAGATGAGAACATCCAAACCTACTGTACGCAAGACACTCACTGGTGTGAGAGACCGAATCTGTTACTGGCTCACACCTACATCCCTATACTCACAAAGTCGTTGCTTTGTCTAGATTTTTGTGCATACACCATCTATGGGGGGTTGCGGGTTTTTTAATTTTTTATTCAGTGGAGTTCTGTTTTTCCTTCCTGTGGTTCTCTCTGAACTTAATTACAAGAAGGTTACATGAATCTGTATTAATATTGAGGGAGGAGAGAGAAGTCCCTGGTCCACTGCATTTTCCAACACCAGTAAGGTACCATTGCCTAGGAAGACATAACATACTTTTCCAAGTGTACTGTTTCAAGGATTCCCAACTCTTTTGATTGCACGTGACTGCTGGTTTGCAGAAATCCTCCTTTTCCATTAGTATCCACATAAAATTCCTGAGGAGGTTACAATTACTAACAAAGAAATACTGCTAGTTAAGTATTTAACGGCTACTACCTATTAGGACAATTCAGCTACAGGAAACAAGGAAGAATCCACACCACGTGAAAAATCAGCACATACTTTGGAGAGAAACAGTTGTAAACGGAGTGTAGCTGGCAACTGCATGGAGTATTGCTGACCTCAAAAATCTGTAGTTGTTTGTACTCAGACACTTGACATTTGAGGTCACAAAATAAACCAACAGATACACAAAAAAAAACCCCAAAAGACTTTGTAATCCATTTACAAAAGTTACTATGGTCCTAACACCAAATAAAGGAACACCTGACCAAAAAACCTAAACAAATAATAACAATAAAAAAACCCAAAACACCAAACAGAAAAACCTAGGACTTCGGTTACTTAAAAAATTTAACGTGAAAAGCTTATATCCACTGACTCTTGCCCTTTAATCCATTTTTAGCTCCTTCAGTGGAGTCTTCCGAGCAGCCCTACAATGCAGGTTTGTTTGTCTTGAACAAGGAACTTTGATTTACACCTTTTTGTATTTCTCCTGGAAGATCTACTATCCACATCATAGGAAGCAAATACAATGTCTCTCAGTTGGTGACACTCCTTAACAGCTTTCCCACTTGTATATTTCCTTTACACCTTCACTTTCACTTCTTTATTTCTTTAACTGACAAAGATGGCCAAAGGGAATGATTTTGAGGACGGCTCTACTTACTTACCAGGCTTAATTTTGAAAGAATAAAATCTGTTCCTTTTGCCTTTAAGGATGAATATATATTTTGCCTTGGAATATACAAGGACAAAAAAATACCTAGGTGTCTGCTAGCCCCTAAAAGGTTAACTTTCATATGCATTAGATGTGTTGTTACATTTTCTGTTATGGTTATGTTGGGTTTTTATCTGTTTTGTGGTTTTGTTTTTTGTTTCCACTCCCAAACAAGTTTAACAGAGAACTCATCAAAAAAGGCACATAAAATTCAGGAAAACCCATTTGTGAAGGATCAGTTTCATTTGTGAAGGACTTACTTTCTATTGAAATAAAAAAGCATGCCATCTAAACAAAATGTAAATACATTTCTGAACAGCAGACCTATAAAAGCCAGTAAGATTAATACAAAGCTACTTTTTTCTCCTCTTCATTTCAAAAAGGTATTAGTGAAATGTCGTGACCAAAAGTTAACCTTTTCCACTTATTATTCCAGTCTGCCACATCTACAGGAAATAGATCACCAAAACAGATGGAGTGAATAGATATTTTTACCTCCCAGTGGCTGAACACCAGCTGCGGACTGGCCAGGCCACTAGTTCTCTTCCTGATTTCATCAGCAAAACCAAAGCTTTCTGCTACTGGCAGGACTGCCTTAATAATAAACACATCCGTCCCCTCCTTCATCTCCTCTTGTAACACTCTGCCTTCTCTTTTGGACAAGACAGCATACACACGACCTGCAAAGACATCATTTTGATGAGCTTACCAATATATTTATACTCTGCATCATGAAAAGAAATCACAAATATTTATTTAGGAAACTTTAGCATTAAGTAAAATACACAATTTCTTTGGATAAAATTCCTCCCTGTATGTGGATCAACTAAGTGGTCCCATTAAATTCAAACAATGTACTCTGCCAGTACAATGTGGAGAACCATGTGGGTAACATTTAATAAATTATTGTACTGTATGGATCTAGATAATGCTTGCATTAGGTGGATTTTGTACAATCATGTGGCTATTTTTAAAAGGCATTTTTCCAGATTTTCCAGGCAGTTTCCAGATTTATTTCTTACAACCAAATATTCAAGAAACATTACCAAGAAATATTACTGTGTTTCAGGAATCATATCTTAGCTACCTTTAGAAGTTTGTTTGGATCACCATATCCCTAATATGGTAGTCGTCCCGGATACTGCAGTGCTATTCCAATCAAAGAAAACTTGTTTATCTGAAATACTACATATTTATTATGTTTAATGTGTTCAATTAGTTTTTTTAATTAACTCAGGTTTAAGTTAGTCATGGATAATTGTTATTTTTCTTTCCCAAATTAATATTCAATCCATTGAAATACAGCATATACATCATGAAAGCAGCTGTAAAAACACCCAGGTTCGACTTTGCGGTCAGCATTAAGTGCATTTTTTAAAATGTTTTTGCAAACTTAAGGGGTAAGTATTCTACAAACAAAACCTAGAAAATACATTTGAGTTCATCAAGATAATAAAAACACAAAGTTATGCACTGAAAAAATATTTTAGGAATGCCTTCATTTACAAATGTGAATAGTTAGTATTAGATGTACAAATTAACTTTGTAAGTATCTTGTAGTGAAGAATAAGTTTATATCAATTTCTAAGAGGTTCAAATATTTTATATTGTACTGAAAAAACATGAATGCATATTGCTGCCTTTTAAACATCTGGGCAAAGCTGACTCTTACTGAAAATAATTAGAAATGCACATTACTTCATAATATGTGCCAGCTATTCTGACTTGACAGAAAGAGATCATTAAAGACTATAGCCAAGTACACTGATTTGCATATATATTGTAAGCCTTTTCTGGGATACCAGTTGAAACGTTGGAGTGCGTTTATTTGCCTTTATTTTTTTAAATACAGAATCTGGTCCTTGTTCAGGAAATTCAGCACAAGCACGCAGGTAGTACAGTTAAATCTTCCTGTCAGATGCAGGTAACGAAGATCAGTTCAGCACCATTCGTTTCAGAGTTTAGTTCTCTAATAAAATGTGGGTTGAAGTGTTCCTTCTACCATCACTGACAATTTTGTCTGCTTGTGCCCTTACCAGGACCTTTTCACTGCTCCCCTGACTGAACTTCACCTTTACTATGCACAATAATCTTCTTATTGCTCATGAGGAAATTGAGGAAATACTTCTATATTTAAAATCACAGAAAGATTAAGGTATTCCGAAGATAAGTTACCGACTTTGCCATGCATGTATAGCCTTTGTTAACATAACTATTCAATTTCAAGGCTATGGGAATTTCATTGAGTCCAGAAAATTCTCAGATACGAAAGGGTCGTGTCTCAGCACAGCTCACAATTCACTAACTGCTTTAAAATGCAAGCTTAAACGTACACATTGCAAAAGAGCATCACATCGTAGTCACTGTACATATACTATCTCTGTACCTAACAGTATATATTAAAGCCATTTGTTAAAGCAAGTAAGGTCAAAATCACTTTATAGGTTATTAATGTTATAATTCAAAATATTTATTTTACGAATTGTTTTAAGTAGGACTTGGAAAACTTTGCACACATATGCATGAGATAAGTAAGGTAACGTCACAAAGCACTTTAGATGCACATATTTTATGGCCATAATTCACTGAAGATTATTCTTTGAAAACATAAAAGCCAGAAGACTATTTATAGCTTACTAAATGGTTTCTAGCTACGTGTATTTCATCCATGCAGTCTGGAGTATTGTCACAGTTAACGCTATCACAAAGAAGTTACAGAAGGTCTTCAGTTTGACCACTATGGGCAGACTGCAGTACACTGAAGATATACTAGTTCTGCCTCTATACTAATTAGCTGAGTGATTTTAGATGCATCAATCACCAAAAAATACTATAAGATCTTCCTATTCAAAACAATTAAAAGTTATTTTGAAATTACGTTACTACTTCAAAACCAGCTTCAATGTGCTGCAACATACAGAATAAGTTTGTGCGTAATAAGCTCACTTTAAAGATGTATTAAGTCCTTATAATATTTAAGTCCTGTTTGCCACTTTACTGAGTGATACTTCAGTACGTCAAGTGAAAACGTTAATTCCACTATTCCCTGGGTACTCAAAAAATGAAGCTTCACACTAGAAAGAAATGCTGTGGAAGGACAACAGGATGATCATTTGCAAGAGCTTAGGGGTCCCCATAAACTTAGCTAACAGGGATGGAGGAGCTGCTCTTCTGTTTCAGATTCGCCATGGTTTCACTTACACAACTGAGCCAGAGACAATACTATGAACTGATGTGAATTGCCCCCTAAAATGCTGTGACCTAAAATTTTAATAACTTTATTTTTTAAAAAACAAAGACCTAAGAATTGCTATCAAAATCCAAAAGCTACAAAAGAGCCTAGTAAAGTCCTTTTGCAACTAAGTTTCACTAACATCAGTAAAATAAAGACAGCCTAGCTTTTGTCCTCCAGAACACAAAAGAGAAGGGAAGAAGAGCTTAAAAGGCAGGAATATCAACAGGCAAAAGCTTATAATAATTAAACATGTGACATTAGTTCAGAACATTCTTCCACTTCCACAGAACTTCCATAAAGCAGGAGAGTGTAAAAATGGATTTCCTAGTGAACTAACCGTAGGAACGAGACGCTCNCTGTAGGAACAAGATGCTCAGAGTACAACCTAGTGGGAAACATTGGGTGTACGCAGGACCCAAGTCAAAAGCCAAGAAATGTATAAGCTTGCAACACAAGTTACAGAAGCCAGTTGTTTTATTACATGTCACCTACCAAGTCTCCGTGGATAGCATGCCTACTCTTCCCTTCCCTAATGAGGATAACATTTATTAGCTTAAACTTCCATAATAAAAATTAAACCCAAGAACTGGTAATTAACTAAGTGCATGTGCATGGTTATTACCATACAACTCACATTCATTAGACTGGACTAATTTGCTTGCATGTCTGAGTCCTAAATTACACTTATTATATATATGTGCATTAGAAAGCCATGTTTCCATTTGTTTTTATAGCACAACTGATGAGCTGATGCATGTTAATTACATCACTATAAACAATCATCCTTTTTTTGGTAGTGGGCCTTTTCAAAAACAGCAATTTATACAGGGCTTTTGTGGTTTGAAAATTGCTATCTTGCTTATAGTTTGACGTAGAGATTCAGAAGTACTGCACTAACATGCACTTGGAACAGTAACGTGCAACACTACAAAGTCTAATTTTGACAGGCACTCTTTACACATGAAAAAATAATTACAGATAGTTTAAAAATGCAGAAGTTCTATGTCACAGTAAGTTGTAGTTTAAGTAAGGTAATGTGCTATTACTGCAGGACACCTTTTACCAGGCCCACTAAAGAGTACCAGAAAAGAACAAGATCACGCGTCTGTACAAAACAATTGCTCAAAGGCATTTCTTTTCACTACATACAGTTGTAAATTTTGCTTTTCAGACCAATTCGTTTTGGATAACTGCTATAATTATGGTGCTGTGCACAGCAGCTGAGATTTTTACAACAAATAACCAAAATTTTAATTATTGTATATGGGATATACTGTAATTTCTGTCATGAGTTGCACAGTCAAAGTACATTTGCTGATAGCTAAAATGCAATGGAAGTTAGTTTCAAAGAAAAACTTGGTGCATTGGTTCAGATTCAGCATGCAAACAACTCCCATGGAAAACTCCAAGAACAAATGTCAAGGTAAGTTAAGAGGTGTTGTAAGTAGGTCATAAAAACAACTTTAAGTAGGTGTAAGTGGTAAGGTAACATTAGTGACACAAATTTGGTATGGACAGGGTTTGCAAAGTGAGCAACTTGCATACCAGAAGGAAACAGATGCTATTAAAAAAAAAAAAATCTACCCACTGGACTCTTAACAATAATTTAAGATTCTCTCTTTTTTCTGATTTTACTTCTCTATTGATTATTATATTAATTTAAACCATCCTGAAATGGCATTAACTAAGACTCTGCATTCATTTTACAAACAGGATAGGTTTCCTCAGCTCTTCATGGAACTAATGTTTAATTATGAGGCACAATATCAGTATTTGTGTTTACTGAAGTTGGTATTACAGAAAAATTAATAAAAAGGCAACATTTTGTATCTTGCACTTCAAAAAAAATGTAGCCCTGCTATTTCTGTATATGTTTCAGATAAGCAAGAAGAATGCGAAGTTTTCATTTAGAATAGCATAAATACTACAAGCATCAGAGAGTCAATGTACAAATATATCGGAGAACGGTAACAAAAACTGTGGACAGAACTTTTAATTAAGTTATATTTTTTGATTCAGTCTAATATATAAAAACCTCAGCTTGTAACTCAAAAAGCAAATTCTTGGCAAAGGTTTCTTTGCCTGTCTTACCTAAAACTTCTGCAGTAGCCATAATTTCACACGTGTACATTGCTGCCATAAGCCTCTGTGGTTTTGCTTGCAAAGCGTAACGACAAGCTTCCTTCATGGTGGCAATCAGTTGTCCAGAGAAGGGACCATAACAATCTGCAAGTAAAACTTCTCCCTTGTGTTTACTAATTTTCTCAGGTGATTTTGGAACACTTTCACTGCTGTCCTGGTGGTCACTCCCACTGCAAACTTCATCAGTGCAACTGCTTGTTAGAGCAGTATCTTCATTTTGGTTTTGTTCTATGGCATCACATTCTCCCGAATCCTGAGTACTAGTTGACCGCATCTCTCCAACTTTACTCATTTCCCATTTTTCCACTGTGAAGCAAACGCCCATGAGGGGTTCTTCACACATGGGTCCTGAAAGTGTAGCCAGCTGAAAACCACTTACTATGCTGTTGTCAAAGTCTCTGTATTTACTTACTTCTTTCACACCATTCCCAAGGCACTGCCACACAGACCTTTTATAGCCCTCAAAATTATATACTAAAATATTAGGCCCACATTTCCGTGGTCCAAATGACCAGATCTGATCAACAGCATTTCTCCATTTTCTTCCCTGTAGATTTTGCTCCAGCTTTTGTTTGAACTCCTTGATCCTATCAAGAGTCTTCTGATTTATCTCATGGGTTTTTTTATCTTCATTCAGAGATGTGTTGAGTTGCTCCATAGTTTTAATTAAGTCACTGTTTTCTTCAAGAAGTCGAGTTACCTCCTCAGGAAGGGGCATTGCTCTTACGCTGAGAGTAGCTTGTTTATTTGGAGTAGATATTGTAACAAGCCCATCTGAATCGACCTGAATTCCTTCAGGAACTTTATTTTGGTCCTCTTTTGTTTGGTGTATGACAGCAACTTTCTGCTGTTTTCCTATTTCTTCATTCACCATATCAACTTTTGGAGGTCTTGTTATTGTCTCTCGGAATGGTATAATAGGTGCTGATACACTAATCTGTACCTTTGCAAACCTGTAAAATAAAGTTTAAAAATTAGTTTAAAATTACAAAAAAAACCTTTTAAACTTGCAGGGGGGAGGCAGGGTAATGGCTTTAACATGGAACAGATGTTCATGAATAAATCTGATGACAACACAGATTACGAGACAACACACTTCAAACTCAAACTCTTAAAAGCGTTATGTACTTCAAAAAAGGAACATTGCCTCTTAAGTCTTCAGAAATATTTGGAAAGGGACTGAAGAAAAGAGAAATCATTGCTGTGCCTCTGCGTAAATCACCAGTTCACCAACATCTTGGAAACTACGTGCTGTTGTTCTCCCCTCAAACATGATATGAGAGAACTAGAAGAAAATCAGAATAAGGACGATCAAAGGTATGAAAGTACACGTAGCCTTCAGATGTTTCAAGGCTACAACAGAGGTCTACAAAACCATGGAGGGCATGGGGAAGGATGATCAGGATTAACTGACAAATAAACCACAGCAGGCCCTGAACCATCCCTGAACTGAAAATGATGAAGGCCCAGGAAAGCACTACAGTTACTCTGTTCTCACTCTTCCCTAGACATGTGCTCTAGGCCACGCTGCTGGAGGTACGATACTGAGGCAAGATGGACAGACACCCTGTTTGAACCAGTATGGCTGTCCTTACAGTGAGATGCTCTGGAAAGAGTACTGGGTAAGCTGAACAGACTGATCAGGCTTTTGTAAAGAGGTGTGGAGTGGAGCCACGGTTTATAACCTGGTGGGTTCAGATCAAGCACTCTGGGACTAGGAGCGCTTGGAGAGCTGATACTCCCATTTTCTCCGTGCTCCTGGCACAGCAGATCCCAATCTGTACACAGTACTGTGCTGCCCATGTGCATGAAACTAGCACTGCAGCATAGAGGATTAATGTAGGAAAAAAAAATCCGCTGGTAACTTCACATTGTGATTAGCTAGTGGAAACCTTAGCCACTATTCTCCTTGCAAACCTAAAGGATTATTCATAATTGTGAACTTGTAACTGTAAATATACAAAGCACTATTCTGAAGGCAGAATTCAATGAATACCTACATTGGAATGCCTTTAAATTGGCTTGAGGAAAGGAAGAAATTTCAAGTGAAATAGTTGAGTATCACCAGATAGGGGCACGTTCGTTACAGAATTATGCCAGATGATTATTTCATGTATAGACCTGTCATAACTAGCAGCCTTTTCTCTGCTATAAAGCAAAACACAGTCCCTCTCCCTAATACATTCCAAGTAGCTTTATATTGTACAGTAGCTTCCATGGAAATTAAATGGTAATTTTTTATTTTTTTTTAATAAAGTTACATTTGTGAGTACAGCTTTATACAAAACTAAAACACAAACAGAAGAAACTATGGGAGATAATTAAAATAAATTGGCCACTAACTGCAGACAAAAATTAAACCATCAATTCTATACCAGAAAGCCCTATTATTTCAGGTCATTAAACACTTCTCAGTTTGTTAGAAGAGTTTATATTGGAAGAGTCTCAAAGACGATAGAATTTTCCAACAGAAGAAAACAAACAAACTTTTAATGCTGTGGATGAATCTTATCTTTAGACTAATCAAAAAAAGGTAAATTCAATCTTTGCCTTTAAAGGACCACAGAAAGCAATGGGGTACGAGACAGTAGGTGAAGATTCTGGTATTTTTCCATGCTAAAAGAAAGGGAAAAGTCTTAGCAATGCAGTTCAGCCAGTTAGGTATAATTTATAGTCGGCTTTGCAGAGTACTAGTAATTTTTAAAGGAATTATTTTGGGTCAAGAGTTGAAAAATACAACCTAAAAAGCTTCTCTTTTCCTTTTAAATTAAGTTGGGAAATACCCTACACGGTGAAGCAAACCTGTGTTGGAAATAAAAATATTTAGAAAAAGCTAAGTACAGCAGACCACAGAATGACAGACGTTACAACAATACTGTAGTATTGGCATATATAACAGTGATAAAGTGTGATTATTAACGTACTGATATATTTTTCACAGCATTGCTATTAACCAACATTTTTTTTCAGGCTAGTTTGTATTTATTAATTATTTGTCTTGAAGTCAGTACTCTGCAGGAAAACCTTCACTACATTTTACAGGGTATTTCACAAGATGAGGAAACTTAATTACTGGTGATTAAAATGCTCTAAAAATATAAGCTTCACATCTTTGAGTATGCCAATGTGTTATTTTACCACTCAGCTAGGAAGTGCTAGATTTGTTAGCTCTTTCATATATTTAATAAACGTCTCTAAATTTATTCATAAAGGATCACTTGTTTTATCTTCAACTACAACTTCATGACTTCAAAATATCCTGCATGGTATTTTTCTGTTTACTGTAATCACAGGAGCTGAAAATTGCCAATGGCACGGTGGCAAACCCCTGGTTTTTTAAGAACTGTGAAATGGATGTTTATTGAGTGCACATAATCAGCATTTTGTTCAAATACATTCAGGATTTAACTCATCTGAAGATACTGGAATGTTGAAAGCTTCCCATCAGATCTGGAAAATAGCCTCTATTTTTCACCTCATCTGAAGGGGAAAAACAACAGCCTCAAAGCAAAAATCTCCCAGGAAACACCTTGTGTGGAAATGAAAGGTTCCTACACCACTGGTAAAATGGTAATCCTGTGTCTTCAAAGATTTCTAATAGCCTTTTCTACTTACTTAATCTATAAATATTATACTCTACTGATTATTATCTCACTACTACAATGACTCCAATTACAATTACTGTGGCATAGTAAACTAGCAGCAGATCAGTGGAGAATGGGTTTTAGTTTATCATTTGGGTATGAAGGTATAAAAATTATGTTTGATACTGCCAGCTGAATTAGATTCAGTTTTTAAAACACGTGGAGAAAACAAGACCATAATTGGAGTGACCTACTTCTAATGCCCAGATGTTATTTACACAACATTCCTGCTAATTCATGTTTATATAGAACTATTTTACTATACAAAGAGAAAGTTAGGTTTTGGATTAGGATAAATCACCAATCCTTATAAAGGAGATACAGCTAAGATTTTCATGCTGCTATAGTTTACATTCAAAACCACAATTAATGAAAATCATGTTCCAGTATGCATGACTTATGGGATGAATTAATTACATGATTCCATGGACATCTTTGAGGCTAATACAATGCATTCAGGAACATTCATACTTCAGTTCTATCTCATTCTAAAGCTGAAATATTTCGCTGTGAACCGTTTTAGAGGAGCCACTATTCTGCATCAAGCCTCAGCTCTAATCACTAGTACCTACAGCTGAAAGCTTCTACCTGCAATAAAACAACCACAACTGCTGCCACCTGAAATCATAGGTACTTATATCCAAGCAAACACAGCCTAAAGTAATTTATCAGTTTTAATCTATATAATCTGAGCCTTGAGAAACAACCAAACGTTCAGTCTATTGCACTGTGGACTACACAGACCTAGGAGTTCTAAAGCAAATTACTTGAAATACTTCACAAGTCTGGGAACAGTGACGATTAACGTTACCTCTGTTTCTCTGTGATGGGTAATCTTGGCATTTCAAAACCCCCTTTTATTAAACTTTGCACTAAGACTCCATATGAGGTACAATTCATTGCATCAAAAATTGCTCTAAACAAGATTATTTTAGAAGCTATTAGGCTGAACTCCAAGAAAAGTGCAACTAAGAGTAAAAAAACCTCAAGCTTGGATTGTGTGTGGATCTTCCTTGTAACTCATCATCAAAAAAACCTGCCAAGGGTTATGACACAGGAAATGGAAGTGAAGCACTCAGGCAATCAGCATTAATTTAACAGAAATAATTTTGTCCTTTGGTCTAATGACCACTATTATAACAGTTTCATGATCTAAAGCAGTGTTCTGAAGTCAGCTGAAACAACTCAGGCATGCTGAATGATGTGAGTGACGGCAAGAAAAAAGGAAGAATGATTTATTACATTACGTGACAGACTCAAAGTTCAGAGTTGTGTATCCTTCTTAACCACTCATGAGCAAGTTCACTAAATGACAACAAAAGGACTAACCAAAATTTCCTAAGTTCTGGTAAATTTTGGCAGAGTGATAAAAGTTGCAGAGAAAAACCAAATATAACTGTAAACTTTATTTCCATGGGAATCAAAACCAGGAGATCTATCCTGTTTGCAGTTTTTCCATGCACTTGTATGATACTAAAAAAGAACCAAACAAAAAATTGCACACTACCACTACCATCTTCATTCTCTTTGTTTCTCATTCCAAAAGTGTAATTTCATCCCTACATGCTTAGTGTTTGCAATGCTCTTTGGACAGAAAGTTCTAAAAATTTCCACTATAAAATGGAGAAAATAAAATCTTCAAAGTTTAAAAGACCAATTTATTACTCTATTCAAAAAGAGCTAATTAGAAAGGAAAAAATAAAAATAAAATTAGGGAAATTAAATAGAACATTCATATTTAATTATTTAGATAAACATGGATGACTTTGATCTTTTATTTGTTTCTATGCCTCTTCAAATCTTAGACAACAAGTATCACTTGAACACATTTTTCTAAATACACACTGGGAAAGCTAAAATTAGATATGTGCCTTTGGAAAAGTTTGATTAAAATCTTGACAAAGGCAATTCAGTGTAGTTTCAACTTAGCAGAACCTCCTCAGCTTCTGTAATTACTCCAAAAGTATAAACTCTTCAAAACCCAGTTGATACAATATTATGATAGGTGCTAAGATTAGAATCCTGCTCCACTACTTCAATTGTGACTTAAGCTTCTTGAATAAACTTTCCCAATATTTTTGGGGAAAACCTTGTGGGTCACATTTTCAGGGTATTATACACTGTCTTGAGCCCTAGCTCACATTTTGCTATTCCAAATTATGTGCACTTAGAACACACTAAACATCTGTACAGAAACACACATATAGCTAATACATCTAACGTTTCAGACCACAACTTTTCCTCTTCACATTTTAATAGTCAACCAAAATAAGTTTACCACCGCCAGAACTCACGTGGAATCCACAAGGAACTGTGCAAGACAGGGATCCCGTTCTTCACTTTTCCTTCCACAAACTGGGGAGAGAAGGAAGGGACAATTCTTGTCCCATGAACTAGTATGTGAGGGATGGCAGCTAAGATATGCCAAGTCCTCAGAGATGGCTAGAAGCAGCATGAACACACTTGCTTCCAACTCCTTTTGGGAGCTCTTACCCAAGTGAGAAAAAAGGCAACATGAATCTTATGTGAAGTCCAGGTGGGTGAATGGTGGGAGCCCTGCTAGTCTATGCCCTCAGGTGTTTCTTGTTTCTGCTTATGATGCTACAAGCTTTGGTAGCTTGGAACTGACAATGTTTTCTTGAGGAATACAAACAAGGGACACAAAACGGTCACTCTTGAGTTTATAGTTCTTTTAACAAAAGCCAAATTAGATGACAACTCAGGAAAAAAGAAAGTTATGTTTACAAAAGAAAAGGTTAGGATTGTAAATATAGGGACTGCTACTAGCTGGTTGCTATAATCCTACTTCCTCATCACATAACTATTATTTTATTAAATTTTTTTTTCAGATTTTGACCAATGTCAATAATAAAGGCATTTATACATCTTGCTATGCAAATGGCAGCTGAAGACAGGCACAACCAGTTTTGCTCTATTTAACACATTACATTCAAGTGATGTGATTCAATAAACACTACTGTCTTTAGAAGTGCTAAGAATGTGTTGCACTACGTTGTAATGAGAATAACCATTAAAACATACATCCCATTTTACAAGTGATCCAATGTAACTTCCATAAGAAATGATTGGTGTCTGACATTAGCTGGAATGAATATGGGCACAGTAAGACAGACATTCAACCATCCACCATCAAGTTTGCTTTTTGGTTTAGAAAGAAAAGGACAGTAAATGCATGTGGGCAGAAGTATGAGAATTTTTTTAGTAAACAAAGTTATAGGAAAGGACTGTTTCAGACAACTGTTCTACTGTTTGAAGAAACTAGAAAATACTAAATGCGTGCATTTATATTTGCAGAAAATATTGCTCATAAGGGAAGAGATTAACATTTTATCAACAAGAAGAACAAAGGATCAGGATAGAGCGTGCACACAATTTTAGTCTTGCTGCTTTCTAATTTTTGAGAGTTCATTTATCAGATATGATTCCCCTCACAGTTTTTATTTTGGACAAATGGTACATTATGTTCTTAATTGGACTCCTGAACCTATTGCAATTTATCATTTCTATAAAGTGCCCAAAAGGTGTATAAGACGTATAGAAGTGATGAGCTAGTGGCTTCTGCCCAACTGCGGGTAATTTTATAGCTACAAAAAGGTACATTTATGATCCAGTGGTAAAACCTGTTGGTGGGTGAAACTTCTATTTTACCATAATATAAATCAAAGATATGCATCTGACAAAGAAATACAACAGACACCTAATGAACTAAAAATATTTCTTCCTCCTTGCCCCTCTAACCTTTCTTTCAGGTCATCCAAGCAACGCTGAAGATGAACTTCTCCTGCTGTCACTAGCACATGCTCTCCCGTCTCCTGGATTAAAACTTGGACACATGGATCAGCTTGGTTTAAAAGCTTCATTCCTCTGACCAGCTGAGGCATATCACCTGGCAAAATAAGGTATTATTAACAAAGTAATACTGAAGAGGAATGCTTGGAGTAGGATATACTTTAAATGAGAAATAGTAACACTCATTTTTATGGAAGTCTGAACACAAATATGTATTTTAGGAATACTCAAAAACTTTCAGCTAACTTCTGAATTCTTTCTGTGGGCAAATTTCTGCTTAAGAGTCGCGAATAGCAGTATGGTTAAAGATCAGCAACTGAAGACATAAGCTATACTCATAATTTTTCACCAAGAATTTATGTACCGATGATAAAATTCACATTATACAATTATAACCATGGTATACATTTGAATGGGTTGCATATTTTTGTTTTACATTGTTTTACAATAGGCTTAGTATACCAAGAAAGCTATTGACTATGACTACGTTATCTTGCTTCCTATATACAATTAACTACAGATACAGCTCATAAACTGCTCACAACCAATACAAAAATGGAATATTATCAGAATGAATAACAGGTTTAGTTCAAACCACAGACACAGAAGTTACCAGGGAGGAGAAATTGGGCAATAGCATTAAGAATAATACAGCTTCTTCTCCTTACGGAAAAAAATAACCTCAAAATCTGTCAGTTGTTATAGAATTACATTCCTTTAAAATTTTCAACTTAATACAACACTCAGTAGAACCAGTAATTTCCAATACTTTCAACACTGCTTTAACAAATGCAGGATGTACAATATATGATTATCTTTTATTCAGATACGTGGGACAAACAGCTGCTAAACTGTCCAATCACTTGCTAAAAAACATGCAAAATTAGTGTTAAGAGTATTTTGTCACTGAACAGAAATCCATTTATTTTGGTTCTACTAACACTATAACGGCAAATGGAAATTGGGCTGAAATTCAAATATAACCAGAGATAAACTGCTCTCTGGTTGAGGGGCAAAAAACCATCAATTAGAAGCAGAACTGCAAATCTGTACCACAAGCTTAATGTAGCATAAAAGAATGTCAGCAGAAGTAAAAAACCCAAAGATATGCGTACCTTCAAAAAAAAGGACTACTGAACCTTGAGCATCACGTTGTTTTGCTTGTGGAAGAGATAAGCCTGACCATACAGGGCACAACAAGGTCTTCTGTATCTCCTCACCTACTGAGATGTGAGCTAGCTAGCTAGAAGAATTTGCAAGGGCAGCAAAGTATGGCCCTCTAGGTGACATATTTATTTGTTTTATACTGGGTCAGTCTCTGATTCAGTAGATAGATCATAAACTAGCCAAAGGTGGGATGCTGCATTGCTACCACATTGAATTTGTTTTACCTTCCCCATTCTCCTTTAAACTTACTTGGATGTTTTGGTTCAACAGCCACACGCACAATTGGTGTAGCTTCAAAGTTGAGAGGTGTAAATGGTGGACAAGCTGGCGATGTTGACAGTGTTGCAGACTTTAGCACAAAATCCTGCAGGCCTCCTATTCCTAATAGAAATTAGGGGGGAAAAAAAAAGCAAAACAACAAAAAATCACCTACTGCCATATTAAATGAGACTAAAGATGTGATAATCAAGCTAAAAAGAGCTGAAATGATTCTAATTACAAAAATTAGATTCAAAAATTCCTCACTGTTCATATAAAGTATCTGTTAAAATATTTGTGCATAATCTGGGTACTCAAGCCTCTGGTGTGACATTTGATATTCAGTCTCACAGTTCCCACTGCATTCCCTCTGTATTTTAAAAAGGCATGTTTAAGACTCTGAAGAACAGAAAGGCCATGAGGACTTTTTTTCCCTTCTAATATGTCCAATCCTTTGTACAGCTCAGACTTATTTTTGGTAATTTAAATTTAGAAAAATTTAAATTGCAAGAGTTCTCCAAAGGTCATCTAGCTCCAGCTCAGAGCAGGGCTAACTTCAAAGATAGATCAAGTTGCTCAGGGCCTTGTTCAGTCAAGTTTCAAAAACCTTTAATGATAGAGACTCCGTAGCCTCTATTGGCAAGCTCCTCCAGTGCCTAACTCCTCTTATTGCGAAGACTGTTCTTTTTTTTTTCTTCCCACCTCCCCATGCCATTTGGGATTCCCTTTTTCTGCAACTCGAATCTTGTAAAATTTAACTTAACCTATAGCAAGCTATTAATTCTAATCCTAATGTATTTTACAATGCTGGCAAGCTGGAGAAAACTGAGCTTAAACTGCAGTGATAAGAAAAAATATGGAAAAAAAATATTAGCTATAAATCTGCAAAATAGCTGCTGTAAATGCATATTTAGTCTTGGCTCACTGGCTGGCACATTTAAGACAATTTGAAATTATTGCCTGCGAATTCCTAACCAACAGGACATCATTCATAATTTAGTCAGAGCTATAAAAACACCATGAGAAGTGGTTGAGTAATAAAGACAACAAATAAAGCTGATACTGATACATACAGTCACTTTTCCTGACTCTCCCTCAATCATAAGCAGTAAGCATTGCAGTACTTCTAATGTACATGTAACCTACTAAAAGAAAACTAAAACCTTTAGCACAACATCTATACCTGCTTAAAAATTAAATTTCCATTTGTAGATTGCTGTATATTTGCGCTCCTTCCTCCTCCTCCCCTACATGCCTGAATAGTGATAAGCAGAGAATTTCTTAACCCGAGCTCCCTGTTATCACCCTAATACTTTTCCAGGTTCTTTTTTGGCTTAGTCGTCTTAATTTGAGGCCAGAAACAAAGAGGGTGAGCTTCCACCCTATGAGATCATGAGGGAGTTTAAATTCTGAAGAGCTGGTCTGCTGCAAAGTTATCATCTGCAGAATCAGGCTGTTTCTACAGCTCTGACGGCTGAATGTCTGGCCAGTAGAATATGCCAAAACTCAAAATGTCACTATTTAAGAAAACCTGCCTCAAAATAACTGGAAGCAGTGCAACATTCAACGGCTTTAAATGCAGGATAGCAGATGCTACAAAGAAAATAAATCTGCATAAACTCTGGGTTGCACCTGACCTATGACCAGCATGTATTTCCTCTTTTTCACTTATTCAACATGTGGTTTGAATGAAAAACAAATGCTGGATCATCATCACCACCAGGGACTGAGAAAAGGGATGGGTCTGTTTTATTCTGATCTTCTCCAGCTGGTAAAAGGAAAATGATTTAGAGTGGGAGGTGAACAGCTTCTTTTCACAGCGTAATGCGAACCAGAGAAATCAAGTTCAAACTCTGACTTCAGATAGACTCACTCTTTTCTTGACACACGTTACAGTGTTCTTACCACCATAAAGAAAACTTGAAGCTCTCTGCTCTTTTCTTTCACATTTGAAGGTAAAAGTACATNCCTTGAAGACAGACATCATTATAACACACACGTTTTACGTCACATGTCTTTTTGTAGTACAACAATTTTCAAAACAAAAGGGACCAAAGGAAAGAAACTTCTTACAGAAGGAAGGTGAGACAAACTACTGCTCTTTTGGTTTAGGTTACCTTAAAGACTGAAATACTAAAAGGCATTGAAAGTATTTTTGAATAGTCATCTCTCAAAGAACACCCTAGTCTACAAAGTATGCAGTATGTCACACGAATAAACATCCGTGCCAGTAGGCAGTTCGCTGTACTTTGCCTTTATTGATTTATTTATTTTTAAAAGAAGTGAGAGTTAAAAATATTTATACAAATTTTTAAACACGAGTTTTAACTTGATCAGGAAATTGCTTCTTTTTATAAACTCTGCCTGTGGTGCATCACCTTATTTCTACACAAAAGAAAATGCTGAATTCTGTCTGTTTGGCGGAGTGCGTAAACTTCAAAGACACACGAGTTTATTAGAAATATTCCATACTTTGCTATATACTGTGTAATATTTTTCTAACATTGTACTTGGTAGCAAAGCCTTTTCTTCCCAGTCAGGAGTCAAAACACCTTTACAGGTTTTTTAACATAAGGCAAAGAGCCTTATCTACCACTGTAAGTATCTTCTTTTCTTGTGCATAGTCCTGTTGCGATTAAGGGAATTACAGTGGGAAACACTGCAAAGCAAGCTACCCATTCTGAAAACTCAAGCCTAACAAGGGATACCACAAGAGAAATTTCATAGAAGTGTGAGACTAGATTATTTTTTCTTAAATCGCCGTCCAAATACTTTGTTTCTTCTGCAGAATAGTATTTTTATTTTGAAAAAGCATTCCCACATGCTGCTGGGCACTAAAGAAACACAGTGCCTGAACTCAACTGGACTTGAATAATAATGGACATCAAAAAATGCCACTGTCTATGGCTCTGTCTCTACGTGCCAGGGACTTCACTGAAAGAAAGGTAGTTTTACAAAGTGTAACACTCAGACAGAAACACAGACAGACTAGCATTAGTTCTACGAACTTGATATCATCTTTAAAAGAGACTAGCAGAACTTCAAACATTATGTGGAAATATAATTTTAAAAATTATTAATAGATGAGGAACTCATTAAAAGCCTGTCCAATAATGTTAAGAAATGCCTTCTGAGTTTGGTTGTTTGCCATTTCAGGAAGAATTATTACACAGACAGAGAAATGTTGGATTTACAAAAGTTCTTCTTTTGTTGAGTCCTTTCTATTACTTGCCTTAAAAGATAAGAATACTAAATCAAGTATATACCTACTTGTATCACCAGTGTTTTTACCATACGATAGAAACTAAACAGTAAAAATAGATAAGAACATCATGACTGAAATTTTCA
>VXBO01007054.1:74628-92323 GCA_013400135.1 Rhinoptilus africanus
ATTAGAAAGATTAAGACTTTACAATATGCAAAGCCTCCTGGTTTAAGTGCTCCGTGCTCTGCACTATGTGAAGAAAGACCATGCAAACTCATCAGCAATTCATGTAAAAGGAGGTGTGATGCAAACTTTTGTAGATGTACACAACCTGAAATCTTAAAATGAGCATGAGCCTTTTGTTTCAAAGGGAGTGTACAAACAGACTCAGACCTCNGAGAAAAAGAGGAGGGATTTTGCAAGGGGAAACTGGCTTTTGGTAGGATTAAACTCTATAATAGCATGCCTTTTATATTTGAGGACTTAAATTTTTTTATGAATTACTGGGATTAAATGATGGTAACTATAGAGACTTTGGACAAGTAGCTACAATGGTTTAAGAATACCTTGTATTACGCATTTATCGCCTCAGATTTTAAGCGTGTTTCTCTTTAGTCTCATGGGCACTGCATAGAGACATCTGAGGGCAGAACTTGACCTTTCTATATTAGAAACTGTTTCTGGAAAGGAAGGGAATGTAAATCAAGGCACAGACCACATTCTAGTTGAGATTTCATCAACTTTTTTCCATAATACAGACCACATGTTAGCACAGATTGCCGGTGAGCCTCCTCTTCTCATCTGTAATTCTGCACTTCCCCCTCAATTGTTCTTACTTGCTTCTGAGGCAAGTGAAATTGCTTCTATGGAAAACAGAGTATTGTGAAGTATATGCATGATTTCAGCTGTTCTCCATAGTTTCCAATAATTTTCCAGAACAAGTTAATTCAACATTTTCTCTTGCATTTTGTCTTTCACAGTGTGCTTTTTCTGAGCTGAATCTCTAAAAGTCACCGGTATCCAACAGATTATGGAACTCTCTGTCCCAGTTTCTTTATGAGTTTCAAAGAAACAAGTTTCTACCTAAATATCTGCCAGAGATTAACAAGCAGAAACATGAATTCAGTTCCTCAATACAAAGGTGTTAAGTTATACTTTTATTGTGGAACTTTAATGTTCACAGCAGTTTGAGGGCAAATTGAGCATAACTTTCTGATTAGATGAGAGTAAACTCAGCCATATTATTAATACTGTTATAACAAAATTCCCTCTTCCTAAGGGACACAATCATGCAATTGAACATTAAATGCAAAAGCGACTTTTGACACAAGCACCTCAATGGTTTACTACTGAATCATCGAGTAGTAAAAGATGAAAAAGCGCTAGGGCACCCCATTGAGTTCTTTTAGGAAAAAGACTAGCAGTTCAAAAACCAAAAGTGTCTGCTTTTAGAAGAACCGCAAGGAAAGCAATAGCATGCTCTAACAGCACGTTCCACTAAAATCTCCTATTGCATGCTTATAGTTTTGAAGAGGACTGCAAACGTGTCTAATGAGTAAATAAGCAGCATTTATCTTCTGCTGAGATTCTTCAGAAAATACACCACATGTTTGATTAAGTACTTAGACTGCACGATAACATACGACTCCTGACTGTTGATTGACAATTGTAATTATGAACTTTTCTATATTTTTCTCAGACTAGACTAAAAACAATTTCAAGCAAACTGTAAAAAAACCCTTTACATTAAACGGTAACATCTTTAAAATGATAAAGGGAATTAATAAAGATCTACCTGCACTCAGTCTTTGTGGAAAAGCAGACACCAATACGAGTGAGGAATTTGCTTGCTAAAATACAAATTTACCTTAAAGTAAACAGAACTAAACCAAAATCAGTTAACATCCAAATATGACTTCTGGGTTTACAAATAGGTGTACTCAAAATGAAATATTGATTTCCTTAAGTCACTTAATGAGGCAAATAAATACAGAAGATGAAAGTATTTCAGATAATGATATTTTTCTTATGCTACAAAACTATTTCATTTGTCATGCCATGCTAATTTTTGGAGCTCAAAACTAAAGTAAGCGATTCTGATTTTAAAATACTTATGGTTAAACTTCATTTTAGCACAGAAACTTAGAAAGTTCATGCTTACATCTGTAACCTGCCCCCATTTCTCTTTAGGTACCATCAAATCAATGCACTCATAGCTTCATCAAAAAAAAAAAAAGGCAAAAAACCTTTACTCCAGTTTAAGTTACTTTAATCTTTTAGCTTTAAAATGTTCATGATAAAGGTACTAAAGAGTTCCTTTTGAGGTTTTATAAAAATGCTAGTAGTTCTACTCGGAGGTATACACATAACAAATTTTGCCTGAGCCCACACGTTTTACTTCCTTTCCATACACCAGCTCAACTTGACATCGCCTGAAAGCAGCGATACAGAACAACAGTAAATATGAGGACAGACCTCTGTACGGTGAGACCACATAGGCACTGGAACTCACTTCAGTTAGCCTGTACGTCAAATTAATACTTCCATTACTGCATGTGGAAAGCATTTTAGCACCACACAAAACTCTTCAAGGATTTCTGAAACACAAACCGAATTTTAGATTTATAATTACTTTGAATAAATTATTTTAATTTGACCTGACAGCACCACATCTGAATTTACTTAATTTTTTTTAAATGACTACCAGAACTTCAGAGGCAGTTCAGCACGGTTGTTGTCCCAAACAAATGGAATTTAGGAATGGTTGTTTCAACATATTTACTTTGATAATCTAAATGTCCTTTGAAATGTTGATTTGTTGGGGGTTTTTATTATTAATAGTAAATGTGCTTTTGTAAATAAATCCATGAAACTGCACATTGTACTGTAAAACAGATCAGCTGAATTCATATGGAACATCCTATGCAAGAGAAAAAAATTTACCCAGCAATCCTCTCAGGAAAAAGAAAGCCTTCCAGAGAACAGAGCATTAACTAGGTCTCTAAAGAGAATATTTTTTGGAGATGAGAAACGTCTCACAGGTGTAGCTCTGGATATTTCTAGGAAGCCTCCCTACTTTGTCTCACAAGTAAACCCATGCTAGTCATCTACTGGTGGTTTCTACTGGTTCAATAAGTATTTAACAAAACCCAAAAAAGTTCTTTCATTTGTAATTCCTATATTGAAACTTTCCAAGACTTCAGCTGTGATGTTGATATCTGCCTTGTAGAAGGCAGAAAAAAAATGGGGCTGCTGACCCCTCAACAAAGCTGTTTTGTACATAATTATAAATTGATAATAAATCTCATCCATGAAAAAATGTCAACAAAGACCAAGAAAACATTGAAGTGTTTGGTAGAATGCTTTAGTTAGGATTGTTATCGATACTTAATTAAGTTCACAAAAGAAACATATACTGAAAGACCAAAGAATCTTCATCTACAATGTAGGAGAACAACAAGACAAATATCTATGTTTCAGCAGTCCCCCAGCAAAGACATAGTTTATATTGTTTCTATTTTGGATGATAAAGAGGAGAAAATTCAAAATATTTTAAAATAAACCTCTCTGTCTCACTGAATATACCACAGTAGCTACATCAGAAAAAAGCAGAGAAATCTTAAGTGATCTTTTGCACTACCACCATTAATAACATTAGCTATGCACACATGCTCAGTTCTGGAAATCTATTAAAATAGGATCCTCTTTTCTTAGATCTGTAACATGAATAGATTATATATTGGAAGAATTCACCGAAACAATCACTCCTTACTTTACTCTATTAAAATGTTTTCAAAATATTACACTGAAATGTATGTAAGAACTTCAAAAAGCAGGGAAGCGGGAGGCAGCAGCCTGAGGCTGAGGTATTAATCTATTGTGTTTTATCAGATTGAGCGTGAAAAGTGTTCAACATTAGAGGAAAGGAAATGGAAGCAAAGCCTTTTTATTTCAAAATGTAGTGAAGTTCAATATTTTTTTTAAGCAGACATTGAGGAGAAGACATAAAACCCCATACAACATTTTAATATTTTTATGAGAGTACTTGAGGCAAGATGCAAGTGACTGAAGATCCAAAGTTCATTAGGGTTTTGAGCACAATAGCAAACTGGATTCTTTCAATTTCTTGACCAAATACTTCCCACAACACAGCAAAATAACTAATCTCAGCTAATAGATGAATAACATCAAATGATTTCTCCATAAATCAGACTAACAGTCTAACAACCAATCTACCGCTAAGAGAAAATGCCATTTTAGGTTTTATTCAGTTTTAGTAATGTGTCCAGAAAATGGGCAGACTTCACGTATATACTGTTTTCTTAAATTGAAGATTATAAAATATAAGTAACATCTGTTACTTCCCAGAATCAATTATAAGTGGTGTTAAAATTAATGAGGCCTTCAGGCACTGATCTTGCAAGGAATTCATTTTAATCTGTAGAAGTCTTGAAGGTTTTGTCATGTTTGCCTAGAAAAAGCTACATGAACATATTGCTACAAGTTCTGCATTACATATCCTAGGCACACGGGGAATTTAGAATCTACTCCTAGAAGTGCCAATTACAAAACACAATGGTAGTTAGTTTAAAAGCTCGTTAAATTTTGCCCACCCTTGTGCTGATTTTAGAATTTGTTTAACTGTAGAATCCCAATATACTTGATTTACATTTCATCAATTAAAAAAGAATATGAGGCTTTTATCATTCAATACATCAGGTAAATGTAAAGATAGACTTATCAGTTACCAGGATACTTCAGACATCACAAGTAGAAGCAGCATACCAATTACTAAATGTGCACAATATCCTGTGGGAATTGCCCTACCGAGTCATTGACCGTTTATCCTGTAAACTTGTAAGACATGCAAGTAACTAATTAAAATTCAATTTTCCAAGACCTGACCCAATGCCTAGTGCTCTCCTTTAAAGGCAACCCTGCCGCCCTCCCATTACATCTGCGCAGAAGTCATTTCTGCTCGCTTATTTTGCTGCCTTGGGAAATACGGCTTGAAGTGTTCCAAAGTACCATGAATAATGGATCATTTCAGTCTACATTATTCAGGAGTTGATCTTTATTTTAAAAACAATAATTTTCAAGAAAGATAAAGAATAACATGCAATTTTACTTCAAGCTAAAAGAAACCTTTAAATAGCTCATTTGTAGTTCTAAGCGATAAAATTTTGGGAAATAATTAATTAGAGGAAAGATCCTAACAAAAGAAAGCACCTTTCCAATGTCTTGGATTAAGACTATTTGACAAAATGGGTGTACAAACATATGGCATGAGAGGGGACAGGGAATGCCTTAAATACACCTGTTATATCAGCAGCCTAGGAAGTTACTGATAATGAGTTATTTATCAGGCACTCCAATTTAATAGCAAAATAAATTCCAAAATAAACAGAAAACTCATTCAAACAAACAAAAGTTACTGCCACGCAAAAACCTATGACTGCGCCATTGATACTGATCTCAGATTGAAAGGCAGAGATACGCTCCAAACACATCAAATAAAATTTAGCTAGAATAGTGACAAATTTTTAGTGAGAAGTAAAGATGGAATTCCAGAAAGTTATTTCAAAACACACACATTTATCACTGACAGAAGTACCTAAGAAATACAAAATAATAAAATTAGGGAGAAAATGTTCTGCCAGACCTTCACATTCTGGTTAAAATAGGTTTTTGTCACTGTGATAAAAAAAAAAAAGTCTTAATTTTTCCACAAAATTAAAACTATATTTAAATAATGAATTTTTCAAGTGAGCTTCACATTAAGTATTTCTGGCAGTCTGCATCTGTGTAAAATAAGCATACCAAAATCATGTCTGTTTAAAACATTAAAAAATATCTAAAAAAGATTACTATGCCTTAGCCCCCAACCTTTAGTCTCCAAAGGAAAAGAAAAGAGACTCAATTTCCCCCCAAATTTCTGACTACTTCAATTAATGTATCATTGAGACTTACTACTGTATTTCATAGTCCACTCACCAAAATATTGCAAAATATTAACTTTTGTTAGCTCTAGGTCAAGAAAAAAATGGGGAAAAAATACACATCATTCCTAAGATACGAGAATTCTTAAGACTAATGCAGAAGACCACATAATTGAATTGGGCTTTAAAATGTTCCTCTATTTCAAAATGGAGAAAAGAAATTAGACAGAACTAAACTTGATTTTTAATTCCCCTTTGCAAAAAGGTAACTAATAAGATTTGATTTTATTGACATCCCATCAGTTTATACGCAGTGATAACATCCCCGACATTGCTGTCTTTATTTGTTAAAAAGAGGAATGAGCCTCATAGTGACAAAAGATAGCAGGAAGGGAGCTTGGAGCTTTAACATCTCCACTTCTGGAAAACCCTTAGCATTCAGTTCCTTGTCAACAGTAATAACACCAGTCATTGAGTGCTTCGTTTGCATTAGAGGATAAAAGGAAAAGAGACCCCACCCCAGAAGGTAATCTAAGAACAATATCTCAAATACAACTAGGATGATCTAGCAGCCAGTTGGCAGCAAAAAGAGCAAGCTTGCCCCACTGCTGGCTTCCCAGCAGCAGCACTGGTGTT
Source organism: Rhinoptilus africanus (assembly GCA_013400135.1). Lineage (NCBI taxonomy): Eukaryota > Metazoa > Chordata > Aves > Charadriiformes > Glareolidae > Rhinoptilus > Rhinoptilus africanus. The sequence continues at coordinate 81,018 of VXBO01007054.1, forward strand.
TGTCAGACTCTGGGTGAGCCAATCCAGGATACTAAACAAACAGACTAAAATTAACCTAATAAAAAGGCAATTTTCCTTCTCACCCAATTTTCACTCCCTCAACTAAGAAAGCATTAATACATTTCTAAGAGACACTGCTTCTGACATGTTGTCCAAGAAAAAGCAAATCAACATATTAAACACGACACTCCTATGGCATGATGAAGCTAACCACAAGTATAGGTTTAACAATAACCATCCTATAAAACTAGTTAAGAGACCTTTCTTTGCTCCCATGCATATAGACAATAGAGCTAACATCTCACGGTCCTGACACACGTTAATTTGTCTCCATGCCCTACCGCCACCCCCTCAGAAACCAGATCCGCCTGGCTGATGTTTTGCTGACTAAGCAGAAGAGCCCACACATGCGGTATCAAGTGTCACCCACAAGCAACAGCAGTGACTGGGCTGCTGCTTCAAGACAAAGCAAAACCTTAAAACACTGAACCTCAGCTGCTTTTATGAACAAAAGAATCGTGGCCATTTGCTACCACTAGGTATCAGCTTTAAATACTTTGGAAGAGCTCTGGGGAGATGAACCTTTTCTACTAAAAATGAAAAGCATTTCTGCTAAAAGTGGCTGTTGACTTAAATGACTTTTTTTGGTCGAGAAGCAATGCTTCCAATGCAGTATGTCGTACTTCCTGATGGGATTATGTACACAAAAGAATCTGTTAAAAATGGAGTATGATTTTAGTCTCATTTCCAAAGTAAATGCAACTCCTGTAATCACACAGTCTCCCCTCAGCAACATGTTGTCAACTTCCATGAACTTTACCAGTGAGAGAGAGTAGAGGGTTCAGATATAATTAAGTTTCCACAAGTTATGTAAAATCAATGGCTAAGTACTGAAGGGAGACCAAAATTGGTGAGCTCACTGAAAAAAGGGCAGGCAAAACACGATCATTATATATCCCGCTTGGAAGCAGCTGCCTGGCAACCAGCACGAGCATCCTGGCTGGCCAACTGGGACAGGCACAACTGCAGGATAGGCGTAGCTTAGAGGGAAGCAGAGGATTTTAAGGACACCATTCCACAGGAATCCAGGCTTTGTTAGTACTGCTGCTCAGAGAACTTGCTTTTTGAATACATCACGAAACAATTAGCCTTTTGTGGAAAAGCTCTGAAAAATGTAACCATCAAGATTCCATACATTTTAGATCCTGTTTTGAAAGCTTCTCAACACACAGCTCTTTGCATCAATGAACCACATAGGCCGTCTTTAGAATTCATCATATGTGCTTTCAATGTCCATGCCCTTTCCTCTGCTCCAGCAGATGGAAGAGGAGGGAACAGGTTTGAACGTCTTTGCTGTTGTGTGAGTGCCATAACTGATGTAAGAAGAACTACCAGCAGTTTTCCATGTTCAGTTAAATTAATGGGTTCACAGACAGGCAACTCACCATGGTTGACCCAATACTTCAATATCCCATAAAGCATGATTTGTACAAATCTTAAGATGTGACACTTGGAAAACACCAAGAATTTAAATGAGTATTTGGTACTCAGTATTATGTTTCACAAATCCAGTTAGCCACCAAAACAAGCTTCTATCAAAGTTAGCAATGACTATGCTTTAGCCAATGAAGCTTAAAATGACAGTAAGAGATAAACTGACTTATCCTCCATACATTAACTTAAAAAACTGGATAATTTATACATTTCAAGTCTGGTGTTTCTGTTTCCCCATTGTCTTGGCTCAGGTTTCCCTACATTCAAGTCAACAATAGTGTGCTTAAACCAACAGCAAGTACTGTTACAAAAACATGCCCACTTCAAATTCATTAGGATGACAGAAATCTCTCCATTCTGCAAGGAAAGGCTTTCACTCACGTCTGCGCTGGAGTCCTTAAATTCATTGCAATTTTCCTACTGCAATCTCACCCTCTTCCCACAAACCGGCCCAGAAACAAAGATGGCAATATAAAATCCTCACTACCAAATCACGTGAATTACCTACCAAAACGTGGCTGTTCAAAGGAAGGTTACTAAACACAAAACCCCACAAAATACACTAGCTACAGTCCATGACAGTTATGACAGAAGACCAGCCTTGGAAAACAAAGCCTCTCATTTTTTAAAATCATTGGCTTGAGTTTTGCTCAAATACATAACAGACCTTGCTGGAGACAATTAGGTACTAGGGAGCAAGAAAAGTTAGAAAATAATCATATTTATTTTAGTCTTCATTAGATGCAAAAAAGTACCTACATTTGCTTCCACATATCAATGCCAAAATTTCAAAATACATTCAAGCAAAGTTGGCAGCTGTTCTACATCTGAAGACTAAACCTCAGTGGTAACAGCCCCTCAAATATTACCCTTATCTACCTATAACTGGAATTAAACAATTCTTTATAAATAGTAAATTCTTACAAATTCAGATTCTGGACCCTGTAAGATGAAACTAGAAGTTTTATCTACGCTTGCTAGTTTCAATTCATACAATTTTGACAATGAACTTTGAATAGCTATTACTAGGTAAGTACAAATGGAGTTGAAACCCACACCGCTTGGCTTGCAACCTCTGCAGAAGAATATTTCTAGTAGATATCAGCTTTTCCAATTATTTACCAAATGATGAACTACTAGAAGCCATCTAAACTTTGAGCTTAAACTCTCTAGTGCTGCCCCTTTAACGCTGTTGTTTAGCAGTGCTCCACAGTTTGACATCGGTTGATACTCCTAAATATAGCTCTGCCTTAACTCCCCCCCACAGTTCACAAGCCAGACAAAGCCAACTTCATGACTCACACCCTGATACAGGCCAAACAGCCCTCACAACACTTTTGCAATTTAATGTGAAGCATGAAACAACATCAAAATCTCGGGAAAATATTCAGAAAATAACTCACTAAAGGACAGCCTTTATTAACAATCTCTTGACTTTGTAACCTTCCCATTTGTTCCACAGGACTTGGATTCTCTGCCGCCGTGTTCATGTTCAGCAGGGCTGTGTGTGGAATTAATTCCAAACTGGGCTTCCTCCCTCAGACTCCCATGGTCTCGCTCCAGCCCCCTCCTTGCTTTTCCTGAACACCTTGAAGAAATTTTGTTACCAACAGACAATGGAAGCAAAAGAGAAATATACAGAGTAATAAAAGGCTTTTGTGGCTAGCTCAAATGTAGAAGTAGAGGCATTTCACAACCACAGATGGTATTTATTGCAAGAATGCTGTATATTACAGACACTAGGTCTATTACACAATAAGACACACACTTCTTCACATGCGGGTGTGAAAGCGTGTATCCTGCTCCTCTCTCCATTACACAGGAGGCCTGGCTAAGATTAGGAAGTGCTCCAGTAGGAATTTAAAACACGTTCAAATAAATTGCCCTCATGGCTTAGCAGTTTATATTGGGTAAACAATGCCAGTTAGGAGAAGAGATTTTGCATTTGTTTAGGTTGTGGTTAACTAAAATACTCTCACACAGTGTTACTTCACTGACTCGAGGTAACAAAGGTAATCATAATTAAAAGCTGAGGTAGAGTAACAGACGGAAAGGCAGAGAGAAAGGTGGAATCCAAAGAGAAAAGAGGAGGTTAACACTAAGATTTGGGGTGGGGAGCTTTGGGGGAAAAGGGCAGATTTCAGAGCCATGTTAACACTCCAAGAACAGCTGAGGGAGGTCCAGCCTAATTTCTACAGCCTGGCTATTACACTGGGTAGAAGACAATTAGTGTAGCCATGACAGTCAGAAGAACATTCAGAGAGGAGACTGTTTCCCACTTCTCTTTCATATAAAATAGTAGCTGTTCTCAGGAAAAAGGAAGTATCAAAGAAAAAAATGAAGCTAAACAAGATGTTTTCATGACAGTGGCATTACTTAACACTACACTGCCTCTGAAACCATCATGTTATTTCCGAGTTGAGCTAGTAAGTAGGCACCGCGCTGGTTGCAGACTTTTGGCTTTCAGCATGCTCCATGAGATTAATTTAATTTGGAGTGAAAACATTTGTAGATTTTCTGCATGAAGAAATGCACATTAAAAACCATAATCCAAAGTTTTCACTAGACTGACAGTGCTGTGAATCCATATGAGATCCTGACCCAAAATTGAAACAGTTACACATTTCACATTTTTGTATTGTATGAAAAACAGTGCCCTCTGGCTTCGTGCTAAACGGGAGTAAGAAAACTGTTTAAAGGATAAAACAAGTTACCTGGTTCCCATTTCCATTTCTGCTAAAGAAACAGATAAAAAGTTACATGACAGTTCTCTAACTACCCTAATTGGCCCAGGAATCATCATCATAATTCAGATGCTCTGAATACTGAGATCATTTGGTATTCAACTTAAAATATAATCCTTATCAGACAGTTGTGTGTATGTCATGAGAAACTGAAACTCAGTGAAAAACAAAGAAAACCAGTAATTTTTTTCTTCAGAACTGTTTTGTTCACAGATATTTGTTGAAAGTATGAAAATGGGGAAAAGCCTCATTCTGCATAACTTGGAAAAGAAATTATACAGAAAGAGAGAACATTACAAATTCAAGAGAATTATAAAAAATTGCTTAAAAATATTAAAAATTGCTAAAACCCACATATACAGAGAACGACTTCTTGATGTACTAAAGCTGAAAAAGAGAAGATTTAAGAGAAATCACTCAGAAGTCAAGATCTATGCAAAAAGCAACAAACTAGATTTAACCAACAAAAGCTACACTGCACAGAAAAACACTCACTGACTGCCTCCTACAGGGTACAGCGAAGATAACATTTTGAGACAACTGAAGTGTTATTTCTAGACGCAAGTTTCTTCTCCCCCCAAGTTACATATGGTCTATATATTTCAGTACTGATAAACATGAGAAATTAAACATTTTCTATCATTATTACGATTATCTAGGCAGGTAGTTTGTGTTATTTAAGGATGTGTTGGGAAAAACACAAGGTCCTGATTGAGACTGCAAAAGGATAAAAAAGCAGCACGGTATACAAGGCCTGGCAAGAGAGTAGCTATGTTAGGAATGCAGATGCACACGCACCTAAAATATATCTCCAAGATATAAAACACAAAGATTATCCAAATGGATACAAGCAACTGACACCATCTACATGGACTTGTGCAAACCATTTGATGCAGTCCCACATAGCATCCTTGTCTCTAAATTGGAGAAACATGGATTTGGCAGATGGACCATTCACTGGATAAGGAACTGGCTGGATGGCCATACTCATTGGCTCGGTCAATGGCTCGATGGCTAAGTGGAGATCAATGATGAGCAGCGTTCCTCAGGGGTCGGTACTGGAACTGGTACTATTTAACATTTTTGTCAGTGGCACGGACAGTGGGATCGAGTGCACCCTCAGCAAGTTTGCCAACCACACCAAGCTGTGTGGTTGGCAACTCCTGAGGGAAGGGACTTGTACAGGCTTGAGAGCTAGGCCTGTGCAAACCTCACGAAGTTCAACAAGGCCAAGTGCAAGGTCCTGCACATGGGTCAGGGCAATCCCAAGCACAAATACAGGCTGGGTTGACAATGTATTGAGAGCAGCCCTGAGAAGGAGGACTTGGGGGTGCTGGTTGACGAGAAGCTCAACATTGCCCAGCAATGGCAGAATTGCGAGAAAGGCAACCTCATCGTGGGCTGCATCAAAAGCTGTGTGGCCAGCAGGTCAAGGGAGGGGATTCTGCCCCAGGGAGACCCTACCTGGAGTAGTGCGTTCAGCTGTGGCACCTCCACAATAAGAAGGACATGGATCTGTTGGAGCAAGTCCAGAGGAGGGCCATGAAGATGATCAAAGGGCTGGACACAGTTCTCCTATGAGGACAGGCTGAGAGTTGGGGTTGTTTAGCCTGGAGAAGAGAAGGCTCCGAGAGACCTTATAGCACCTAAAGGGGCTACAGGAAAGCTGGGGAGGGGCTCTTTATCAGAGAGTGTAGTGATAGGATGAGGGGTAATGGTTTTAAACTGGGAGAGAGTAGATTCAGATTGGATATTAGGAAGAAATTCTTTACTGTGAGGGTGAGGCGCTGGCCCAGGTTGCCCAGAGAAGCTGTGGCTGCCCCATCCCTGGAGGTGTCCAAGGCCAGGCTGGACGGGGCTTTGAGCAGCCTGGGCTGGTGGGAGGTGTCCCTGCCCAGGGCACGGGGACGGAACTGCATGATCTGTAAGGTCAGTTCCAATTCTAACCATTCTATGATTCTAATTTCAGAATTTAATGTAAGTTTTTACACCCTTCAATATCTTTGCAATTTCACATTCATGAAAAAGTCTAGCCTAAATGATACCTATGAAGCAGTTACATTTTTATTTAGTTATCTGCCCCCAAGTATACTATGACTCGATACTATGCTAAAGAACTACGATTTACAACTACCTTTTAGTACATCAATTGACTCCCTTTACAATGAAGCTGAAAAGCTCAATTCACCTGATAGAATTTGAACTTTATCTGACCAGAACAGCTAAAGGAATAGCTAGCTGATTAAAGGTACACGTTTCTTTTCAAAAATGTCACTATCTGATTCAAGTACACCATCACAGTATCATAAGATGTATTTTCCAGAAATAACCTTAAAATTCCTTTAAAAATATATAAAAAAAATATAAAAATCCTTTAAGAATAAAACTTAATTTCTGCATTGGTTCTTCATTTCTGCACACATTCCTTTGTTTTGATTTATGGTGGGTTTTTTTACATCTGAATTGCTATACATGAATTAACATGTAATAAGGCATATATTTTCAAACTTACTTGTGCTTAAAGCAATTTTTTTGTACTTATTCCTGAAATGACACTGCATGTTCTCAGAATGAATTTTAGAAAACCCATGGCCACATTAAACAAAGGAAATGTACCTTTAAAACAGCTTTCTGAAAGTTTGAGTTCTACAGTAAACTACTTCTGCAGAGGGAATTCTCCAGTGTGTCTAATTCAGAAGTAGGAAAACAAGCCTAACACCATTTTGTGCAGAGGGATAAAAGGTTCAATTATATAGTCTAAATACTTGCTACATCAGGTAATTGACACCTCTGTTGAAAACTGAACCTTAAACACCAGTTCCTCAAATTAGGCACACTTGCTGAATCTCTCAGTCATTTACTCTAGTGTCCAAGTTCATCCCTCAACTGATGTTTCCTGCTTCTTCATACAATATTTCATAGCAGCATTAACAGGCAGGATATTCTTAGAAATGGAATTCTGACAACTTTGAGTACAAAACCAAAGTCACTTTGGTTCATCCATCAGAGATCCTCATTTAGTAATGGACACTAAAGTCTCTTTAGAGATTTTCAACCAATTAAGGCAAGTTAGATGGTTCCTGTTAGAACCACATCATAAGAAAGGAGAGAGCACACAGCTATACTATCAACTGCCACCTACTAAACACTACTGACATTCTAGTTTTAAAGAGGATACTGGTTTAAAAAAAAAAATACAAAATGACAAACGCAAAAGCATGCTCTGTGCAATTGTTTTAGAAGCAGATCAAGGGAGGGTATAGTTTTCAGGCTCTTCAAATGAAAGTGTGAGCTAATTTCCCAAAATCAGCAGGGATGTATCTCAGTATGCTGGAAAAAATCCCAACTGCAACATTACAGATGTGAGCTCAGGCAGTCATCTCAAAATTTCACCTTAAGGCTTCTACTACCATTTTACATCAGTGATTTTAACTACTTTAACACTCTCATTCTCTTACAGTATTGGAAAAAACAAGAGGCTCATTAGCCAAGTAATAAATATGGCTATTTCTGTAGATAACTATTCTCCCTTTATTTATACATGGGCCTATTCAGTTTCATAGAGGGAGAGACTAAAAATAATACACTGATGCTGACTAAAGAAAGTAATTGTGAAATACTGGGGAAAATCCCTATCCTCTCATTTTAAAGAGACTTGAAATATTACATCCAACCAAGTACTCACACAGAAGACCTGGAAATTTTGGAGACAAGCCAGTTAATGTCTGGGACATAAACCTACAAACAGCTATTGAAAAGCTGAGTAACATCTGCCTAGAGGCAATGACTCAGTAAGTGAATTCTCCACCCTTACAGGAGGAAAAGGAGATGGTCTCCTTTAACACTGGCCCTGAATTCTGATCAATGTATATTAGTGTGATAATAGGCATCTAATAAATTTGAAGTCCCAAGGCCAAAAAGAATTTCTTTGAGGCAAACACAGAGGTGCCAAACAGAGACTGCCAGCGCCTCAAACCTCCTTTCCAGTCTATTTCTAGATCTTTTCTATCACATAGCTGCAGAGCATGTGCCTGCTGCTGTGCTGTGACTTTCTTCAAGCAGCAATGGTATGAAATTGTCTCGATTCTTGATAGTCCCACTGCTGCCCACAGGCATATAAGTAGCAGCAACAAACACCGACAAGTCCAGGCAGTTTTCCTTCTGGTACTATTTGGGAAACCTCAAGTATCAGCAAGTTATCATCTGTCTGCATACAACCCCAAAGAATTAGGAGTGATTGCCTCACATTTGGAAGATTATTTAGAAATCTAATTTTAATTTACATGAAAGCTTAGATTTTACAGATTATAATAACTAAAAGTTGCTTTAAAACTGATACAGGATGTTCAATAGGATTCTCTCCTTTCCTCAAAAACTTAATAATTTGAATTTTTTGACATTATAATCCAACAGTGGTCAAGTGCAAACTTAAAGGCATTTATGGCTACATGAATGTATTATATCTTTATTTTAAATAATCGTATACAGCTCAATTTTTAAATATGATTAAAACCCCCTGGTATTCCAGTGGCAAGACTAAACACATTTTTAAGATCTCATAATAAACTCTTGAAAATTAGAGCACAGAACATTCCAGAAGCACTAGAGAATTCAGAAGTGGTTTTCTGCAGAAAGAATTACTACACTTATTATTTCCTTTTATAGTCTTAAGAAGCTACAGTCAAAAAAAAAATAGAAAAAAATTTAGCTACTCAAAAAGCAATTTAAATTCTTCAATATAAATTTAAAAAACACCCAATCTAGAAAGGCTTTATAAGGAAACTATTAACCATTCAAAGTATTCTTCCCCCCAAAACCTTAGCTCGGTCGATAAAGACACATGTCAGTGCTATACCTCTGACCTGAGACATGTCATATTGTTTCCTCTCCAGTGAGATGTTGATATTGATTGGAAAACAAGGTAATGAATCACTTATTTCTTTTGCAGTAAAGTTTGTCAAGTCAAATTCCCCGAAATGGAACCACAAACAAAAGAACAGAAATGGGAAGGCAAACAGGGTAAAGGAAACTTATCAGATGATCAGCAAATTACACTTCTCCTTCCATTTGGTACTAGTTCATTAGCTGCGCACCATGTTATGTTACCCTGCCCAAAACCCCCCACAAATTACTCAGCCTGTTTGTTGGAACCACACACAGCAAACAGCAGTAACTGCAAAGGGACAAAATCCACTACAGCAAATACAGAGTTAAGAAAATGGTTTCAGTTTCCAGCGCTGGAAGAGGCCAAACAACAGATTAAGTATTATGTCTTTGGCTCAATGAAGGAACTTGAACGTATTTAAATTTTTCAACAATTTAACTATTCATAAAACATTAATTGGGAGGGAAATTCATATAGATACGATTATGCCAGGTAAACTCAACAATTCACAGAGATAAAACATCATTCAATAACACAATCCATTCAGTTATATACCTCTTCCTGAATAATGCTGGATTACTCTGAACTTGTTAAAAATGCAAGGTTATTTTATTGGGGTTATAAGATGGCAGTTAGTGATAAAAATTGTAAGTATTCCAAAACTGAAGACAAAGGTTTGAGTTTTCTTTGTTTCATTCACTATTTTCGGCTAATTTCAGTGACATTGTTGAGAAAGAGTGCCCTCCTGTGTTCACTCATCATAGCATGCTGATGCCCATGCAGCTGGAATCACTTCAAACTGGCCTTTTTTTTTTTTTTTTTTAAAATAATCACATTACTGATTCAGAAAGTGAAATTATCCCACCAAATGTTTACACAGAAATAAAAGGCTGGTGCAACAGCAGGACTGTTCCTAGGGCTTTCACAGAAGGTGGTAACGCTTGCTAGTTGGCATCAGTCCTAGCAAGCCATTCTGGGCATTTAAAATGGCATCGCTGCTTGCAGCTGCTCTTTGCTCTTAACAGAGGCTGCTTATTAAAAGCCCCTGAATTGTTTGATGAAGTCCTAAAGGAACAAAATGCTTGCTAGACACCTCGTAAGGAGGTTAGCTATACTACTTCAGAGCAGCTCTTCACATTGACCACAGCTGTATGGCACCTATCTTCAGAAAGGTACCAAAACATTCCGTAAGTATGAATCCCTAATCACCTACATTTCCCATGACATACTGTTTACAAGTCAGGAATCCTATAAGTGCTTTATAAATAATTAAAACATGAAAGAACACTGTATGGGAAAGCAAACATTTCAGAAATGGAAAAACCAAGGTATGCCACAGTCTGTCATGTAGGAAGTCAGTTCATAGTGAGCTGGCAACAGCAGTGACTTTTAGATTCCTGCTTTTAACAATGCCATTTTGCAAGTTAAAGAAACAAATGCTCTTAATTTGGTACACTTGATATTCACATAGCAGAACTGCATTTGAAAACATTCAGGAAATCATCTAGCCTCCTATAAGCATTACACTAAAGCACTACAAATCTAGTGGTAAGGGAAAAAGCTTTGCTTTTAACAGTATTCAATAAAATGCAAAAAGCACTCAAATAGTCACATAGACAGCTCTAAGGAGAATCTGTTTTTTGTGAGCTAACAAATAGAAGACTACTGCTGTGGCGCTTGTGGATAAAAAAAAGCAGTACACGTGTCAATTTTGAGATGCATGTTATTCTGAACTCATGTGTGCGCATACGCGTGAGTCCATGCGCAACGTGCCTTCAGATAAATTTTATACCAATTCACAAAAATGTAACACTTGATGAACCTTCAATTATTTATTCAGAAAAACACAACCCTGAGCTAAGTTTAAAAAGAAAACCAAACCCACAACATTATTCACTTTTACAAGTACCTAAATTGATATTTTCAGGAACATGTTCCTTGGTTTTTACATCACCATTTGCTTAAATCAGTTAGAAATAAGAATCAATATCCAGTAGGGAAATCCTAGCCCCTTCACCTGTGCATGACATCATAACAACTCATATCATAACATACTTCTTTTGCCTATTTAAAAGACATTTTCATACTACCTCCAACAACTGTTTTTGTTACAAGCCCTCCCCTTTGTTTTGCATAGAACAGAAAAAAAAAACCACACACATTTTGCCTTCAATTACAGGGCA
>VXBO01007055.1:0-42464 GCA_013400135.1 Rhinoptilus africanus
CACACCCATCCCCCCCTCACCTGAGTTAAGTTCTAAGTTCACCTGAGTTACTCTCGATTGATATTTAATAAGAACAGTAACCTCTGGCAGCTGGGGCAACATTGACCTGGCTGTACATTCAGTAATAGAGACACTTGATAACGAGGGTGTAACTGCACAGACAGAGTCTGGCTTTAACCAAATTAAAAGCTTGTGCGATTTCAGATGCGCAGCCCAGTCCCTTGTCACCTCTGATTTTTCACTAACTTTTTTGCACATCAAATGTGAAAAGCCTCGCTTGTACCTGTCTCTCCCCGCCTCGTCGTGACTGGGGGTATTTAATGAGCCCCCACATATGAAAGGAAGAGGAGAGGGAGGAAATCGTTATTTAGCCCAAATCCACGTCTGTGACTGGCACTTTCATTAAGGGAAATTGATTAATTGGTGCTGATTGTGCTTGTTGCTCTTCCCAACCGCTGCCAGGGCTGAGTGCTGCCAAGGCTGTGCTGCACGGAGGTGCTGGGCTGCAAGGCCTGGATAACTGGGTCCTGCTCTCTGGGCTGCTCAGACGATGTGTCTGTGGTTCACAGGCGCTGGGGGAGAAAACAATGGGTGGCTCCAAACAAACCACACTCTGATCCGGAGTGCAAGGATGGTGTCAGGGGGTGCAGAAGTGAGAGCCGTGCCCGGGGAGTGGGTTGAGGGGGAAGGACCACTTCTTGGGCACCACAGCAAGAAGGTTTTAATTAAATGAAGTTGGCTGCTCGTTTTGAGTCCAGTAATCTTCATTTCATAGGGTATGCTGCAAAAGTGTCTGCTCTTAGATAGTTAATGTTGTCTGAAACTCTTGTAATTAGGAGGAAGGGGGCCAGTGTGTCCATCCCTCACAACCTCACAGCGTGCAGGCAGAGGTAACCAAGGCAATCATTTCAGTCCAGGTACTTCATTACGTAGGTGTCTGGAGATCAGCCTGGGCAAGGGTGGGCCCCCAGCTGTGATCCTATCCCAACAACTCGCATGGGCTGTGGAATCGACTTTGGCACCCGCCACCCCACAGCCTCCCCAGGGACCTGGCAGCCCTGCAGCACGGTCCTGTTCCCGTCTGGAAGATCCAAGGGTGAGATGTAGCTCAGGTGTCAGCAGTTGCTGGAGCCCTGGCATGCCATTGTACTCGCCCCTCTGCAGGAGACCCACAGCCATCGACCCTGTCACTTTGCACCCCCATCACAGCTGGCATCCCCTCTATGCTCTGGTGATTCATGGGTTTGTCAGTGAGCAGATGACATTAGTGGCCAGCACAAGCAATTTGTGAAGAGAGGGCTCTTGCCTTCGCAGCCACCTCTGCAACCTAGTTGTTCAGCACGTCCAAAGTTTGGCACCGGCTGAACCCGGAGTGCCAGTTCTGTATGATAAATATAGCATCTGCCTGCTGCTGCTGGGGATAAAAGATTGTTGATGACCTTTCTGAATGAAAACTTGGAGCGTGTGGAATAAATGTAGAAAAGGTCATAAGTGGAAACTTTTATTATGTGGTAAAGTCAAATATCATTCCTAATCAGTTAGTAGTCACCTGGGCCTGTGGTGCATGCCTGCCTGCCTGCCGCGTCCTCCCTGGGAGCAAGGAGAGAGGCTGCCAGGCACACGTTCTCCTGCCTGCACGAGCCTGCCTGCACAGGCAAGCATGGTCCTCCAGCTGGGTGCTCCGGGGGGTCACCCTGGGGACCGGGCTGTCCCACCCTAGGCTGCTCCAGGGAGTCACCCCAGGGACCGGTGCCCCACAACATGGCTGCAACTACATGTGCCCAAGGGGGCAAAACACTGAGCGGGCAAAATCAGCTGGGAAAATAGCGGGGGCTCTGGCAGATCATGTCTTAAAATGAACCTGATGCTGCATTTGGGGGTTGTTATTCTTGTGTATTATTTCTAGGCAATGTGAAGTGGATGAAATCTCAGTCCCGGATAAAATGAGATGGGGATGAGGTTCAGCATGCCATGTCGGGATGCTGCCAGGTGAGGATACATTCAGGGGAGTGTGAAGGGGACCTGCCGAGTGGCTCGGTGACAATCTGTGCCATACGTCAGGGAGCAAGCCTGCCAGGGGAGGTTTGTGACCTTGCTTCTGAAAAATACAGGCCTGGAAATGTTCTGACAATAAAAGTGCTACATGGAAGATGCTACAAAAGAGGCGAAACTGGGAAAAACTGAGTACCCCATCCCCCAAGCTCAGCCAGGGTGTGGGGGCCATGGTGGGTCTGGTCCCTGCCTGCTTGCCTTCCCGCCTCTGTGCCTGCTTGCCTCCCTGCTTCCCTTTCAGTACCTGTGCCAACCAAGAGGCAGGGAGGGAGGGAAAGCGTGTCTGTACATGAGCAAGCGGTGGAAAGGCTTGGTAGCATTCACATGGATGACTTGCTACAGGACTGCTCTGGATGGCTATGATAACTGTGCTAAACCCAGGGCTTTAATGTTGGCTTCGCTGTTGCAAACAACTGTTTCATCTGCACGAGAAGCAAAATGTAGACAAAGCATTTTGTTTTCAAAGGCTCATTAACTGCACCTGCAAGCCAAGGTGCTGGTGGGAGGAATCCTCGGCAAGCTCCTGTCTTGGCAGGTCTTCTCCTGTTTCTAAGAATGGGAGTTTATTTTGTGTGAATGTTTTAAGAAAGAGTGTAATTGAAATTCTCTTCCCAGTGCTGGGGAAGATGACTCATACATCACTCGGTTACTTTCTGTATAATAAACAAGATGGAAAGCCGGGGTTGGAGGAGCTGGACTTAACAAATAGCTGAAGCTCTTTGCATTCAAACAGAAATGACATCAACATTTAAATCCCAAACAACCCTGCTAAGATTACATTTGCAGTCACTGTAAAGGGCCCAAACAGCCAGGAGCAACAGTGCAAATGTGTGTTTGCATTTATCTTTTGCAATAAATATTTCCAGCTGTGTACATGAAAAATTACATAATTTTCTCAGTTTCAACATTTTGAGTCTTTCAGCACCTACATCAGCAGCCTACTGGATTTGGCCTTTCCATAATGGGCTTGGGAATGCGGAAGCACTTTGCAGCTGTGGCTCTTTTAGCAGGATCCCTGCTGTGCCCGATCCCAGCTCACTCCAGATGGAGAGCTGAGATGACGAAGTGGCTGCAGCAGCACAGCCACGGGGCCAGGGCTGAGTGCAGGGTGAGGAGCTGGGGCAGCGTCCCACTCCCCAGGGACTCCTGGCAGGGAGCTGGGCAGCGTACACCCTGTGCCCCTGCAGGGCAGTGCCCGCCTCCGCAAAAGGGGCTGCCTGACGAGACGCAGCCCTGGCACTGAAGGATTTGGCAGGGACGTGACTCAGCCGGCTCTGTGGTGTGGCAGCAGGAGCTACCCCATACTCTATTACTGCTGGGATGAGAAGAGTCATCCCTGCGCTCGAATCCAGCTCCTGGGCGCTGGACCCTGCTGTGCTTCTGGGACAGCAGAGCCCTCGGGGAACACTGTTGGACTGTGACCAGAACACCTCCTTCCTCTCCTTTGCCTGGGCACTTCTGCACCTCCCCAGGCCCAGTCTTTGCCACCATCCTTGTCACTCTCCACTTGCACTACCAGCCTCTTTGTGGTGGGACCGCCAGGTAGACCTGGAGCCCATCACCCAGCCCCTCTGCCAGGGGCTGGTGCCATGTGCCAGGAACTGATGGAGCCAGCCTGCACACCCCATCACCCTGTTCCACCGCCCCTTCCTCTGTGCAGAGACCTCATGTCTGCCTGGATGTCTTCTCAACCCGCCCAGCCAGCCCTGCTCCCCGTGCTCCCCACCATCCCTGGTGACTGCAGCTCGCTGACGGAAGAGCAGTGCGGGGGTGCAGTGCTGTCTTCTCTCTTCTCCTCCCTGCTACGCACTCAGAGGAAGTTTTACAACACATTCCTGAAGACTCAGAAATGGTCTCTCCCCCCTCCCTCCTGAGCCACCCCAACACACCATGTCCCCATCCTGGGTGCCAGGGCTCCCGTCCCACCAAGACACCATCCTTGAGCCCCTGGCATGTGCCCGGCAGCAGCAGCTTGTCTTCCTGCAGGGTCCAGACAGCCCTGCTGGCTGCAGCTGCCATGGAGAGAGAGAGAAACCGTGGAAAACAAATTGTTTTCCTCTTGCATTCTCTCTTTTGCTAAAAGCCCCAGCGCAGTAATCTGAGTGGCATTGTTTAGCCAATTACTAATTTACTAGGAATTAACTTTAATGCATTAATAAATGTTGTCATTTTCCTGACAAATTATCATAATAACCCATTTTAATGGGATGAAGGAGTCAGGAGAATAGTGGGAAATAAATATATTTTAGTATTACTTATTCACTACATCTGTACCTAATTATATTTGCAGAATAATTACACTGCCACTGCTTCCTCGAACTGTGTTTATGTCAGCAGCATGGGAGTGATAAATCCCTGCCAGGTGGAGGCAGCCCCTCGCAGCAGTGATTACAGCCTTTCATCACCCACGGGGGAGGCCCCTGGGTGACACTGTCCGGCTGGGCCTGCTGCCAGCTTGCCCTGATTTACTTACCTCTGCGCAGGAGAAACTAATTCAGGAGACGGATTGCTGGAAGCACCCTCCATGTGAAACATGAATCATTCTTTAATCACAGCCCAGCCTGGGCTAAAGAGCATGGCTCCAAGGTACCAGTGAGGAGAGGAGGTCTCCAGCCCACCTTGGATTGTTTGGGTAGAGCAGTGATGGGTTGGAGGACCACCATACAACCTACCACAACCCCTCCTCAGCCCCTGAGCATTGCCCGGGCTGGAGATGCCGGAGCCCTGGAGCCACAGGATCCCTGCTCAGAGGAGGGGGCGGTGGAACAGGGTGACAGGGGGCTGGATGTGCAGACTGGCTCCATTGGCGCCTGGCACATGGCATCATCTCCTGGCAGAGAGGCTGGTTGACAGGCTCCGGTCTACTGCGTGAAGGACATAGAGCAGAAACACTGGACTGTGGGCTTCTGCTGCCATTCACAGGTAATGTGCCACCCCACAGGGCAGGGACAGGGATGGGGTCAGGAACAGGACAGACCATCAGGGCCGTGGGCAGAGCACTGGCATGGAGAGCCTGGAGCGGAGCAGATCACTGTCTTTGGATGTGGGAGGACAGGAGGACAGGAGAACAGTCCTGCACACGCTCTTAAAGGTCAGTGCTCGGGCTGGCCATGGCACTGCTCCATCCTGCCACTTTGTGTGGGCACTGAAGGGTTCTGGACAGCAGCAACGAACAACAATTATGCAAGACCTTTCGATCACAACAGATTTATTCAAAAGTCATGCATAAATATTAATAACCCCAAAGATTTCGAACAACTATTTGGTGTAAGAAAAGCAAATATTTAAATCAGGCCTGACTTCCGTGCATTGGAAACAGACAGGGCAGTTCTGCACATGATGGCACCTCTGGCAAAACCTGTCCACGTGCTGGCATTTCTGGGAGCCCCACAGGCTGCTGCGACGTGTGTGGCACATGGGCCTGCACCCACGGATGCTCTCCTCTCCCCTCTTTTCAAGGTGATGGTTTTGAGGACACAGGTGGCTTCTGGGTGAAGGGAAGCACCTCTGTGGGATGGGGCAGCCCCCACCATGTGATCCCTTTCCCTCAGCAGGAGTTGGCACACAGCATCGTGCCCACAGCTGACAACGTGGTCCTGCAGCTCCCAGTGCCCAGGTGGGTTAGCAATAGGTGGCCATGAGTTCCAGGCCCTTTGCCCCATTCTTACCCCCTCTCCGAGGGCAGCACACTGGGCACGTGAAGCCTGATGTATCTGCAGTAATGAACAAAGTTGTATTTGCTGTCATCAGACAGCATGAAAGGTTATGAAATTATAACCGTCTTCTTTTAGCACTGATGAAGCATATCCACTTTAGGCAAATTGCCGTTTTCCTGGTTAATGGTATTTCAGCCACTTTCCAGGGAGCTGCACAAGAGCCGGCACAGGGCTGTCCCTCTCCTGCTGGCAGCCAGAGCTCCTGGCCCCACAGGGCTTGGTGGCAAAGGGCACAAGCCAGAGGTGCTGGGGCACTGGGCAGAGCACAGGGAGCTGGTAGCTGGAGGTTCATCTAAAACCTTCCCTACTCCTACTCCTGCTGCTTACAATGCAGCTCTGCAGACCCAAGATCAAGGACAATGGTTCATCCCCGCTGCAACCACCTGTGATCTGTTCTCATGGAGGAGATAAGCTCTTTGCTGTAGGAAATGCAGAGACTTCTCAAGTCCTACCTGCTTTCTGATCAGCCTGTGCACTAATGACACAATCGATGCTCATTGATTGTTCAAGGCCATAATACCAGGATGCTATCAGCCAAAGCAGCAATTTCAGAGCGACCTGGTGTCTCTAGTAGTCGCAGTGCAAAGCAGAGATAACAGAAGTCCTGTTCTGCCCTTATGAAATAATTGTTCAGTCTGTGCCATGCAGGTGAACGTGCTGCTGCACTTTGTGGCCATCTGGGTGAGCCGTGCCATAGTCTTTCCTGGCTGGGGGTCCAGGCAAAGTGAAGGGACAAAAGAGGTCCCTGCTTCATGGGCGTCACAGGGTGAGTTGCTGGTGTGCAGAAGAAGCAGGAGTCATTCAAGAGGTCACCAAAAGGAAATTTTTTTGCCTAAAGGTATGGGGATTCCCTACCTGGCACAGGATGCTTTGCAATCTCCTTTGGGAGGGAGGGACTTGTCAGCATCTGTTTCTCACCCGTCGCTATAGGAGGTGGGGTGAAGTAAAGCAGACCTCAGGGATGCCGCATCTTCAGGGCCTGACTCCTGCCGGAGGCTTAAGCAAAGGCTGAGCCCCTGCCCCACCACCTCCCACAGCCCCTCGCGTGGGTCAGGACCAGGCTCTGGGCAGGCTTCTGCCGTTTCCCCTCTTCCTCAGGTGCCTTGCCCTGCTCCCTCTCATGCTCCTGGCTCCCAGCTAGCACTCAGCAAACGAGGGGAGCAGCAAATAGCCTTGTTTACAAATATCCTGGGCAAACCTGGAACTTACACAGAACTGGATCAAGAAAAAAAATGCCCACAAATGTGCTTTTGGAGTATGATTTCCATTTAAGGTTTAGAAAACAGGCCCAGTTTTGTCCCTTCCAACAACAACAGATCCTCTAGTAGATAAGGGGGGGAAAGGAGCAAATTACAGTGATCTCCTGTGGAAATGGGCTGGTTTGAGGCTACAGATGTTGGGACCAGTCTGTCTAAAATAAAAATAATGCAGACCATTAAAACAAACTGATCTCTTCAGATGAGAAACAATTATGGTTTTCAAAGCAAGTGCACATGTCTTTACACCTAGTAATTATCAATTACAGAAGATACCTGCTCTGTTATCTCAACAGCATCTCCAGTTAACTTTTCAAGGCTAATTGCAATGAATTGAATTCAGAACTCAAAAAACTAATGATTTTGACCTTTATGCTTATTCCTGAGATGTGATAACACTTTAAAGGCCGTGCAAAACTGATCTCCCTGTTGTTTGCATTGCACTTCCCCATATTTTAACACAGAGAAACACCCCAGCTTCCGCCCCAGTCTGTCCTTCCTGACACCTCTGGATGCTGCAGGTGATGGAGAGGAGGTGGCGTGTGGCTCCCAGCCACAGCCCGAGCTGTTCCAGGCAAGCTGCCGGCTTGGGGGATGCTGTGCTGCCAGGGCTCCAGAGCAGTTCCCATCCCAGCCTCTCCTGGAATGCGCGGCCAGGGGCATCCCCCACTGCCCCAGCCAGCCCCGGCTGCCAGAGGAGCGCTGGTCTAATGGCAGCACTGCACAGCTATGATCATTCCTAATTCCAGATTATTTACAGTGAAGTTTGTAAATGTCCCTACAGCTTTCCCCAGTCTAGCAGGGGTGGAGAGAGGCTGGAGGGAAGCTCTTTCATCGCACTGTCACAACCCACAGTGGCCTTTGTTCATAAGTACTTCTGTTGTCGCCATATGATGATTAAAAATCACCTTTTAAATCACTTTGAAAAGCATCCATTGAAGTCTGGTCAAGCAGCAGCTTTAGGGAGCAGAACCACGCACGGTGCTGTGAAAGCTGCACACAGAGCAGCGTGAATCACTGATTTATCATGTTTCAGCACTTTGTCTATGCATTAAACATGGACAAATGTCTCCTGGGACCCCATAGCATTCACTCCTGGGCAGCGTTTCCCTGTCTCTTCCTCTCATTTAAATGTTAAGCGCGTGGTATCAGGGGCACGGAGGGGGGTGCACAGAGCCCCTCGTGGAAGGTGAACATCCCCGGGGTGTTGCCGGACCCCACGATCCCTCCAACTGGATGCATCCATGGGTGCACTGGCTGATCCCCTGGATGCCATCTTCTGCGCCCCAGTGGGGGCCGGATCCTGATTGCTGGTGCGTCCCCGGGCCCTGAGGCTGTGGGATGCTCTGCAGAGCAGGCACTGCCAGCCAGAGCAGGGCAGCCCCACGTCCTTTATACCCGGGAAGGGCTCTGGGCCCTGGTGCAGCTGGGCAGAGTGGCCCAGCCCCCTGGCATTGGCAATGTGGCCACAGACCAGGTGTGAGCATAGCCACGGGAGGCTCCACACGAGGTGGAGGTGGTGTTACAGCTCTGCATGTCTCAGGGAGCAAAACTTTCTCATCTGCTCTTCTTCAAAGCAGATTTGATCTCCACGTTCAGTAAGCACATGTCCTAGCTAAATCCCCTTTTTAAAGGCCCTGATTTCTTTTCTGTCTTTGAGCAAGATGATTCCCTCTTGCCTAATTGAAGCCTGATTTACATGAGGAGCCTTTGAGTTAGCTGGATGTACAGTGTACCCCGGCAGCTCATGGCCTCTGCCATCAGCGGTACTGGGCTGTGCTGGCCAGCTCGCTGGGGCCATGCTGCCTCCACTGATGGGTCTTTGGGCCAGCTATGGGAAGAGAAGGGGAAGGGGATGTGGACAGGGAAAAGGAAGGGGATGTGGAAAGGGAAGAGGAAGGGGAAAGGGGGGCGGAAAAGCTGTGAGTAACTCTCTAGGAGGGCAGGATATCCCTGGGGGGGCAGGAGGTCCTTGTAGGGCAGGAGCTACAGTGTCTCTTCCCATTCCTTGTCTGCTGCCTCTTGCAGCTGGGAAGCAAATTTAGGTGCAGAGGAATTGCAAACTTGACAAATGTCATGAGTAAATGTGCAAGAAACCCCAAAGGTAGCTGAATTTCTGTCGCACCCTTAACTGTCATTAGCTTTGAATGTTTTTTCATTATAAATGAGCTTGGAAGTTCTTCTTTAATCTCCAGTACAAATCATCCTTATTGCTTGCAGATGATGAAAACTCATTCATTCTGGGTGGAGTGCTAGCTCTGCCTTTGGAGCTGTTGTGTGCACCCTTCCCCTCTCCTGCTCTGCATTACATTTGTGAGTTTTAATATTTAATTGGTGTTTTTTGCTATTTTCATCTCCTGACACTTTACCACAGTTGAGAGCTGGAGGTCAGCAGCCTGTCAGATTGGAGGGGAGGCTGTGTATTAGTTCATCAGGTTTTTATAATTTATTTGTTATGGAGGCCATTCCAAGAACCCTTGGCTGCCTCCGTTACCTGTTATTTATAGGCTTCTCTCTCCCTCCCCTCACACCTTGTGCTCTGGCAGCCTCACTGATGGAGCCTGGCTTGAGGGGCCGGGAACTCAGAGATCTACTGGCCAGCCACCGAGTCCAGGAGGAGACCCGGGGGGAGACCTGGGAGGAAACTCAGGAGGACAGGCAGCACAAGCACTGCAAGTGTCCCCATGTGATGACTCAGTGCCCCCGGTACAGATGCCCGTAGCCAGAGGTGCCCCCATTTTGGCTAGCACCCACTGAAGTGTGCTGCTGGGATGGCTCACTGGCAGGCTTGAGTGCCGCGGAGGCTTGTGCCATGGCCAGGGGCTGAGCAAGGCACCAAAAGCAGTGCTGGAGCCATGGGCAGTGACTCACTGCACTCTCCCCATGGCTTGAGTCCACACCAGATCCAAGCTCCTTGCACTGGGCTGGCATTGTGCCTCTGTTGTCTAGGCAAAGGTTTCCATGACACTAAATAAAGTGAAATATGATTTTTCACAGCTGGATTCTGTCTTAGATGCAGATTAGGGACAAGAAATGTGCATCCAGCAGAGAGCTGTAGGTAGCAAATTGTAAGGGCTGTGATCCGTGATAGTGACAAGCAGAAAAATACCAATTGTTAGCAGTTATTCAGTTGGTTCCCAACCAGATGTTTACTTCCAAAGCTGCATCTTGTTTGTTGGTCTTGTGTAAGTGGCTTATGCCACAAGGAAGGAGAGTGTTCAAGTGATGTCATATAATAAATGAGGAACCAGAGGGGTTGTATATCCAAGCCTGGGCAACACGCTGAGTGCTCCGGCCCAGCAAGCTCACATCATGCCCACAATGCAGCCAGCAGCATGCATGTGGCTGGCAGACCCATGCATGGGCATGCTGGGCTTGAGCTAAACTGGGCCGATCCATCACTTTCCAGCACCCAGGGCATCCCCCCATCACCACGTACTTGGGTGCCTGAGCCCCAGGAGCCCAGGGGGAACGAAAGCAGGTTCATCTGCCTTGCAGCTCCTCGCCCCATGGCATCCCCCGGCAGCCTCCAACAAGCCCTGCCACAAAGACAGCACTTTTTTAACGGCACTGGCACTTGCTGGCTCCTGGCGAGGGTGAGTGGCATGGGCAGCAGCTAGTCGCCATTCGGAACCTCCCCACTGCCCAGGCAGTGCTGCGGGAGATGCTCTCTGCTTGTCCTGGTACACCCGCTTGATGCACATGGGATGGTTAATCAGCCCAATTTATTAACAGCGGTACCTGAAGATCACCTCTGCCGTGCTTGTGCACTTCCTCGCAGTAGGCTCTGAAACTGCTGCCTGTATAAGGATTTTATTTAAATACTTTTAAGGTGCAGCATCCAATGGGATCATCTCTGTGAAACTCGTTGGGAGATTTAGAGATCTCATTTTAAGGGGTTTAATTCAATGCTATGGAATATCAAGTATATGATGTTAATTGGTGTTAATTTGGAAGTTGTCTGAATTCTGGAGACTCAATTAGAAGTAACTAAAATCCATTCTCATTTATTCTTGCATACAAAATACATGCTGCTTTTCTACTCCTCTCTTTCCATTAGAAGCAAAGGGCATGTCTGGGCCCAGGGTGCACCCAGCTTTTGGGGAAGAATTTGGGGGGCAAACCCAGAATGGGAGTAAAATCATAATCGAACTGCATTACGGTGGCGGGGAAGGGATAGGTGGCTTGGCTGTCTGAGAGCAGGTGAAACTGGGGGGAGTGGGAAGCAAACAGGTCCTTCAAGTCCCTCTCCCACCCGACGTGCTGACAAACACTCGATGCTTGCAGATTAATAATGTGAAAGTGGAGAAGTAAATATATAACTGCAGGAGGTGAGCTGTGGGAATGCCCCGGCCGCTAGGGCTGCCTGCCCGCTGCCCAACCCCATGCCCTCAGCACTAACAATTACACAGGCAATGGGTCTACAAATTAGCCATGAAATTGGGACCCTGATGGGAGCTTTGAAATTAGGAATTAGTGAGAGAGTTTGTAAAATGTTTAAAAGGCAGAAGCAGCACAAAGCCTCAATTTTAATTATTGTGGTTTTAATCAGTGGAATCGTTTTTGCTGCCCTGAATGGTAAAGTAATTAGAAATGTGAATGGAGTGTGATTATTGTATAAACTACAAAATCAGAAAGAACAACCCAGCCTGAAACAGGCTCCTTGCTCTGGGGGAGTGAAGGAGTGCTCTGGCTGCACCGGGCACTGGGAGGGGGCTGGGAGGTGGCTGCCGTGTGTGGTCAGTGCCACGGGGATGGCATGCTGGTGATGGCTGTGTGCCAGGGTGATGGATAGATGTGGAATCTCTGCACCCCTTTTTGGGGAGCTCTGTCTCCTGGCACGGGCAGCTTCTACCAGTTGAGGTCCTCGGTATGCTGGTGGGATGCACACCGCTCCCTCAGATGCCTATGGGCAGTGGGTGGTGGCAGGGCTGCAGGGTGCTGCACCCCATTGCTCACTGCAGAACCTGCTCAGTGGGCACAATGCGCTGCAGGTGCCAGTTATTGCCCCAAGCTGCTGGCATGGGGTGCCATGGATGGAGACCAACTAGGCAAGGACAGATCACATCCCTCTGGAAGAGGTGGATGGCATCCCTCCGGAGCAGGTGGATGACATCCCTCCGGAGTGGGTGTATTGTATCCTCCTGTACCAGGCAGATCACATCTCTCCAGAGCAGGTGGATTGCATCGCTCTGGGGCAGGCGGATCACATCCCTCCTTCTGGCCCACCTACCCGGCCAGTGGGCTGTGCTGCCCTGACACAAGACCACTGCGCTGCTCTGGGCGATGCTGGGCCCATCCACCAAGGGCCCTGCCGGGCAGGGAGGAGCAAGAGCATCTCTGTCCCCAGTGTCCTGAGCGTATGAGCAGAGAAATGGTGGTGGAGGTGAGCTCTGGCTATGGGCAGCGCTGCCCAGCAGGACCGGCTGTGGGCAGCAAGGTGAACAGTCTATTGGCACCAGCAATATGGAAGTCATTTGATAGCGAGAAAGGGATATACCTGCTCTCAGTCATGTTTAGGTAATTGGAAGTAGATAACTCCTTTCATCCTTAAATTGGGTGACTTCATACACTAGGTAAATGGAAGAAACAAAATACCAATTTTCTTTCGCGTTCCATGCACGTAGTAAAAATGAACTTTCGTCTGCAGCAATTCTGAGCTAATGAAAAACGAATGAGGTTTTAAATCAACCCAAAATGCAGAGTTCTGCTGCCATAGTCACATGCTGCTGCTGTAGGACAGCCTCTATTTCCAAGACTCCTCACAGAATCCTGAATAATTTTATTAGATTTTGGGCAAGGCTGTTGCCAAAACATTCATTACTGCACCCAGCGAGCGGCAGGGAGACAAAGGGGTATTTGAGGGGCTGGTGTCACAGGCAGTCATTGCTCTCTCTTCTCTTTCTGAAGTTTTCTAAGCGCTGAGTTCATTTTGTGGTGTTTGTACATTGCTCATCTGGTCCAGAGTGACCAGCCTTGCCTGAACACTTCTCATGGAGGGGTCCCTCTTGCGCGGCCTTTAAATTACGTCTGAACATGACATAATTCTCCCATGTTCCTGGTGACTTCTATGTATTTGATCAGTTCAGATTCCATAAAAATGTAAATAATCAAAGCCCTTCTGCTATTATTTATAACGCCTCACTCTGGGCTGTGATTTATGTATTAATTTCAACTGCAAGTTTCTGAAGGGAGGGAAAAAGAAGATTAACAATCAGATGTGTGGCTGTCACTAAATGCCATTGCTGCCAGTGTCTGCTCCCCCACACACCCCCAAAAGCCCCACAGACCTCATTACCTGCTCCCAGGGGACAGGGAGGGCCAGTCCTTGCCCTGGGACCCACTGGCAGGGTGGCCACAGGCTGTCCCCGTGGGTGCTGGGAAAGTCCCTGTCAGCCTGGGTGCTTCTGGGCTCGGGAGCCTCTGAGGGAGTGGGCAGGACCGTCCAGGGTGTTATTGGTGCACGGGCAGAGTGTGGCACGGCCAAGGCTTTGCTGGCAGAGCATCCGCTCGTCACCACTGATGTGCTGTATGGTCTGCCGGCTCGTAGACTGGAACTCATGGCAGTCTTTAGAGCAAATGATCAACCTGGAGCTGATGGCGAGCCACGTAGCATGGGTCAGTTTGGGGCTGTGCCAGCAGCTTGCCATTGCTGCCCTGCACATGCAGCACTGCCCACCAGCCCCCCCAGCCGCCCGCAGGGAAACTTGCTTCAGCATCAAGGAGCTCCCACCCTTGTGGACACTGCTTCGCCTTCATCTGGCACAAGCAGCCCTTTCTTGCACGTCAGGCCCTCCTTTAGATGATATGTAACTGGGTTCTGTGGGGAGAAGAGGTGTTGTCTGGGATGTTAAGGACCAGTCCCACCCTCTTCCCAGAAGGAAGGTGGGAAATGAGGAACACGGGGCTGTTTGTGGTGCCATGCTGAAGGAAGGGGAGAAATGAGGAACACAGGGCTGTTTGTGCTGCCGTGACAGCAGCTCTGGGGCTGCAGAGGAACAGGAGAGTGTGACTGCGTGGGGTGTGCTGAGACCCAGCAGACTCATGCCACCTGGGGCTGCCTGGAGTGCTGCTTTTGCAGTTCCATGAGCTGCTGCTCAGACCTATTCTTCCTGGGAGAAAATGTGCCCTGCCAGGCTGGCAAGTAGCCAGAGCAGAGGGATGGCAGAGGCAGTCACCACGGGACCCTGGCCCCCTGTGCTCGGGGCCATGCCATGCCCCCCATGAGCGGGACCAGCAAGGCCGACTCTGCTCATCCACACCAGGCAGGGAGATTCAAACTGGCCTGGCCATTCTGGCAGTTCCTCAGCCACCACTATTAGCTCTCTGTTAAGCATCGTATCTGATCCAGACACAGCATTATATGCATTTCTCTGTGAATAAGCTCCTGCTTGACACAGTCTGTGATTGCTTTTTTAAAACCATGCAGGGAGGATCAGTTCCTTCATCCACTGATAAGGTATCAGGTGATAGAGGGATCAGCATCCACCACATAAATCTGCAACTAATCCTTTGGAATCAATATTTTTCATTAAGAACCTGTGAGAGCTGGGCCATTATAGGGAAAAATCTGTTTAGGTTGACACCTTGATGAAGTTATTCAGTTCAGGGGCTTAAGTCATTGAAAGGTAATAAAGAGCAAAGAGCACAGAAAGATTGAGGTGCTGGTTATGAGAGCTTGCCACAGGAATGGGGGCTTTATTGAAGAGAGAAATTACCATACTGATTTATTGTGGAATTACAAGAAATTTTAAAAGCCGGCAGCGCTGCCCAGATGTCACCGCCGCTTGTGGACACTGCCCAGGTGTTCCCTCTTGCACCGAGGGCTCTTCCCTCCCCATGTACATTGCCATGCCATGGTGTGCCGCGGGTTTGCTTTGTCCTCCCAATGCCCTGGGTGCTGTCCAAGACACAAGCTGCCGGAAATGCTGCCACCAGCATGAGCGCTGCTGGGGGCTGGAGGCGGAGGAGTCTGAGATGCACAGCCCCTGGCATGGGGACCCCCTTGCACTTAAGATCTCCATGTGGCTCCTCAGGGCCATCAGTGCCACAAAAAAGTTGGGGGCCAGGACGAGGTGCTGATCCCACCACCTCAAACCCTCCACCATCCATGCCCTGCATCGCTGATGTTCCCAGGAGAGGAGGTCTCACTACCTTCCCATGCTGGTGGCAGTCAAATGTCCCATGCCATCGCTGCTGTCTTCGTGATGCACTTCCATCTGCACAGCAATGTCCATTGAGGCTCCTGGGTGGGATTTGCCCCAGTTCAGCTCCTCTCCCAGCAGTTTAGCTGTCCCTGCTGTGGCATCTGTCTGAGCATGGCCCTGGTGTGAGGAGCACCCCTGTGGCTACAGGAGGGGTGCAGAGGCACGGGGAGCCATGGGGGCATGGGGAGCCACTGGGGGCACAGGGAGCCATGGGGGCAAGGGAAGCTGTGAGGGCACAGGGAGACATGGGGAGAGGGGAAGCCGTGAGGGCACAGGGAGCCATGGGGGCACAGGGAGTCATGGGTGCAAGGGAAGCCATGGGGGCTACAAGGGAGACTTGAGGGCATGGGGAGCCATGGGGACACAGGGAGCTGTGGAGCCAGGCCTATGCGGGCAGCAGCGAGGGGCTCATCTGGAGAGCAGAGTGTGCCAGGCAGCCTGTTGCTCCTCTTAGGAGGGAGAGGAGCAGCTGCCCACAGACCCGGCGCTGAGCCCCATCCAGGGGGTACCCTGCGCAAGCAAATACTACTCAGCAGGGCTGCTGAGCTCTTCCACAGCTTGTCACAGATGCTTAATCCCCGGATAAACTGTCAGAGAAGGAGTGTACACAAGCACGTACACAGCTGGGAGGTAGGACTGCTCCTAGCACTCGGGATGCTGCTGGCTCCTCTGTACATGATACTTAATAGCATGAGCGAGCCGGGGCATGGCGGGCTGCCTGCTGCTCTTCCAATCCCTGGCTTTAATAATTGATGAAGTCAAATTTATCCTGAAGTTTTCTTTATAGGTTAACCAAGGTTAATTGTGCGAGCTGCAAATGAATATGTCTGGCCCATAAATCCCTAAACTTCATTAAAGAGGATTAAATGATATGACTACTTTGTAAATCCTAAAATTTCATGCAAACCTCTCATAAACAACAACATGAGACTTCTGCCATGCACAGTGTCCACTAATCCTGGGGCTCGGTTCGGGAGTGGGGAGGAAATGAGCATCCACCACCTTGCAGGAGGGGCTCCCAGCTTGCGAGGGTGGCACGGAGGGGTGCCCTGCCTACACACCCAGAGCCAGGCAGCCAGTGCCTGCGTCCCCTGGCCAGCAGATGCAGCATCCTGGAGGGTTCGGCTCACCCACGCAGGGTGGGTGCCGAGACAGCAGCCAGGAGACCTCAGCCAAGCATAGAGACGGTGCCAGCTCTGCCCCAGCACTGAGCACCCTGCTTTGTCTGAGCCAGCCAACGGAGGCAAATCATAATCCCTGGGTAATGCTGGGGAAATTCTGCAATAACTACCTTGGCTCCGAGCCATGATTGATGTGGTTTTGTTCCAGAAAGATTTTGTTTTGCAGCTCCTTCAGCGATCATTTGTTCACGTCCTCACTGACTACCCCTAACCAACACTGAAATAAAGCAGGGAGGGGGCGATATGGGGAGCAGCCCCCAAAATGAAGAGCAGCACCTGAGGAGGAAGCAGCACCCGAGGAGGGTTGAGCAGGCAGAGCTCTCCCAGCTGCCGGGAGGAGCCTGGGCTTCTTGGCTGGACATCACCACAGCTCTGCAGGGATGCTGCTCCTCTGCCATGCAGAAAAGACATAAACCACCCAAATCTTAACGAACAATTAAAAGCTAATCAAAGGGAAATCTGTCAGATAAGGACCGTTTTGTGGCTTTATACTTGGCTTTGCATCTGTTTGTGGAACAAAACATATTGTCGGCGAGATTTGTAGCCCTGAGATCTGCGTTGTGGTTCCTGGATCTAATTCAATTCAGAATTGATGGGTTGGGATTTTTATATTAACAGCAACCTTTCTCTTAGATTTAAGCAAACTGCTATGTGCTCTGTAAATACGTGCATGTGCTAGACACATTTCCTTAATTTACAATCATGATGAGAACTGCTGTTGGTTGCTCTTCTCTCTCCAAACATTCCCTTTCACCCAAGCACTGGAGTAGGGATTTCAGTGTCCTACAGCGTGGCTTGGCCCTGGCCCCCTGGGCACTGTCCCCCCTGCCCTGTCCCTGCCTTGGCTCGCATGAGCCAGCGTTGCCCCATTTCTGTTAGTGAAGACAAGGTGCCCCATAACGGTGGGGCGCATTTCAATATGGGTTTGATTTTTATTTTTGACTGGCTTTAAAAAAAAAAAATCTCAAAATCTTTCAAAAGAAAACCAAATTTTGCAGGCATTTCCACAAACCATCACTCTTCCTCTTTGCCCATCCCAGAGCTGCTTTAGGAATGTTTTGGCTAAATTTCAAGTTTGGGAAAGGAGGGAGAGAGGGGTTGGGGTTGGCTGTGCCAATGCTCCCAGCTTGGAGACTGTGCAATCCCTCCCCAGCCTTTTTGGACCACTCCGAGGGGTGCAGGGCTGGTGCATCCTCACCCCATGGGATTGTCCTCTTTGTCAGGGTCTAGGGATGTCTGTGACACCACCAGGCAGCCCAGCAGCTCCCAGCCATGGGCTCTTGACAGCTTCAGGCTTCCCAGCAGCCCTGGGTCTGGATGCCAACCAGGGACCTCCCAGGAAGGAGATGCCAGAATCCAGCCACCCCAGCAGCCTGAAACCTGGGGACAGAAGGGACAATTGCTCCCTGCAGTACTTAGGCTTCATCCAGCTGGCTCTGGAAGGTCTGCAAATGGTGCAATCAGGGCGGTAATTACTTGCCAGGCTGGGAGTTGAGACCCGCCTGCATTATGCACAGTTAAACCTTCAGTGATTCTGCCCTGAGCCTCTCTGCTCCACTGCAGGCCACCGGCCCTCCTGTCACCGTGATTAACAGATTAGGGCATTCCCAGTTCAGGAGATGCTTGTATCCCCAGAGTTTTGCTGAGCAAATGCGTCTCTTGGAGATCTAAATAGAAACTAATTGTTCTGCATGTCTTTCACATTCCTGATCTATTGATTAACCACCAGGAGTGGGAATCCCTCTAGAAATACTCTCCCAGCTCACTCAGTCCACATCACTCCAGCTACTTAACTAAATCCCTTCCAAATCCTTGCAAAAATCTAATTGAGAGCTCATGCTGCTGAGCAGAGGTGCTGCAGCCTGACTCAACCAGTAAATGGCATGTGAATAAGAGGGAGCCTATTGGTGCCTAACATGGTCCCATCAATAACAGATACCAGCAAACCTCCAAGGGAGCTAAAAAATTCTCCTTTAGGTATGAATTATGGATGCAGTTTAGTGTAATGTAGATGTATCTCAAAGGTTTTTCCCAGTTTATAGGCTAGTAAAAGCTAGCAATTTGCTTGCGTTCCACCTATAGGTTTTTAAAATAAAGAAATTCTCTCTTCTGCAATAAATTCCAGCATTAATGAAGGTGAAACCAGATTTTTAACATGCATTTCAAGCCCAGAATGAGCGTGTCCAGGTGGGAGGTACACGGGGCTGCCAACCGTACTCCAGCACCATCAGAGCTGTGTGCTGCAGGCAGCAGGGGGCCGAGGAGGGCACGGGGCTGCTCCTCCACAGCTGGAGTGGTCCCAGCCTCATGGTGCCCATTACCTCCATCCCAGGGTAGGCGGGCAGGGAGGGTGCCTGGGCTCGGCGGTGTCTTCCCCTGGGTAGATTTTGGCTGCGGCAGGGCAGGGGAGTGGGGGGATCCCAAAGGATGTATGCAGGGGAAGGAGCTGCTGGCAGCAATGGGACCCCCCCAGCGTGGAGGCTCAGCTCCACAAACAAGCAGTGCCAGGGCCCATTTCCTGCGTCACCCGTCCCTGCCCTGATGAACTGCCCGCGGCCCCAGTAGATCTGCGGGAGACAGTTTAAAAAGCCCTTGTGCATCTCCAGGGGTCAGAGGGCTAATGCTTTTTTTAATACCCTCTGATAATTAATACCCTACATCTACAATGAAAGATCATTATAAAAAGATTTGCTATAACTACAGTAGCTCCTTCTCGAACACGTAATGAACAGCAGTCCCAAGGGTTCAGCTTCTGTCAAAAAAAAAAATCCATAGCTGTAGATTCATGTCAGCATTTCCTACAGCTCCAACAACTGCTGAGCGACCAGCGGCACTGAACTGATGCTGGCAGCTGTGGGCCCTGGCAGGACTGGCACGGCAGAGACCCCCAGGGCCTCCTCAGCGGCAGGAGCTGGGAGCTGCTGGGAGGAGTTGCTGGGCACTGCTGGGCACAGTGCCTGCCAAGCAGCAATGCTCTCCCTCTTGGTTCTTGCTCCAATCCCCAGTGGGAATCCCAGCCAGTCCCTCTGTGAGGGGTCTCCCTACAGATCCAAGGTGTCGCAGTGCCACCACGGTGCCAGCCCCAGCTCTGGCTCTGGCTATGTGTCCCTGATTACTGGCCATTGTCACCAAACTGAGTGACACCAGCAGCTTTGCAGCTCCCCCAGCCCTGCCAGAGCGAGCATCACCAATGCCAATGCCCAAGGCAGCCGGCTGGACCCCAACAGAGCCCCGGCACTTGTTCTCAGGCACCCAGGGCAGTGGAAGGACCTGTCTGCTCTCCTCTGTGGGGGACAGCATACAGCAACGGCAGTGTTTCCACAATCTGGGACTGGAACTATCAGGGAAATTCCCCATTTTCCAAAGGCATTAGCCTGAAACACAGTTGATGTATAAAATCCCTGTCATTTAATACGAGCAATAAAAAGGCTCTTTAAGCACATCTTCTGCAGACATAATGTTTCAATTTGCAAGTTTAATGTTTTTTCTGGGGTTTTTTTTTTTTCAGAGAGACGTTGACGTATCTGTATTTATTTTTTAAAGAAAGAACAAACTTTTATGGACCTTCTGCAAAACTTTGTAAAAATATAATCTCTTCTTGTGCCAGACAATTGGTGCCTGCTGACTCAATTGCTTTTATATATGAAAAGGCTTGAAAAAAAATGATTGCCATTGCCTAACTCTGAGCAGATTGGAGTGAAGTGTGGGGCTCATCAATCAGAGGTGCCATGTCAGGCATGCAGAATACAGCACTCTGGTGCTGGGATCATCGTGATGGGGTTTTTTTCCTAAATCTTCCCTTCAGCCATTGCTTCCGAGCACTCCTGGCTGTTGCTTGAGCAGCGTCATCGCAGGGTAATACAGAAAACACAAGTGCTGCAAGTCAGACACCACTTCCAGCCGACAGCAGCTTCTTGTCAGGCAAAGTAATCGCTGATACACTTTCGTGGGAAGAAACTGTCTTCAGTTTAATAAATATGTAAAACAGTATTTAACAGCCCTGAAATAAACTGTTGAACTATGTGGTCCACAGAGCTAATCTCATCTGCTGCTCCCAACAGCGCAGCCGTTTGCGTCTGTGTTGAAGCATATCACACGCTTTGCACTTGCAAATGTGCCCCCGCCCCCTAACTCCTGCTCTGCTCCGTGTCCCCAAACTCAGGGTCTGTGACCAGTGGGCTCCTTTCCCCTGGACTGGGGGCAAGGCCAGGCTCACAGGCAGTGTCACGCTCACGTGAGGGCTGGTGCTGGCAGTGGGGGCAGAGGTGGGGGTCGCTGCTGGTGTGGGAAGGGCCAGGGATGGAGGTGGGTGCGATGGGAACATTGTCAATTAATAAATTTAGGAGATGACAGCCCAGTGTTGTGCTAAAATGTAGGGGTGGCATTTCTTGAAAGTTTTGTGGTACATGTACTTAAGCAAGATTATTGATTTGAGCACGTATGTGGCACAGCATTGGAGCCAATCGATACGTGCATTATTAATGTGCTGTACTTATACCTAGTGATTACTCATGAAGAAGTGGCCTTCACTGGGGCCAGAGTTCAGACTGCTTTGCTGTGATAGATGTTTTTTAAAATTGCTGGATTTGGGTCGCCGGTGCTTCACTCCATGTGTCCTGTGAGTTACCTGCCCTTTGCTTTCCCTTCTTCTGCTGGCTTGGCTTGGTAAACAGGGTTTGATGCTGAAGCAATCCCTCCTGTCACTGCAACAGCGTTCTTGCCCTGAACCCTGAAAATGCCAACTGCTCCAGTGCCACCAGTGCCAGGTGGGCTGCTCACCACTGCTTTGCTGCAGAATCAGAGCCAGGTATGGGGTGGGAGGGGGGATGTGAGACCACTTGGTCCGTCTTTGCCACTCTCTGAGGGGGGCAAAAATCATTCCTAGAAATGCTACTCCCTGCTCCTGACCCTGCCATGTCCAAGATTTGGTAGGCAAGAGACCAATGGCAGAGAGAAAGGGCCACACCATCCCACCATCAGCTCCCCAAGCTTCTAGCTCAGCCCTGCCGTGAGCCCAGTGCCATCCTCTGTGCTCGAGGTTGTCCGCAGGGACACCACAACATGAGAGGACTTGAGTTACAACAAGCCAGTCTGAACTCTGGAGTATTTAATTCACTAATTAAGCACAGACCTTGCAAGCTGGGACTTACTGAAAAGGGAGATGCCAGGGGGATATTTCTGAATGCTGCTCTACAGCTGAAAATTAATTCTTTGAGATGTTGCGTGGATTAAAAGGCAGAGCCAGGCTGGAGCTGGTAATTAGCTGCTCTGGGATCCTGGAGTTACAGCCAAAGGAGCAGCTACTCCTGGGGTAGAGACCTGCTTGTAAAGGAGCTCAGCCCTGGCCAGCAAGGCAGCAGGGAGATCAGGAGGTGCTGGAGTCGTGTGCCCACCATAGCACACGTATGCCCGTGATAAACAAACACACAAGACTGGAGCACAGCCCCGACCCCAGAGCCCTGCTCACTGGGGCATCCAACCCCCAAAAGATGAGGGCAGAAGCTGTCACACTAGGGTGGCCCGAAGGGTGGCTGGAGCAGGCAAGAGGTGTCCCCCTCCCTCTGGGGGCAAAGCACAGGTGCAGCGTCGGCTGGTGCTGCCACTGGAGCTGGTCGAGACCCTCTCATCCAAATACCTCCCCGCGCCAGCCCTAGCTCACTGACACTGAGGTGTTCTGAAGGAGTGTGTTGGTACTGATGAAACTCTCAGTGGAAAAACTGGAGATGATTTGAAGTATAAATGCCATCTTTCATTACAGCTCTCCCTCGTTTTGTTCCAGCTTTCCTGCAGTATTTTCTCTTCTGTGAGACACCGTCACATTCACATTATCCCACTGAAATGTTGCAGTGGGATCCTTCTGCAACCTCTGAACTCACTTCTTTCCCAGCTGTTCCAGCCACAAGATACCTGAAAATTTGACTTTGTCCTGATTGTGATTACCAGCAACCAAGGAAGACCTTTACCCACAAAGGGAAGTTAGGGTTCCTCACCGGGACAGCAGCTGTGGAGTGCTGGGCGCTCTCGGTGGAGCTGCTGCAGGGATGGAGACATCCCCTGCCCATGGGAGGAGAGGGGCTGTGGCAGCGGGAGCACAAGGATGGGTTGACTACCAACAGCCACACGCAGGAGGGTGACAGAGACAGGATGGGAGCTGCCGTGGTGGTGGAGCTCCCATCGTGCCTGCTTGTCACCCATCACACGTCACCACCCTGTGCTGGGGGCTGACAGCTGTCCCCATGCTCTCCGCGTGGGCAATAGGCAAGTTCTGGCCAGAATTATTCCTGTCTGCCTTTGACCCATGCTTTGTTGATTGCAAAGCTTTTGAAAAAGCAAATACTTACCTCGAGTGAACTCCTTTTCTTGTTAGTTTGGAAACACAGCATCAGCCAGCAATCTAGATCCTCTTGCTGTGCAGCGCACCCTCATTAGAAACACCAGGACAAGCTCAGACTCCTCAAATCAAAGGCTCCAGATCTGTGCTGCACATCTGAGAGATTCGGAGCTGTCACAGGCCCCTGCATGTTAAATGAGCGCTTGCAGGAGCTGCGGCTGATGCTTACACTGCTGCCAGTGAGGGATGGGGGTGCCCAGAATGGCACGGGACCAGGGCCCACCAGGAACACGGGGCTGCGGTGGAGCTGTGTCCCCTGGTGCCTGCGGAGAAACGTACCCCCATGTTTCACTGTTCCCAAGACATCCAGCGCAAGCAGCAGCCAGCAGCACTCCTGTTTTCCTGGGGAAAAGAGCTAATTCAGCCCCACATCCCGCTGTGAGGAGCATGGGTTGCTTACGGGTCCCTTGTACTCCGGGGTTAACAGCCGGTTGTCTGAGTGTGCTCCAGGCAAAAGCATTCCCAGGAATTTCCATGCCAGGCAGCTGATCACAGCTGTAAATCTGCAGCACGTCTCCATCTGTCTGTCTCTTATTTACATATTTTCTCTTTCATCTTGCAGCAAAAATACTAATTTTGACAAGCCCCCTCCCCAGAGGACAGCCTCATGAAACTGGGAATATTCAGAGGTGGCTCTGGATCACAGACCCAAGTCAGCTCGAATCACCCACGACTGAGTAGCCCAACATGCTCTGCCACAAGCCACCGGCTCACCAGGGACTCTGCAAAGTGGTTTAGCAGCTGCTGAGGGTCCCGCAGCACCAGGCAGCCCCAGCACTATGGTCCCACAGCCCGCACCCCCCACCCCCCTAGGGCTGGGGCAGCCACACGGGGGCTGAGAGGATATCCTTGCACAAGCGTGTGCACACATGTGGGCAGTTGCTACAGGGGGGCTCACTGACCCCCCAGCAAGAAGTGGTCACTGCAGTGCTTCTGCTGCCTTCCTGGCTTCTCTGTTGTGGTGACAACTGGCAGCATCACCCCTGCCTGCCAGCTCGCAGTCCCCCGCCACTCTTGCCTCTCTGCCAGTGATTTGGGGAGGTGCCATAAGATACCTGCTTAGGATGAGCAAACCAGCCAGGCCAGTGAGTGGGTATTCGCAAAGCTCTAATAGGCAGAGGAGCCACAAGCCTGGGAGATGAAGGACAGAAAAAGAAGGGGGAAGGGTGTTTCAAAGCAAAGACTGGGGAATCCTCTAACACCCACATGGAGTACGGAGGCTGCTGAGCTGCTGCATGATGAATGAGAAACACAGAGATTACAATAATTTTATAAAGAGTTCTTAGCTCTGCTCTTCTGATTAATGGGATTTTGTGGAGAGTGCAGGGAAAGGTCATCTGACACGTGTTCAACAGCCGATGATATTATTCAGCTCTGCCAGGGAATTGCTACTCCTAAATACCTGCAGATGTGCTTCACCAACAGCTACAAGGTGCCTGCGTGGGGCAAAGCCCATGGCATCATTCCAGCTGCCCCGGACCATCCCGAGCACTTTCACAGGGATAAGAAAATGTTTCAGAGAAGGCTTGTACCTAGAACTGCAGAACAAGGTGGCACAGCCACCCTCACCACCCTCATTCCCATGCTTGGGGAGGGCCATTAAATAACAAACTGGCTCTGACTGTGCCTCCTATCACAGGCAAATGTGAGGTACATGATGTATGTTATACAGGGCCAGTAGATGTCTGGCAGGTCTGCAGCTATTTGATTCCCTGCTGCAGCTGCCTGTGGTGCTCCCCTGCAGCACAACCTATGGGACCACGGGGCAGTGTCTGTCCTAGGGCTGGGACCACAGCCCCTGCATAGCCCAGTCCAGCTTGGGTCCCTCAGTGCTGGCCAGACTCTCATCCTGGTGCTGCTTCTACTGGGCTGAGCTGCTCCCAGCTCCCAGTCCATCCCTCCTGATCCACAAAGAACATTCCAGAGCACATCCCAAAAGTGCGTGGAGATTAGCCAGTGATCACCAGCCCTGTGTGTAAATCTCAGCTAACGACAGCCCTCGATGACTGCTCCCAGCAGAGCTGGCTGGGGCGACTGCCATGCTTTCCACACGCTCAGTTAATCACGGCTCTCCTCCACCTCTCCAGCCTCAGATTTATGAGCTATGCCGCCAGGAAGTGTGGTACCAGTGGAGCCATGTCTTGGTGCCAGCGCCACGCAGCCACTCCTTGCACCAGGCTTGTGCTCGCAGCCTGCCCTCAGTACCCTCTGTCCCCTCCACGAGGAATGGAGCACAGCCATGCTGCTGGGACAAGCACATCCCAGCCCTGTCCTCACAGGGAGCCTGGGGACAGAATCCCCACAGGCAGCCGGGGAAAGCCCAGTGAATCTCCGGTGCCGCTCACAAGGCAGGTGGGAAAAGGCCAATGCCACACCGCATCTGCTCGCTCGGCCCGCGTGCGTGCCGGCAGCAGGTGATGCTGGAGCATGTTCAAAGGCAGTACCAGCATGGGCTGGCAAATATATTAATTACAGGTTGTTCTCACAGGGGTGCCCATTTCTCTGTAGGAATCAATGTTTAACCTGAAACCAATTAAATAATCACAACAGCTCTTAAAAATGACGCATGTTGACTCTCTAGGAGTTCTTCTTCTTCCAGGCCAGGACATTCCCAGCAGTTGGGGGGATGCTGCAGCCTACAAGGCAGCCCTGCAGCAGGAGCAGCACGCAGTGGTGTGTACTGCTGGGCAGAGGGCAGTGAACACAGACTGGCATCCAGGCAGACCAATGTTAGAGGCATTATTCCGTCTTTAGCCCATCCTGCACCCCATCCATGACCCTGAAGGGTCCTGCCTGTCTCCTAGGGGTTTGGCACCAGCATGGTGGAGCGAGGGCACCCCTTCCCTACTCTGCCCCCTTAGTCCAGATGTGCCAGAGCTTTGTCTGTTTTTCCAATAACAAAACTTTTTTATTGTTGTATTATAATCTGCTGGGTGCAAAATGCCTTGTCCAGCCAGGCCTGCAAATCACCTGTTATCATTGCAGTCAATGGTCTGTGTCAACCCAATTTCACAGACAAACGCTTCTCTTCCTGACCATGGTCACTGACATGAATAACTCTGATTTACAAAGCCAATAAAAATAAATTCACTGAATTACTAAGAACAACTGACTTAATATAGGAGATTAAAATCTCCAAATTTAGAATGGCTGGAAGCCATTTAATACATGAACGGTGGCAAATGGGTTATAGAAATGTCAGCCTAGCCAGGGTCATATGCCACAGTATGGTGACTTATGGTGAGAAAAGGACTAATTGATAAGTTACCTTCAATGCATTTTTCCGAGGCCAGGTTATTTATATCATGGTTTGTTTGTCATCTTTTACTTTTGAGGTCAACCAAAATTTTTTACAGTAAGAAAAATCTCAGTGTCCTGTTCATTAAAGTAGCAAGGTCATGCTGAGGGTGGAATTTAGCTGGAAATAATCAGGTTGCTGTGATTAACTGTGGCCTTGTTGCCTTTCAGAGCAAGCCACTGGCAAAGCCAGCATTCAGAAAGACAAAGCATTGGCCACCGGCTGCTTGCAAATGTGTCTTTAAAAGCCATCAGTTAATACAAGGAGAGAAGGTGATGGGCACTAATGAGATGAAGCACCCATACTTCTTATCATAGACTCATATAATCATAGAATGGTTTGGGTTGGAAGGGACATTAAAGACCACCTAGTTCCAACACCCTGCCATGGGCAGGAACACCTCCCATCAGCCCAGGTTGCTCCAAGCCCCATCCAACCTGGCCTTGAACACCTCCAGGGCTGGGGCATTCACAGCCTCCCTGGGCAGCATGTGCCAATGTTTCACCACCCTCACAGCAAAGAATTTCTTTGTAATATCCAATCTAAATCTACCCTCCTCCAGTTTGAAACTGTTACCCCTTGTCCTATCATTACATTATCCCATCCCTTGCGGAGTGCTTCGGTCAGCTGTGCATTCCCTCAGCTCCCCACCCTCGCACCTTCTCTGAGGGGGCTGTGGGCAGCACAGTCCCACCCCACCGCAGCCCCTGTCCCTGCCTGGGAAGGGTCCCAAGAGTCCCCCACACATTCCAAGGGGCTGACAGGGCATCCAGGGGGCTACAGGGATCCTTGTGATCTTCCCCCAGGCTCCCTCCGAGGCTCAGCCTTTCCCTATTCCTTTGCGTGATTTTCCCCTTAAAGATCTTCCTGGCTTGTGTCCCGCGCCGCTTGCTGTTTGCAGATGTGTGCAGATATTGTTTGCTGTCACATCGGGGTCTCCTGGTCAAAGCCTGCCCTGTGTGCGGGCACTGGAGCAGATCAGCTCTCCTAGCCCCATGTTCACCCAGACACTTCATCCTGTGCCAAGGTCTGGGGGTTGCAACCCCCCACAGGGCACAGGCACAGCCAGCAAAGGGGATTAGAGATCCAAATGAAAACGCAGCTCCCAGAAGCCAGTTAGGAGGGATGTGATATTAGAAATGAAAGGCTCATTTAGACTTTAAACTTCACTCTGCCTTCATAAAGGTGTCAGCTGGAATTATTTTTGGGCATTTACTTACGTGGTCTAGTGCATCACTAGCTAAAACAGTTTTTTTAAATAATGGAATTTGCTGCTTGGCTCATGGATAAAAAATAGCAAGAACACGACCCAGTTGCATAATTTTTTTAGTAATAAATAGAGTGAGAAGTGTTTAGCTCAGCTGCTGGCCCAGTGAGAGCACCCTGCCCATGGGGATGTGGGGCAGGGAGCCCAGGACAGAGGGCAGTGCAGCTCTTCATGGCGTATGTGTGACCAAGTCCTTGAGGCAGCACTGACAAGACAGCAGGGGAGACCCTGAGAGATGCAGTTCCTCAGCTGCTCATGGTCCCATGCCGCAGGAGGGTCACTTCCCTGCAGGGGCTGCCCTGGCCCCACGTCACTGCTGCTGCATCTGGTCATCCTGCATGGCTCAGCCCCGTCCCTTCTCACGGTTCAGCACAGCAGTGCTCCTCTTCCCACTCCAACTGCTCCATCTCCAGGAAAACAACTCTGCTCCTGGAGAAATGCAGAGCATGAACCATTTTACCTCCGCACTGTTAAATAATTGGTGCATGAAATATGTTTCTATAGGAACTTCTACAGATGTTAGCTGAGCACAGCCCAGCGTGGATGGGAGGTGAGTCACCAGAGCCTGCACACAGGAGACTGAGATGTGGAAGGAACGATGTGGCCAAGGCCAGCGTTTCATCCCCATTGGCGTCAGAGCCTTCTTCAACATTCCCGTGGCATTGCTACTGGGCTGACCAGGCTCAGCCGACACCCCCAGCTCCCAGCTCACACCCCTTCTCCTGTGCACCCAGGGCTGACATCACCAAGGCTTCTGGGCGCCTGAATGGGTCTCTGCGACTGCGGATGCTGCGCGTGGATGCAGGACCAAAGGGATCCACTTACCAGCCTCCTGCGCCAGCACACTGGGAAAAACGCTTCTGTTGTATTCCTGATAATTAAAAAGATTTGCAGCAATTAACGTTACCTATGATGATCCTGGAGATAGGTGCAGGAGCTGTTTGTGGCCCCCGAAGAAGCTGCCCCATGTGTGGCCGCCCAAAGTGAGGGGCTGGGGTGAGCAACAGGACCACCCACACAGCATGGCCACCAAGCCGAGCACAGGAGCCCGGTGCAGGGCTACTGGTGCCAGCTCCGCACAAGGCACGGGACAGGCTGGCCCTGCCCCTGCTTTCCCATGCCATGGGGTGCCCAGGACCCAGGGGACCACAGCTGGTTGCAGGGGGGGATGCCCTGCCCAAGGCACAGCACAGCCCTGGGCGCAGGGACAGAGCAGCCTCTCCTCCTGTGCAGAGGCAGTTTTATAAGCAGTGACATTTTGATTGATGCCATTTGACATACGGAGAATTCCCCACAGCAGGCAGGCACTCATCCGGCTGATTATGGGCTCTGACTTCTTTCTCTAATTAAAAGTCTTCCTCCCATTTTAATTCCTTCACCCCTGAACTCTCTGTTCTGGACCATCTCCTAATGTGACACTAACTGCCTGCGACAAGCAGCAAGGGATGCCCCATTCCCAGACTGGACAGGGCCCCAGTGCCAGCGAGCACAGCTGCACAGCAGCCTGGACCCAGCGCCGTGGGGTCAGGGTGTGTGGGGACACCCCTGCCCACCTCTGCTGCTGCACAGGCTGCCCATGCACCGGGCAGGTGGGTCCTTGCCAAGTGTGTCCCAGCCCTGGCCATATGTGCCGCTGCCACCACAGATGTGCCCCTGCCCACTCAGATGTGCT
Organism: Rhinoptilus africanus; assembly: GCA_013400135.1. Lineage (NCBI taxonomy): Eukaryota > Metazoa > Chordata > Aves > Charadriiformes > Glareolidae > Rhinoptilus > Rhinoptilus africanus. The sequence continues at coordinate 29,041 of VXBO01007055.1, forward strand.
CCTGCCCCAGTAAAAGGCATGGTGCTCTCAGCCCCTGACTATTTCCCAGCTGTGTCCATGGGGACACACAGACTATAGCCTGGTCCCTGCGAGTCTGGATTTTCGGCAGGCGTCCCTTTGCAGTGACCTGCCTAGGGATATCCTCATCTGCGCAGCAAGGGTCTGCTTTTCACACATGAGGGAGTCAGGTTTTAATCAGAGAATCACAGAATGGTTTGGGTTGGAAAGGACCTTAAAGATCATCTCTTTCCACCTGCCCTGCCATGGGCAGGGACACCTCCCACCAGCCCAGGTTGCTCCAAGCCCCATCCAACCTGGCCTTGAACCCCTCCAGGGCTGGGGCATCCACAGCCTCCCTGGGCAACATGTGCCAATGTTTCACCACCCTCACAGCAAAGAATTTCTTTGTAATATCCAATCTAAATCTACCCTCCTCCAGTTTGAAACTGCTCCCCCTTGTCCTATCATTACAGTCCCTGATACACAGTCCCTCCCCACCCTTCCTGTAAGCCCTCTTTAGGCTGCTATAAGGTCTCCCTGGAGCCTTCTCTTCTCTAGGCTGAACAACCCCAACTCCCTCAGCCTGTCCTCATAGCATAGGTGCTCCGGCCCTCTTTCCATGACTAAGTTGCAATGATTTCCCTCCCCTCCAAAATTCCCGCACTGTATAGGAGCCATTCAAACCAAATCCTTTTCCTTAATGCATCCCACCTCCTCGCAGGCAGGCGCCTGTTTGCAGGTTGGTGCAGCCCCTGCACGGGTGCCTGAGCTGCATGGTCGGGCAGCACTGGCGGGGTCCACTGGGCATGGGGACAGAGCCCAGACCCTGCCTGCACACCAATGGCAAAGCCATTCCGACAAGAGGGGCCACAAAGAGCACCCAGACTCAGTGGGGCAGGCAGGGCAGGCAGCCAGGCTGGCCTGCAGGCCACACTCCAGCTTAGCTGACCTAAGTGGGACGAGTAAAATAGGATTTCTGAAGGAAGGCAATAGCCTGCCCAGGGGACTGATGAACATGAAAGGTCTCACTCAGGTTTTCTTGGAGCGTGGGGACTCATTTTTAATGTAACTGAAGGGAAAATATGTTTAAACACAGGATTTAAGGCTCTGACATGAGCTTTATTCTGGCTCAAAGAAAATCCCCAAGGAGCAAAGCCCAGCACAGAGCGCACATAATGCTGGCACGGCAGCTGCAGGGGAGCTGGGGCCAGGAGCCAGGGGGGAGCCATGCCAGTGGGATGCGGTGCTGCCAGACCAGAGCCCACCCGCAGACCCCTCCCCAGGGAGCCACAGCCATCTTCTCCTCTCCCTCAGACCCCATGCTGCCTCCCCATGCCTCTCCTCCGCGAGAGGCGCTCACTGTCCCAGATACATCTGCATTCAGCCCCGACATCCATCAGATTGGAAGCCATTTTCCACAAAAACATGTGCAGTTATTTTATATAAACAAGTTACCAAGCTGGAGTTCTACTGCAGCGAGTAAATACTGGGTCAGGCCCTCGTGCAGCAATGTCTCTCTCATTGTAATTAATATTGATTTTGTGCAGCTGAAATATAGCTACAAAATTTAATTTTGCTGCTAAGATTTTTGACATCGCTGTTCTTAGAGATTAACGTGGGATTTAATGAAGGATTTGGTCTCTCATCTGCAATGTTCCCTCATCCCATCATGTACCGCATCACCGCTGCTGACTGCTCCGTCGGTCGGCTTATGGCTGGTGTCCACATGGGCGGTGCGTGGCTCCGTGTCCACGATGCCAGCAGGGCCAGGGGGACCAGACCAGGCACATGGTTCCTGTTTTGCTGCTTCTTCAGACCTTTTTTGGTGCTTTTTTTCCTGTTTCTTCAGACCAGTAATAGGGCCCAGGGTGCTGGGTGAGATGGACGATGGGGTGCAGCCCCTGGGATGGCACCACGGCTGTGCCACAGGCAGGGGTGTTTTTGGAACCGCTGCCACTGGAATGCCACCAGTCAGTGGCTCGGTCCACCCCACTTGAGACCGTGGGACAGGCAAGGTGTACCTGAGGTGTGCAGCGTCTCCCAAACACAGCCTCAAAACAAAGGTGGGAATTGTCCTGCCTCAGCTGCAGGTCCAGTGAAAAACAAGCTAGGGGGCACATGGTCCCATCAGCCCTTTTGCTCTGGGCTGGGATCAAGGTCGGACCTCTTTAGTCCTGTGCCTGTGCCCAGCGGGATGAGGCTAGGGTGGACCCCTGCCCCTGCTCCAGCAACTGAGCATGGCACAGCATGGCATGGCACAGCACAGTGTGGCAGAGCATGGCACAGCATGGCATGGCACAGCACAGGACATCACTACTTGGCTGGGCAGGACCCCAGACCCCGGAGACCTCTGTTCTAGGGAAGGGCACTGTGTCAAGGCTGGCCCTCAGGCTTGGGGATGCAATGAGAAGAGCACAGGATGGCACCTGTCCTTGTCAGTGCCTCCGAGGGGAGATATCGAACGGAACAAGGACCATGTGGCCAGAGCAGATTTTTCGCTTATCAAATCAAGGAGCAGCTGGATTAGAGGATTAGAAACTAAATTAATTACTAATGACTTCCCTGGGTGGTTCTGACACGAGTTTGCCAGGCAGCAAGAGTACCCATGGCACTAGGCAGGTAGGGATGGGACTGTCCCTTAGTGGGCGGCAGGACAAGTGTGGGGAGCCAGAGGATGGGACCTGGTCCCCACAGGCAGACGATATCCCCTACCCCAGGGGGACTGTGTGCCGTGTCAGCACTGCCCCGCTGCCAAGCCTGACAGCTGGGGGCTGCTGCAGCCGACAGGCAGAGCCGTGGCTGGGGGTAAAGTGCAGCCCCTCACCTCAGGCTCCTGCTGAGCACAAACTGGAGTGTTTCCACAAGTGTATCTGAGACGTGGAGGGAGTTTGAGCGAGGGGGTTTCACTGTGCCTGAACACTCCTCTGGCCCTGGGATGAGCCTGTGCTGCCCCAGTTTCCCTGTGGGATTTTGCCCCCGGGGCAGTGCATAGCCCAGAGTGCCTGTACCCTCTCCCTCCTTGCGCTCCCCGCATTCCCCGACCCACTGAGCTGCAGCAGGAAACGCCAGAAGGAGCACGAGGGGGTGAGTGGCTGTTTTGTTGGTGCAGTTAATTGAGTCTGTAAACAAGCACTCATAAACAACTGTTCCTGTCCCCATTAGCCAGGACAACTGGGCTGGTTTCCATCTGCTTCCTGACCTGGATATTAAATTGCAGCAGGTGATGAAAATGTGTCAATGGGAAGAAAGTTTTCTTCTGCCTGCCAGAGCCTTTTGCTCAAGTGTGCAAGTGCCAGGCAGAGGGAGAGAATGACAGAAGGATGGAAGGACAGAAGGACACTGTGAGGAAGGGTGAGCAGGATGGCTGTGTCCCCATGTCACGTCCCACTCTCAGGAAAGAGGGGGGGTAAGTGAGTTCAGATTCGTAAATTCTTAAAGGTGCGGACTAAGGTGAGGTAAATCTCAAAGTCCATATAGAAACATTTATTAGCTTACCAAAATGGTTTGTATAGGTCTTAACAAGTCCACAATAATTGGTTAGGTATATAACAAATTATGGCAAGTGGTGGGGTATACATGGTGTTATTTACAAGCAGTAATTTAGGACAAACAGTACTTAAGGTTGCATTTAAGGTCACTACTTAACAACTCTCACCGTTACTCAGCAATTCTAAGAGAAAAGAGAAACTGAAGGATAGAGAAAGGAAGACAGATAAAAAACCAGAGAAAGGTATCACCGGTCCTGGTTCCAGCGTCTTTTTCAGGGAATCTTCCCAGGCATAATCTTTTTTCCTGGGAAGGATCTTCCCAGGTACCGTCTTCTTTCTTGGGAAGAATCCTCCCAGGCATGGTCTTCTTTTTTTGTTTCTTCTTTTGTTCCCCCCAGGGGCACTTATTTTGCCCTTTTATGTTTGCTGAATGAGCAGGGTCCACCCCCCCTTGCTGAGGACAGCCTCGTCTCAGGTTTCTCCCTTCTCCCAGAGCATGATCTGGGTGGGGAGACGAGAACTATAGTCATACATGTTTAGCATGATCTCTGTAATCTTCATTAGCATATGCAGGGGTGTGCGCTTTCATATGCATTTCACGGATAATGAAGCAAAGGTCACTTTTTGGACATGATGGCCTTGAGAACTGAGAACTAGCAAGCTCATCACATGAGTGGCAGAACTGTCCTGTCTTCACAAGAGGGTTCTCCCAGACTTTGAGGCACCAGAAGTGTTAGTCTTATCAGTTCTTTGAAAACCAGGCCTGCATTATTTATTTCCTTAAGAGTGTTTGAGGCATTCCATTGAAGGTGTGGAGGGCCGTCTGCCCCTCGTCAGGATGTTTACGGTCCGTCTCTTACACCCCATACTCCAGTCACCACTGGGGCACCCCAAGGTGCTGCACTCGTGTTATGGCCAGCAGGTACCAATGCAGCACTGGTGACATCCATGGGACCCCTAGGCAGCCTGTGCAGATGTCAGCCCGGCTCTGCCAGCGCTGCCCAGGAGGGCATTTCTGTAGCAGCTGCAAGCTCTAGGGAACTCCATCAAAGAGCTGGAAGGAATTTTAAAACCAGATCAGTCTCTGCCTCTCCCTCTCTCTGGATGGAGACTGGGTTGCGTTTTTAACTGGGTACATCACAGCTCACAGAGGAGCTCCCCAGGGACATGAAACTTCTGGGGATCCCCGGGGAGGGAGCGGGGACAGTGCCAACCAGCGGAGGTGGCCACCCCTCACTGCAGCCTCCCAGCATCACTGCGTCCTGGTGCCAGGCCCAGTGTGACCAGCTGCCGTGTCCCATGGGATGTGGGGTACACAGCATGGGGAGAGGTCTGCACAGCCTGCATCGGCTCACTGGGCCCCGTGTGAGGCTGGCGGCCACCGTTGTCCTCTCTGCCATCCCCGCTGCACAGCCAGCCATCCGGCCGAGCACAGCCATGCCAGAGCACCACAAGAGCACCCCTGCCTGCTGGGCTGCTCCCAGCTCATCTCACTTGTTACACTGGGCTAATTGGTTTAAAGAGATTGCTGGGTCACTAATTACGGAGCCTATTGAACGGCACATCTAAGCTTAGATACAATTAAAAGTTCACCCTAATTAATCAGGGGTAATTAACAGACCTTGCATTTCTCTGAGATTAATTAAACAAGGAATCCAGAGCAAATCAATGCGGGCAGGAGGGAGGCAGGGGAGGGAGCGAGTGGGCGTTGCGGGGGTGACACACTGCCTGACCCACTTTTCTGGGCTGGGAGCAAAGCGGGGGTCCCTGCACCAGCTCCTGCGGTCCCCTGGGGCTCTGTCACCCCTCTCACCCGCTGCCACAGCTGAGACCCCACTCTGCCCCTTCCTCAGCACAGAGGTCTGCACGGCTGCAGCCACATGGGACCTGGCTCCTGCTGTGAGTCCAGCCAGTGACAGCACCATGGCATTGCTGCCAGCACTGCTGGGGTTCATGTCCAGCCCACCAAAGCCTTCCTGCCCTGCACTGCCTGGGCTTTGGCCATGCATTCGCAGGCAGCAGTGCCCATGCAGGGCCACGAGTCCAGGGGATGTGGGGACAAGTGGCTGGAGCCCTGTGGTGTCCTTGTCTGAGGGCTGCTGCAGCCATGCCAATCATTAATGGTGGTTTGGCGGCAATTGCTTTATCTCCAGCTCCCCAAGGAGCAGCATATTGAGATAATCCAGACAAAATGATGGATGTACATCGGTGTCTTGTGTATGGATCTGGCTCGGCGTTGGTAATATTTTGTTGCTAAGGAAGCTCTCATTTGTGGTGTGATAGAGGACCCCATGCCAAATCACGGAAATTGATGTGCTCATAGTGGGAAACTTAATCACCAGAGGGGAAATGCCCACCTCATTTTTCTCATGAAAGAGGAATGCAGCGCTTTGATTTTTGGCTCCAGAATAAACAGGGTGTGATTAAATATTGTTTCCCCTCTCTTTCCTGTCATTAATCAGGATATAGCTGTGAGCGCTGGGTGTGACGTGGGGACGCTTACTTTGATTCCTCAGGTTCTTAAATGGTTTTGTTCTGTTTTCAACCCCATTAAAAATAGATGGCAGGGTGTTACAAAGTGCTCCTGCTGGAGAGCGCTTCTGATCTGAACCATGTGGGCTTGCCAGGAAACGCGCCTTCTGCAGCTGGCGGCTGCACTGGCAGGTAGAGCACCAGCCACACGGCCACGTGGCTCCTCCCGTGCCTGGCATGTGCAACGCCGCTGTGCCATGCCACCACGACGGGCCCCGGCAAAGGGAACAGCCTCGTGGTGCCAAAGTGGATCGGAGCTCAGGGCTGTGCCCTGCAGCGTGGTTGGAGGGTGGTCACCCCGACGTGTCCCACTCCACGCTGGCAGGAGAGCACAGGCCACAGCCCGGGCAGGGCACGAGTCCCCACCAGCTCCTTGTGGCACACTGCGAAGAAGCCACAGCTCCCCCAGAGCTGGCCCAGCCAGGGCGGTTACTGCTCACTCCTGAGCATACAGGTGCCCGATGTAGGGAGGTAGCCCATGCCCATGCAACCCTCATCAGGGGATGGCATAATTAACTGCTAGGAAAGGTGACAGAGACTCTCCTTTAGGTGCATTTACTCCCCTGAGCTCACATGGGCTGTGATGGGAATTAGGACCCACAGCAGGGTGGGAGGGAGCTTTTGGTCTCTGGCCAGGCAGAGATGCAGGAGATGCTGGGCTGAGGAAGGCTGCGAGCTCCCCTCCCGCCTCCGCTGCACCAGCCACCACATCTGCCACCTCCTGCAGAGTCAGAGGATGCTGCAATGTCACCAGCGGCCAGTTAAGGCTGTTCCCAACAGCAGAGGGGGGTGTCGATGCTGATGGTTTTGCAGGGAGGAGAGTGCAGGCAGCATGAGTCACCAGGAGCCCTGCTCCGGTCACGGCCCACTGCACAGGACAGGGCGGATCCTGCCCACCCTGGCTGGCATCATCTCGCCACTCTGTGCTGCCAGCACACTGCCCGGCAGCTGCCCACACATTGCCCTGCTTGCAGCTTGCCGAGTTAAGGAGTGCTTCACTTGTTTGCTCCTGCCCGTGTTCTTCGCTGGCTCACAGCTAAGGCTCCCAGGAGCTGATTTCAGATCAGTTAATTTTAGTGCAAAGCTGCCACAGAAGCTTCTGCTGTTCTGCCTGTCACAATCTCTCCCGTCTGATACGGCCTCATCATCCCTCCCCAGGCTGCCCAACGAGCTCAACAGCTGGGTCCCTAACGAGCATCCCCATGGAGAGATCTTGTGGTTGTAGGTCTCCTCTGGTCCCCTCCGCAGCCCCAGGTGAGGAGTGGGGAGGTGATTAGTCAGGATGTTTAATTTGGCAGTGGGTGAGACTTTAAAAGCTTCCAACAGTGGAGGCTATACCAGGAGTGGAGCTGGTGCTGCCTGGAGTCCCTGTGGGCAGGGCATGGAGCACATGAGGAACAGGATCAGGTGGGTACCCCATTCCATGCCTGAGTGGTCCCATGGCTCCCCAGCACCAGAGCCATGGTGCTGCTCCCTCAGAGGAGTCATAAGAGGACAGGGAAAGGCTCACAGGTGCCTAGCAGCCCCCAGGAGATGGTGCTGGTGGGTTCATGCTCGTGTTGTGATTGTGGGGACCCCTCCTGGGATGGGGGCTGCTCCCCCTGTAGCAATGGCTGTCCTGTAGCCTGTGACCTCTGCCAGCACACCCTGATCTCCTCGTCCTTTGTGGCTTTTTAGCCAGCCTGTGGCTTCCAATGTGGGGAGTGACACCTCCTGGCACATGGAGAGGGTCTCACAAGTACAGTGAGGAAGAAGAGGGCAGGTCTTCTTCCACCTGGCAATGGATCCAGAGGACACAGCAATGTTGGGAGTGTGAATTACCCAGTTCTCTCCCTTCAGCATGAATGGGGCAGCTTGCTTCTTATTTTCTGCCTTAAAGTTTACAAAAGGCAAGGATGAGGTTATAAAGCTATAGAAGAGCTGGGCTGAACATGAGGCGACACTGAAATCAAGCTTTAAAAAAAAAATTACCAGCTTGTGTTTGAGTACAGATTCTTCATTTGCAGTTAAATATAATTGTGAAGGTCTGTGAGCCAAAGAGATATTTCTAGTTATTGGAGAATGAGCTCCTGCCCCTGTGATCCCCAAGGAATGATAATGAGATTTAACCTAAGCAGCTGCTGCGGAGAGCCTGGGAGAGCTTCATGCGTGATGGTGTAATGACGAGGAGCACAGGATGGTTACAGGGTCCCTGTCTGCTGTAGCGTGCAGAGGAACTCTGCTGATTGCATCTTCTGCACCGTGCTGTTCATACAGCATCTCCACAGCAGGAGATGCAGGCATACCTGGCACAGCCACTCGGAGCCCTCTGACACCAGGGAGATGCCTCTGGCTCATTCAAGGGTAGGAAGGATGTTCATGGTGGAGAGAGGGAAGATCCAGCTGCTGTCAGGGGCCAGGACGTGAGGACCCCATGGATCATTCTCATCCTGCCTCCACTGCCTGTTCCTGGGGCCCTTCCCCTTCCCTCCTTATGGCAGGAGCTCCTCCTCAGGCCTTCCAGAGTCTCCAGCTCCAGAACAGCCAGGAGATGCCCATCCCCGTGGGCAGGATTCAGCCCACAGTCCTGCAGCAGCTGCCTCTGTCCGGTCTGGCTGGGGACAGAGGGTCAGCCCAACACAGCACCTTCATCTGCTGGCATCAGATAGGGTCAGCGTTCACTGGACCACATCCCGGGGGCAGCAGCCATCGCCTCTGGCGTGGTGGGTGGCAGGGCTTCAGCATGGCCACCTGCTACAAGGGGTGGGAGCTCAGAGGGCACCAACATGCCCCTGCCCACCTCCAGTTATGGTCTTTGCAGCGTCAGTGACAGATATGTAAGGATTAAATTGTAGTAATCTCTGTAATCTACTCAGTGAGATTAAATTCCCCCTACCCCCAGACCTTATCCCTTTCATTCCAGGACTCTGCTAGCAGTGATTACAGCCGGGGGAAGCCATTTAGCTTTTAAGCACTGCTCCATCCTGCTTAAAAATGCATTTCAGAATCCAATGAGTTTGTGCAGCATGGCCAGGGCTGGCTGCTCCAGCCGGGTGAGAGGCTCAGAATTAGGACCAAAGTAGCTTGAGTCAGAGTCAAAATTAAATTTATTGTTTCTGGCCTGATTCAGAATACAGTGCATTTACAACTGATTAATGAGGATTAACAGGAGTTTCAGACTCAATTTAAGGCAGCTCAGAAAGTCTCTGCTTCTACCCTGCTGTCTGACAGGCACTTTTGTGGCTCTGCTGACCTTGGGAGATTCTACACTTCAGAGCTGGGAGACCTGCCACCCGGCATTGAGTTTGATGGTGATGAACTGAGGGGGTTCGAGAGCCAGGATCAGCCTTTGGAAGCATTTTTTTACTGAGAGGGTGGTCAAACACTGGAGCAGGCTTCCTAGAGAGGTTGTTGATACCCCAAGCTTGTCCATGTTTATAAGGCATTTGGGCTATGCCCTCAGTAACGTGCTTTAAATTGGTCAGGCAGTTGAACCAGGTGATCATTGTAGCTCCCTTCCAACTGAAATAGTCTAGTCTATTCTAAGCAGCTCTGAGGCCAGGGCGGATAGGACTGAATATCACTTCCACCTTCTGCATCACCAAACCTGTGGTTCTCATCAGAGCTGGGATTGTATGAGGGCTGCACCAAAGAGAAGGGAGGGAGAACCACCCGAGTGGGAGAGAAGACTCAGTCCCAGCATTTGCTAATGGCTAGGTCCCACTGACATGCACCCATCCCAGCACCTGCAGTGGACCTGGGGGACATGCAGCAGGTCTCCAAGCACTGTCAGCCCTGACTCCTGTCCTCACACCCTCCTGGCCCCTCACTGCTGCTCACAGATCTGGCTCGGCTGCACCCCTTGCTCCTCCACTTCCCAGCTGCAAAACACTGAAATGTCCTTTTTCCAGCTCCAAGTTTCCTGCCAGGAGAAGGCAAACTGGGAGACACTCCAGAGCAGGAGACCTCATGGTGGAGGCTTCATGCAGGCATTCAAGGACATTGTCAGGGCCATGAGGCTGGAGCAGCTCAGCTCTGGCTGCCCCAGGGCACTGAAGATCCACTGTCCAGGTACATGTACTGCTCGGCCATCAGTTCCCAGCACCAAGAAAGGTGACAGCCCAGAAACAAAAGGTTGTTAAAGACATACGTATTAGACACAGAAAATTGAATTAACAATGACACTTTGGCCCTGAGGGCTTTTTTTTGGCTCTGGAAATGAATTCTAACCTTGATCTCTTCTGCCTACAACCTGAAGACATCAAGGGTAGAATATCACCTTTAATCTTATTTGCTATTTCCAGTATGCATTTTATTGCTTCCCTTTTTTTTCTATAGGTTTCATGTGCTCCCAGTGCAGACTTTCTTTGTGTATTTCTGTAACAATTTTCTGATTCCTGCATTTTTGCAGCCTTTCTCTTTTGCCTGCCTATCAGCTGCCTCTGCTTGAGATAAGCCCTCGATCCAGTTCCTCCCTGGCAAATCCACTGAAACAGAAGCCCCTTGGCAGCAGTTCTGCCTGCTGTCAGTTCATGGCCCAGGGTGATCAGTGCCTTGGGGGGGGAAGCAAGGCAAGAGAGCTGAGGGATGGGGACACGTTCCAGATTCCTTCCATGGTGTTCATGTCATGAGTGCTGTCTGCTCACAGCCCCTGTGGTCCCATGAGCTGGGCGCCACTCTGGGCAGTGCGGGAAGCAAGGAGCACGAAGGGCTTCCTGGGGACATTCTGAGAAACTGTTCTGGGGCAAACCAGCATCCAGGACTGTGCAATGAGCTGTAAGTGGCCTGGGAGGGACAAGACTCTGTGATGGACCTTCAGGGTTAATGCCAGGCAAGCCAATGGGGTCTTGAGCTGCTTGGGTAAATCCCACCCCAGCAGGGACATTAGAGAGTTTGGGGGAAATGAAGGATGAAGGATGGAAAAGATCAACTTGGGAAGAGATCCAGGAACCCAGGAAAGGTGAGGAGGAGATGGGGAAACTGGTGGGAGCCTGAAAAGGGGCTAACGGAGGTGGAAAAAAGAAGGCAAAGAAGAGGAAGGTGTAAAGTTGGCAGTGGTGCCAGCTCAGTTCAGGAATGGATGAAGGGGGGGCAGGACCTTCTCCAGAGCTCATAGCAGTGGTTCCTCCAGGCACTGCAATGTAAGGTGCTGAATGGTGACAGGAGAATCTCCTGCAGTGATTCAAAGGGCTCCTTCCTCCCATGATGCCGGGGCAAGCTCTAGCAGCAACACAGTGCCTGGCTTCCCCTCCAGGGGAGAACCCTCTCGGGGCTGACTCCTGGGGCTCCTGTTAGCACAGGTGGCAGGGCTGGGAGTGTGCCAAAAACACCAGAAAGCTGTTGTTGTGGAGTGGGGTGTAAACAGCAAACATGTCACGGAAAAGACATGCCCTGCAAAGATACAAAGACTGAAAGCAAAATTGTCAGCTTTACAAAACATTCCTCCCTTGCAAGCAGAGAAACCTGGAGGTGTCTAGGCATCCACACCAGCTTTATTTATCCAGACGCCTCTAATGTTCATGCCAAAGCAATGTGTTTGCTGCCGAGGCTGGATCACCACATGGAGGTAATAAAACAGCTAAAAATGGAAAAAGCAATTTTTCCGCAGATTTATTTTGGCAGTTTGTCAAGGAGCTGAACTGAGTGATGGACACCTGCTGCTGCTGGAAGGGCAGCCTGCTGATGCCTGACCCCTCAGACATCCCCATTCAGGTGCTCCTGCCCTGCTATCACTGCCTGGGCAGGGCAGCATGCCCCGGCGGAGGGGCTGAAGCCCTGCAAGCTCCATCAGTGCCACCTCCCTGCTGCACCAGCTCAGGTGGGGAACATATGGCCCAGTGGGTGAGTTTATACCAGCCAGGAATAGTCCAGTGCTGGCTGGCTCCCCTGGGCTGACACTGGATGCACAGCTCTGTCTCCCTGCCTTGTCCTGCACAGAGGTGCTGATGCCCAGCCCACACCAGCAGAAGCTGCTGTCACACACAGCAACACACAAGGTACCAAATGCAAAACCCCTGTGGGTCACTTTGGCACATCAGGATGATGAGGTTGGCCCTAGGAGGACTCAGACCCTGTTCCCCAGTTCTAGAGCTCTCCTGAGCCAGCAGACTCTTTCTTACTTAAGAAACTATTTTTAAACACCCAGGGAGGTCCAATCCCACTGTTCCCATACCAGCTTAGATGAAAGAGGCTGCAGAGAGCACTGCTTTTTAGCTGTCTTCCATCCTTCTTTACATCTGCACCAAGTTCCTGGGTGTTGCACAAGAGGAAACCTCATCCCCACCCTGGACTGGCTGCCAGGGAGCCTGCAGCATCCTTGTTTGTGTTGGGCTGGCACTTTTTGCCTGTCTCTCTCTATTATCATCCTTCTTCCCAAGTAACAAGACAAGTAGTTTTCTGCAGCTGAACAAGCTTTCTGTGCTGAGAAAGCAGTGGCGATGACTGTTAATGTTTAAGCAGTGCTGCCGTTGGCTTTAGCGTAAGCAATCAAGCAGAAACCCAGGATAGCAGGGCATGAGAGGGAAGGAAGCCGTGTCAAGCAGAGAGACAGAGGGGTGGGTTTGGAACAACCTTCACCCATATTCTGCAACAGCCTTGTGGTTTTCCTGAGTCAGCCTGCTTGTAGGGCATCACAAACCATACAGGTGAGGCTGAGCATTCCCAGCCTGGCAGAGAAATTTAATTCTTGCATCTTCTTCAAGCCTTTCTTTCTTATTTCCGGCGGTACCACAGCGGCCGATGGCCGCTCTTCCCGGCCTTGCTGAGGACAGAAATCGTTGCTGCCGTGCGGGGCGGCCCCTCTTTGCTCCCGTCCCCTCCCTTGGAGGAAGCCAGCTGCGGGGCAGAGCGGCTCCGGCACCCGGGAAGGAGCATCCCTGGGGACTAGCTGGGCACGTTGCCTCCCTGCCACCAGCTCCCCAGCCTGCTGCCAGCTGTGCCCCTTGTCTGCCCGGCTCCCGAACCGGTGGTTGCTCACACCCGCTCCGGTGCCGGTTCGCGCTCCCGGCCCGGGGGCTGTGCGGCTGCGGGGGGGCAGCGCTCCCGGCCCGCCTGTCCCAGCCCGGGCTGCGGGAGCAGACGGGGTTGCCCCCGGCCCTGCAACCGCTTCTCTGGCTAGTTGGGGCCTCGCTGCGTGTTCGGAGCTGCCTGCAGGACCGAGCGGGACAGCGGACGCCTCCATCCCTGCCCTGCATTCCCGGCGGCACGGCGGAGCCCGGGGAACCGGCCGGGGCGGGGCGGGATGCTCGCGCTGGGGCCGCGCCCGGGCAGGGCTAGGCAGAGCCGGACACCGCGGGGGAGCGAGGCCGGTCCCAGCCCCGTGGCGGCGCCAGCCCGGGCGGGAGGGCTTGGTAGTGCGGGTACCGGCGGCCCGGTCCGGCCCGGGGGAGGCTGCGGCCGCCGAGCGATCGCGGGGGCTCCGGGAGG
>VXBO01007055.1:42964-125203 GCA_013400135.1 Rhinoptilus africanus
GGCCCGCGCCCGCTGTGGGGGCGGGTGCCGCCACGTCCCTCGGCGCACCGGCGGGGCGGGAGCCGGCGGGGCGGGAGCCGGCGCTCCGGTCCGCACGGGCGGGCGGCCGTGGGATGCCGGCGGAGCCTGTCGCCCGGCTGCGTTCGGGGAGTTTTCCCTCCTCCTCCTGCAGTGCCCAGCGGGGTCGGGGCCCGGCCGGCTCCGGGCAGGGCAACCGTGCCCCAACCCTGCGGGGGTCGTGTTCCCCTGGACTGTGGGAAATGGCTGCTGGAGCCACGGCAGCGCGGCGGCTGCAAGCGCCCGAGCCCCAGCCCTGCCGGGAACTGGAGCCGGGACAATAACAGGTTTCACATCCCGTCTGAGGAAACACTCGCCTGTGTGAAGGAGCCTCCAAAACACGAATAAATGACGAGCCCACGGGACGGCATGACTACCCTCCCTGCAGGCCCGCTCAGTGTGCCGCAGCACACTTCTGCCATTGCATTTGTCTCTGGCTGTGTGAGAGGGATAGTACCTGTCATCCGACGACTTGTCTCTCTGAACTCAGATAGGTGTGGGTCTATCTGAGATCTCTAATGATTTGCAGAGAACAGCGAGTGTATCTCCAGCAGATGATGGCGAGATTTTAATTTCAGTAAAGGCATTTGTGAGGAGCTCTGGGGTGCTCGAAGAGGCAGTGAGTACTGCATGTGAGCAGGTCACAGCACCTGTGGGCTTATCCTCTGCCCATAGGTTCATCGCCTGCCTGTGATCCTGCACTCAGTGCTGCAAGCAGTTCACCCCCTGATCCCCACGGTGTCCGACCCAGTTGTTTGTGGAGCGCTGCAGGAGCTCTGGGCTGCTCTCGGGCAGGGACACAGAGCTTGTGCTGGTCATTAGCCTTGGGAGGCAGAGGAGGGCTCGGTTCAGTCCTGGGTGCCTGTAACCTCGAGCAGAGAGAAGGACGTCTGGTGCAGTCAGTGTGTCGGAGCATTGTAGTGAGGGGTGGGAGGCAGCACACGGCGCCACACACCAAGCTTGCTTTGCCTCTCTGTCTCAATATCAGTTTCCCAGCAGAGATGTCCCCTGTTCCAGAGCAGGGTAAGCACACTGGCTGCCAAGCAGGTCGGAAGGCACAGTGTCATGGTGCTCACTCCCAGCTCTGCTGGGGTCCTGGTTTGCCTCCTTGCTGGGCAGACATGAGTCATGACTGTGGTGTGGGGATGTCGGTTTCTGACTGTGAGCGGGTCAGAGCTGCTCTGAGCAGCACCTGCCCCCTCGGCACTGGGCTGGTGCTCTGGCCCTTGTGGCTGGCACTGGGGCCCATGCTCAGGCACTGCCTGGGGAGAGATGCCTGCAGATGGAGGCAGATTGTCTTCCTTGTGTAGTAGTTGGGTCACAGCAGATGCTGCAGCCAGGAATGTTCATCTCCTTTTGCAGTGGTACTGGTGGCAGGTGAAAGGAGAGCCAGGACAGGCACGGGTGAAGCTTGCTGAAGCTGTTTCCCTGATCTAAGGCTGTCCTGCAACCTGCCCAGTTCCTCCCGCCTTTGGAGAGCAGATGTACCAAGGTCCTTCGCCTGCTTTTACCCCTCAGCAGGTCTGTCCTACCCCACATGCTTCCTCCCCTGACATCAGACACTGTGACCCATCCTGCATTGCCTAAAAGCAGACAGCTTGGAGCAGCCCTGCAATACAGGTGTGTAAGGACAGGAGCAGCAGTGGTTTGTCTAAAGGACATTCAGAGCAGCAGGTGGGTGATGGAGCAGAACACAGGTCCTGGCTGAGCCCCTCGCTTAGAGGGGAGCTGTGGGTGGTTAGGGCCTGGCTGCGAAGCAGCCCCCTCAGGCCTGGGCTGGGGTTCCCTCACGCAGTCCTTGGCCCTGGGAGATCTCCAGGCACTTGTGCTTCCCTTGCACAGGGTCTCTGTGGGGAACCCAGGGCTGGGAGCCCCGCAGGCAGTGCAGGACTGAACCTCATGGTGCTGCTCCTGCAGAAGTGCTTGTGACTCCTCGCAGGAGGCCCAGGGCCACAGAGACCAGCCAGGGCGGCACTTGCCAGTGCCTAGTCTGAAGGGAAAGGGCTGGGTGCTGGGACAGACCCTGCCTGGGGCACATTAGGGCACCTGCGGGCACCCCATGTGGTGCCGGTGCAGGAGGTGGGAGCTGTGTCCCCCTCCCACACAGACTTCGGCACGGAGGGCCTGCAACAGTGAGCACAGAGCAGCCGATCTTCCACCCTGAGCCGTGGTTGAGCCTGGGATCCTCCATGTGAAGGGACTCCTCTGTGACCAGGAGGGACACAGCCTGTGGCAGTGGTGACAGGCAGCTGCTGAGTGAGGTAGAGGCAGCAATGGCAGCATGGCCGGGTGAGCAGCATGCTGCCCGGGGCCTGGCTTTGTGTCTGGATCGATGGAGAGATCACGCTGGAGCAGCGGAGGCTCCAAATTAGTTCAGCTAAAACAATTAAATGACACTTCCCTGGTTTTATTACTTTTTTTTTTTTAACCTCACAAATGTGCCAGAACTTAAGCACAGAGGCTGCTAATGTACAAAACGTGGAATTGATTTTCCTCCTTGCAAGTGGAGCAATTAAATGTGGAACAGGTCTAACCCGCAGTGCAATGAGCTCCTGTCGCTGTGCCAAGAGGCCAGGCAGCAGGAGAGCAGGGTCCTGCCAACGGCTTTGTCCCAGGGAAGGGCAGAGCTGACCCCAGGAACTCTGTCTGGGAAAGGCTGCCCCGCCAGGACCCGCTGCCCCGCCAGGCTGCTCCTGGCCAGAACCGGAGTCTGTCCCCAGCTGCCAGCCAGGGAGAGATGGTGCTCCCATGCTTGGGTGTCATGGTTTTGGCTGCCCTGCCGTGGAGTTTCTGCGTGTAGCCTGGAGCACAAACCCCTTGGAAAGGCAAAGGCAAAGACTTTCCCCATCCTAAGCAGAGATTTTGCCTTCAGAAGTCTCTGGCTGCTGTGACAGCTGAGCGCCCAGTCCAGCTCCATCCTTCCCATTTTGTGCCCCAGTGGGGAGCTGAGCAGAGAGGCCAAGTAGGTCTTCGACGCAGTTGACAACAGCATGAGATCTGAGCCCCTCTGATGCTCTGAAAACATCAGCTCCTGGTTTTCCACGTTTTCCCCTGCCCTGGAGTTGGTCTGGTGCGGAGGTGGCAGAACCAGCAGGAGGGCACATCTCCTGATCTGCCTGTCCTTGCCGGCTCCAAATGTCATGCTTGCTCACAGCTGCTGTTCTCATGGTGCCTCCTGTCTTAGCTCCTGCCATTCTGCGGAGCAGCCTTGGCTCCCTCTGCTCTGGGGCATGGCACACTTTCCCCGGTGCCAGGAGCCCACCGACTTCAGCCCCAAAACACCCGTGCCATTTCCAGTTCCCATCAGCCTCTCTAATCCACCTCATTAGCTACAGATACACTACAGGAAAGTTATTTTTAGCAAGGTCTGTTTTAAGACAGCTGAAACCAAACAGCGAGCTACTGGAGAATATCGATTCATTACCAATCCTGGACTAAATGTTCAATACACAGCTTTTTCCTGCTGCAGGTAGTGTGTGCCAATAACCTTCTATATTTTCCAGGACACAGGGAAGACGGTGTCATTTAATTTGCGGCTATCTTTGAGCAGTGACTCTAATTACAACATCTTGGGGTGCAGTTTTCCTCCTTAGGATTCCTGAGTAACCCTCTAGGATGCTCCAGCGGTATTTTCACAGAGAGGGGCTTTTCCTGGCAGGTTTGGGTGCAGACTGAGCCCAGCTCCTGCCCAGCAGGCTCCCCTGCACCTCTGCAGTAGCAGAGCCAGGAGACAGGCGCTGGCACAGGGGAGAGCCCCATTTGACTCCTGCATGGATCCACTTGCCTTAATCCTGACCCAGGGATGGCACTTGGGCCAAGCTCAGGCTTCCCCATGTGCTGGCACAAGAGGTCTCTGGGGGCATCCGTGCTGCTGGGGCTCTGCCCCGCGTTGCTTTTGGTTTTGGGATGCTCCTAGGGCTGCGGCAGAAGAAGGGGCACTGCCAGCCTGTGAGAGTAGGCACTGCGGCTGCCGTGGCAAAGCAGAACCCGCCAGGCGGGGAGCATCACTGAGCCATCCTCGCATCCCTGTGCCTGTGGGAGGGAGAGGAGGGAGCGGGCAAACCCGGCTCCTGCACTCTGCCTCACTAATTGCTCTCTGCTAATGGCCAGGTTGGCTCACACACAAATGGGAGCCCATTAGGCTTTGCCCAAAGACATGGACTGTTTTGTGAGCTTGACTGACAGTGCATTTTGCTAAAGTTAATTAGTAAGAAAAGAGGAAGGCAGCAAGCTTCAAGGATGCTTTGAAATTTCCTTGACTTCAGAGAGTCCCTGGGCTCTGAGGAACGGGTACGAAACCTCCAGCAGAGACTTTTGTGTGAGGAGCTGCCCTGCAGGCAGTGTGTTTCCTGGTCACTGTTTGCCCACATCTGCCTGTGGGCTGTGGTCCTGCCCCTGCCCTCCTCTGTGTGGGTTTGGGTGCTGTGGAGCCCCTTGCTCAGGCCCTGGGAGGGCTTCCCCTGCCAAGGCACTAGGAGAAACGCAGGGAGGTAAATCCATGCAGGGTGCTGGGCCTTCGATATTAATGATGTGTGTTCTTACTCTGTCTTCCGTGACCTTGTTTGTAAACGTGGCAATTTGTTGTAACCTTTACTTCGGTAGCAAGAAATCCAGCTCATAAGCTGGCATGGCTGTAGGCACGGATGCTTCCTGAAGCTGAAAAGTGGAGGATGCCGGTCCCTGGTGACCTTGGGTGCCCGTCAAGGTGCTGTCTATGGTTTCTGCCACACGGTGTGTGCTCCGGGGACAGCTGGGGCTGGTGTGTGTGCTCATTGCCACCACTGGGCTGGGAGCAGGGACCAGAGCAAGCTCCTGAGGCAGGCGGTGCCCAAGACCCTCTGTCAGGACAGCAGCCACCCAGGCATGCGGCCGTCAGCACCCAACATTTGCATCTTGAGATGAGTGTCTGCAGCCCTGGACCATCTGCATGAGGACTGTATCACGTCTGCATCCCTGGCAGCTGGTGTGTTTGGTGTGGCTAGAGTCACCCTTTGTCAGCGCTGGTATGTGACGTGGGGTCGGTGGGACCTGCTGCTGGATCGGTGTGGTTTGTTGGTGGTGCCAGCACATTGTTCCATCCCTTTTCTCGCTCACGAGCACTGAAAGATCGCCCAGTGGGCAACACATATCTCTGACATCAGGTTTTAATTAGGGAATCACTGCAGCAGCTGGGGCATAGTATGTGATTATTTTTTTAAATGAATATTCATTTTTTAAAGTTTCACTTGTGGAAGGAGTTGCCCTAGAAATAGGAGAGGGAGAGACCCCAGCCTTTCTCCATGAGCCATGGAGTCTCACTCAGTGGATGGGCTCATGTTGGGATGGAGTGCGTGTGCTTGCTGGGGGGCTGTCTGCCCCAACCTAGCGGTAGCAGCAGGGATGCTGAGCTGGGCTCCATGAGCACTAAGCTGGGAAGTCCTCACCTCCCACTGCTTTCTGGGCTTGGGCTTTGTCAGACCCTCAGTCGGTGCTGGACAGTTATTCAGGAAAGTGGGAGTTACACATCAGCTCATGTGCATGAAGGGCATTGGCAGCATGCCCTTCGGAAAATATTTTGTTGACTTAAAGGACACTGCAAATCTCTGGAGCATTTCAATGATTAAAAATGAATCAGCAACAAAGTTAATTACTGTGTTCACACTGCTTTTATGCATTGAAATGTCCCTCATTAACTGTCTGTGAGCACTGGTGTAAATTCTTTGAACATACACATTTATTAAAGGCAGCCGATCCATCGTGAAATCTGAGGCTGCCTTAGTGCAGGGCAGTGGCAGCGGGGCTGGGCCAGCCACAGTTGCTTGGGGTGTCATTTCCCCGGGATGGACGTGGTGCATCCCTCTTGAACTGTGTGGGTTTGGAGGACGCAGCAAGTCCCACCTGCTCCCAAGCCAGCCCCCTCCCCGACCCTGTTATTGTTGTGCCACCAACCTTAGTGGGGCAGGGCAGGGGATGCAGCAGCGGTGCTGTGGGATTCCCGTTTGCCCCATGGTTCCCTTGCAGTGGTCTTTCACTGCAAAGCATCAGCTGTGCATCTCTCAGCCAGGGTGTCCCTGTGTCCTAGACATCCACTGCAATGTCACTCAGCCGGGGAGAGTTATTTTATCTTCCTCACACCTCGGTTTCTCGCGTGCTTGACCCAGTTTTGCTGAATCCTCCGAGCGGCTTTGCTTGAGTTTTCAGCTACTGACACCGTCTGCAGTCCTGCTGATCCAGGCGAGAGCCAGTGGCAGCTGTTGGCTCCTGCACCCGTGACATGGCACGGCACAGCAGCTTGGGGCTGGGTGCTGACTCCTGTGCAGCAGCCACTTCCACTCTTCCATTCCTGGTGGGATTCTACCCATGCCTTCCCTGCTGCAGCCGGGACAGCATGGTGAGCAGCCCTCCAGCACAGCTCCGGCTGGGGGCGGGGGGTGAGGGGCAGGCTGTGGTGTGGGGAGGGGACCTGCCACCGCGTCAGGGTGGAGCGGTCCCACAGGACCATCCTGGTGCCAGTCTGTGCTCTTGGAAGAGTTTCTGTGCTCTTCTCCAACACATCGAGCTGCAGCTGGAGACGTGCTCGCAGCCCACTCTGATCCCAGCTCCTCAGTGTCACATGGGGCAGGGACCCTCGCCACTGCTGACCACCCTGTGAGCCCCAGCCAGTCTGGCCCCACCATGACGGTGGCGAGCGGGTGCTTGCTTGCTTTGGAGGATTTTAGCTTCCTGGCTGGGGGGGGGTCCCCTCTCCCTGCCTGCACACGGGCAGCGTCCCCGCATGCAGCTGCTGAGCCTGTGATGTCAGCTGGAAGAGGGAAAGCGCACAACCCTCGTCACAAGAGCCAGTGCTTGGGACTTTTTGCCAAATTAAACAGTTTGTTTTCATGCTGACGAGTGGATGGAGTCCAGGATTACGCAGATGTTAGTCTCTAGCCTCTCTGAGGAGAGCCCAGGATGTGCCTGCTACATCCGAGCTGCAGCAGGCAAATATTTACAGAAGAGCTGCCCCGCTCTCCTCCATACTGTGCAGGCTGGATGGAGGGGCCAGTGCTGTTAATAGGATTATCGAATGGGCGCTTTCCCCACGCATGCTTATCTACAATATCTCAATCATCTGACGAATTTTTGTACAAATTCCTCCCTGGGAGAGACCGTTTCACGCATGTTCGACATCAAAGCGGTGCAGCGAGCGAGGGAGTGCATGTTTCTTTAATGTGGCAGTGTTGTAGGGGCTGCAGGATGCTGAAAGGCAGATTATAAGAAAATTAATAATTCAGGTCTAGGAAAGATGCTGGTGAGAAGTTAATTCCTTAAGGGTGAGGTGCTGCCTTCACAGCTGGGGACAGGCTCTCCACTGCTGCTGCCCCAGAGCCATGGGGCCGCAGGGGCTTCCCGAGGACGTGCCGGCTCCCAGGCACTGTGGGGCACAGTGATGCTGTCTTGGCCATGTTGGGGGACAGCAGCTGTCCTGGGGCCGTGCCAGTGACTGGATGTACCCAACGTGCATCCCTGCTCCAGTAACATGGGCAAACGCAACCACTAAATCTGCAGGTTGGAAGGGAGCGTTAATGCCCATGTCAAATGGCACTGAAAGGCTTTAAGAATTAGAGTAACTATAATGAAAATAATATCTGATTCAAGAGGAATTAATGCTGTCTCTCCAGCCAGAGTAATGCATTGAGCGGGGAATTTGGCTGGTGCTGGAGTCACCCCCGGCTCCTCCCAGTACGCCCAGCAGGTCCTGCTGTGTAGGAGCCCCCGGCCCTGGGGGAGTATTTGCAGGGGCACCATTGAGCACATATGCAGGCCCCGACTGATGGGCTGTCCTGGGGGGAGCTGTGATGCCCCAAAATTTAAATGCCTGTGATGGTCAGAGTGTTGGCCTTCTTGGCAAAATGAAAAGCAAAACAAAGTGAAAAGCCTGGGGGTGCTGAACGACGTCTGCAGGGAATGAGGTGCAAGCTGCATCCCCCACTTTGCTGCTGGAAGAGCTTCTTTCACCTCCTGTGAGGTTTGTGCCTCCTTAGGGACCCCTCTTGCGTGTCTCAAGGCCATGCCTACAGTATTGCAGCTGCAGGTGAGTGTGGGCATTGGAGTGGGCAGCGGCTCTCATCTGGGCAGGGAGCCCTGGCTGGGGCAAAGCACAGCATCCTCCACAGAGAGCAGCAGGGCTGGGCATGTCCCTGACCCTCCCATGTAGTTTTCTCTCCCAGGCAGTTGGAGAGAGCAGGGCTGAGGCTGGGGAGACACTACTGTGCTCTCCAGCCCACAGCATTGCTGCAGGCCCAGAGCTTTCGCCACTACGTCCCTAATGATTTTTGTGCAGAGCTGCCCTGCTATTCACTCAGCGTCAGCGTTTTTGACCTCCTCCATTTCTGCCGCATCACAGATTCCCATCTCCAGGACACAGTGTTGGTGCGTGGCTCCCAGATGGAGAAAGCCTGGGTGTTTCTCCAGCCTGGCTGTGCTGATGGGGAGAGCACCAGCAGCAGCTGGTGTGACACCAGCATTGGCAGCACTGTCACTCAGTGGAGAAGGCTGGAGGTCTGGGGCCAAGGGAAGCAGCCTCGGGCTGCCCTCCCAGACCACCAAAGCCATGTCGCACCCCTTCTGTGACAGAGGTGACCACCCAACTCCGTTGTCATGGAGGGACCCATTATCTGGCGGGGTTGTGATGGCAGACACACTGTCCCCTCCCAGCAGCACCGTCCTTATCTTGGCCACTGAAGGAGGTGGCTGCTGACCATCCCTTAACACCCAGCAGCTCTCCCAAGAACAGCAGGTTGGTGTCACCCAACAAGTGCTTCAGCCATCCCTCCCTGCCAGTGCTGCCTGTATATCATCATCACCGTGCTGGCATCAGTGTGGGCACCGCCTGTCAGCAGCTCACTCAGCATGTGCCAGGAGCTGGTGCCAAGGCTGCCTGGGGATCTTCAGCAAGTCACAAGTGTCTAGGACAGGTCCCCGAAGCAGCAGGAGTGGCTCCTGTCTGAGCCCTGGCCACGTGGCACCGCAAGCCAGCTACCAAGAACCTTCACACCTAAACATGCAAGTCTTGGGCTTAAAACTATGTGACATGCTATTTGTATGCAAATAACTGTGAATGCAGAAGTCCAAAAATATCATTTTAAAGTCAACTGTAATTAAGTTTGCAATGCATTTCCCTGCTCTTGCAGCTCTGGGGATCCTGCTGTTAACGTAAAGATGAATGCCTGGATGACATTTCTCCCCCTTGCATGGTTTCACAGGTGATTTATTTATCTATTCGGTTTGTGTTTTGTTGTCTCAGCAGTCTCTGTTGTTCAGGAGCAGCAAACATTGGGAGTCCATTTAAAAAAACAACAACTCTTATCTCATTTCAGTAATTTACTGTGCAGAGATTTTGTGTTTTTCATAATCAATTAGAACCTGTAATTTCATTTTTTGAATACATGGACCTAATAGCTCACGTAATGAAAGTGTAACAAGACTGAAGATGAGCCATTAATGAAACAGCAGTTTTATGGCTCTCCACCAATATATTGTAATAGTAAATCACTTATAAAGCTGTCCCGCACTGATTTATGACAAAACTTGTTTGTGATACAGAGATAACAGCCGTGATGCCTGCCGCTAAATTAGCATTTCCTGACAATCATTAAACAATGGGAATCGTAATCTGGATTTATGGGGTTTGAAGCGGAGGAGTGGGAAAAGCCAACTAAGCCATGTCCATGCTCAGGTACCTCTGTAAAACATCCCTGTTAATTTATCCTAGCTGATTAGTTTGTTCTCTATCAAGTGAGGAAACTGGTCAAGAGCGCGTGAGAGTGCGTGGCTGGCTTCTGTGCTGCCCCAGGACAGGCAGCCCCTGTCCCCTCGCCACAGGGGCAGTGGCCTGGCAGCTCTGGAGCCATGCAGGGCATGGGGACCATGGCCCGGTGCCAGCACCGGCGGGAGCGAGGCCAGCCTCAGCCATCGTCTCCTGTAGCTCCCCAGCAGCCTGGCACAGACTTCTGGGCACGTCTCTTTATTATTTCTCCACAGGTCTCTTCCAGCTGCTCTTCTGGTCCCCATGGACCACAGTCTCTTCTTGTCCACACATCACCTTCACAGGGAGCATCCCAGGTCTACCAGGGACTCACCACCCTCGACACATGCTGCTGCCCTCTGCGGTGCCCCGGCTCTTCCATCGTGGTCCTTTTGTCATACAGGATGTTGTGGGCTGCTGTTGTATCTCCTTGCATTTAGGTCTTTCATCGGGTTTCTCTCTGCAGAGGAAGCCCCAAAGCTGGTGGCTGTGGACCTTGTTTTAGGGACCCTGCAGTGGCTGCTGGTTTCCCTGGTGGTGTGTGGTGTCAGTCCCTGGGCTGATGCAGCTCTTGGAAACACCCATGTTGCAGCATAGCTGTGGTGCCTGTGCAGGGTTTAGCCCATGAATAAATCAGTGCCGCGCTCTCGCCAGATGAATTGCTGCAGACAGGGCTGCTGATGTTTGCGTTCCCAGACTGCTTCTGTCCTGAGGCCTCGCTGGGTTGCCCAGACATCCATAGCTCCCAATCCATTAATGTGACCTACTAGCTCCTCCCCAGCCTCCTTCCCTGGTCGCCTGGCAGGGGTGAGCACCCTCTGCAGACTTCCTCTGGGGGATGTGTGTTGTGGGGGAGCGGGGGACTCACGAGTCCCACCAGCTGAGTTAACGACACATCTACTCATGCAGTGGCTGCTGCAGGCACACAGCGGTGCCACGGTGCTGCCAGGGTGCGAATGTGGCTAGAAGACAGCATCCTTGCTGCTTGGTCCCACTCACCACAAGGTGTTGGCTGCGCACTGAAGCACCTCTGTGGGTCCATGAGGGAAGCGAGCCAGCTGAGCTTGCCCCTTCCTCTTGGAAGAGCCCTGCTGTGCCCCTGAAAAGGTGCAGAGGCAGAGGACTGGCTTGGGGACACCCCTCCTGCTCCCTGGGATCCCTGTGGCCCGTGGGCTCTTGGGCAGCCAGTGTGCTGCTCAGTGCCAGGCACATGTGGGTACCTTGTGTAAAACAAGTGGGCTCAGGGTTTTTTTTAAAAAACACACCTGGGAGCACTTTTCACACATCCCCACAAAACTCTCCTCAGGCAGCACCTGACTGTGCCTCTTAGCCTGTGTTCTGCTGCACAGCTGAACCCAAGTCAGTGAGTTCATGAGCATGGGACAAGAACTTGTGCCACAAAGTGGAAAAAGTGACAGATGCTTCTGAGCAACGAATGTAATTGGAACAGAAGGTGTCCTTGCAGCCTACAACTCTCCCTGAGGGGCTGGGGCAGGAGGGCAGTGGCTCCAAGGTAGGCATCCAACTTGCTGCTGAGGGCTCCTGCATGCCCAGAGCTGTCGTAGCAGCAGCTCCCTGCCTGCTCCCTGCCTGCTCCCTGCCTGCTCCCTGCCCACTCCAGCCAGGGGACCTGTGGCGCCGTGAATCCAATTGCGATGGATTTGATAGTTTACTCTAGTAATACAAGACCAATTTATAAATCTTTCCATCCCATTAGTTTTTATTTGATTTGGATGTTCACATGTCAAAGCAAATGATTTAATTAGTGCTAAGCTGGGCTGGAGGGAGATTACATTTTCCCCTGGTCTGGTGCTCCCTCCCTGGCCTTGCAGCCTGGCTCCCTGTGCCAGAAACAGAAGGGTGTATGCAGGACCCCGTCTTGAACCCTGATCAAGCCCTGGTGGGGTGGGTGATACCCTTGTGGATGTGAGCCCTGTGTCTATGGGCAGCCCCTCACTCACAGCTCCTTCCAGAGGAGCAGCACAGCAGCCAGGGATGCAGCCACACTCTGTACGGCTTCTTGTGGCAGTGACATCTCACAGCCACCACGCTCCTGCATCCTGGCCCCGACAGCCTTTGCTATCCCTGGGCACAGGGGTTGTGTGCCAGCAGTACTGATTTCCTGCCCGCCTCCAAGATGAAGGCAGAAGGGTGAGGGGGCTGCCCTCTCGCCAGGTGCCGGAGGCTGGCATGCTCCGGGGCTGGCACCCTCATCTGCCCTGGCACGGTGCTCACTGCATCTCTGCTTGCTGCTGTACCAGCAGGGCTGCCAGTGCTCCCGTCCTCTGCATGGCTGTCCCCCGGGGCTGGGATGACAGCCATGGGTGGGGGCCCACTGCAGCGCTGCAGGAGGGAACTGTGCCTGCCTTGTCCTGCCTTGTCCTACTCAGAGGGGACACCCCACCAACCCCATACTGCAGAAACTGTGTGCTGCACCTGGCCTGACTCCTTCCTCACCATCACCTTCTGCTTCACTTGCAGGAGCCTGATGCCACGAACACTTGACAGCCAGATCACGGTGGAGAAGACCCCCAGCTACTTCGTCACGAAGGAGGCACCACGGCGGATCTTCAACATGTCCCGGGACACAAAGCTGATTGTGGTGGTGAGGAATCCAGTCACCCGGGCCATCTCGGACTACACACAGACGCTCTCCAAGAAGCCGGACATCCCCACCTTCGAGGGGCTGTCCTTCCGCAACCGCAGCCTGGGGCTGGTGGACACGTCCTGGAATGCCATCCGCATTGGGATGTACGCTGTGCACCTGGAGACCTGGCTCCAGTACTTCCCCCTCTCCCAGATCCACTTTGTCAGTGGGGAAAAGCTGATCACGGACCCAGCTGGGGAGATGGGCAAAGTCCAGGACTTCCTGGGCATCAAACGAGTTATCACGGACAAACACTTCTACTTCAACAAGACGAAAGGCTTTCCTTGCCTGAAAAAGTCAGAGAGCAGCGGCTTGCCTCGCTGCCTGGGCAAGTCCAAAGGCAGGACTCATGTGCAGATAGACCCTGAGGTGATCGAGCAGCTTCGGGACTTTTATAGACCTTATAATATCAAATTCTATGAAACAGTCGGGCAGGACTTCAGGTGGGAATAAGCATCCAGGAGCAGAGCTGCAGTGACGTGAGGCTGCAGTCTTCCATGAAGGGGGCCCAGGGCGCTGGAGCCAAGACCCACCGGCCCAGCTTGTCCTGCCCAGAATCAGCGAGCAGAGTCAGGCGAGGGGCTTCCCTGGCCCTTGGGAAGCCACAATGCTCCAAGGCGAGCCAAGATGTGGGGAAGACACAGAGTCCTGCCAGAGCCACTGAAGGATGAGTGCTCAGCCCAGCAGGCACTGCCCATCCCAGCAGGTCAGCAGTGCTATGCCTTGCTCCATGGGGTCCCATTTGCTTTGTCTGACACATGGGCACCGGGGCCACGGTGATGGCCCCATCCTGCAGCCTATGCACAGGCTGCTCTAAGGCATATCCCTCCTCTGTGTCCCAAAGCAAACGGGCATTCCTGGACACCCCCAACTGTGGGCAGCAGATGTGGGGCTGTCCTGGTGGGGCCACGTCCCACCGCAGTGCTAGGGCACACAGAGCTCTGGCCGCTCCGCTTTGCCTTTGATCACTTAAGCGCAGTGTGTAACCATGAGGACAGTGAGATGTATCTGCTTGAAAAAGAAGTCTATGAAAAATGTTGTACCAATATTTTGTCCTGTGAATAAAGCACAGAATCCTGCTGTTACGGGTACTTTAGTGGCACTAGTTTCCTTGTTCAGCATGTGATCCCTTTGTGTAAATAAAAACGGCTACCACCGGTCCGTATGCATGGGCTTTTCTTAGGGCAAGGCTGGGCAGCCCTAAGTGCTGACAGGGGCCATGCAAAGCCCCACTGCACCCATGGGTTAGGCAAAGTGACAGGCATGGGGCTCGGGCAGGACAGCAGGTCAGCCCAGCACGGTGAGGAGGGGACCTGTGGCACAGCCCTTCACAGGGGTGACGGCACCACTTGGGAGTGCCGAAGAACCCCAGAGTTAATGCTGTCTCCTGCCAGGTGTGAGGAAGAGGACAGGTTGCATTTGACACAAGCAGCAGTAATTTATGGTTGAACTTAATGGGCTGTTCTGTAGGAGCCCGCAATTACACTGAAATGTCAAGTGCTGCATGCTTTGCTAGATGCCTCCCCCCAGCCCCGTGGCCTGCGCACACCTCCTGTTCCATTAGTCACGGGTGTCCTTTGATTCATCTCCCCAGGGGCTGCAGTTGGCCCCAGTGGAAGTGCTGCACCATGGGCAGGCAGGGACAGGCAGCCCAGACAGTCACCCTCCTCTCCTGCTCTGCCTGAGCTGCACGAAGCAGAGCAGCTGCTGCAGCACCCACAGCCACACATTGATGACGTGCCTCAAGGTGCCCATGCCCCCAGCAGCTCCCGCGCTGTTTCACCCAGCCACAGCATCACCTTGCCAGCTGGGAGTTGGGAACTGCCGCACATTCTCCAAGCAGGGCCGGAGCAGAGACCCCTGCACCTGCACGCCAACCCTAGTCCCTGCAGGATGGTCCCTGGTCCCCACCCTCAGCAGCAGCCCAGATGCTTGTCCTGGGACCCAGATAGTCCCTGTAGGACTGCGGTGTCCGGCAGCATGCAGGCAAGCACCCCTCACCCTGTCCCTGTCAGCCCCTCCTGCGATCACTGCACTGCCCCCCTACACCGCACAGCACCTCGCTGAGCTGATCCTGGGATCAGCCACCCTTTGACTGCCAGAGCATTTGGGGACTGGGAATTCTCCCAGCTCCACATCCTGCCTGGAGCCAGGATTGATGGGCTGCATCCTCAGGCACTCAGAGGCAGGCGCAACATTGTTGTACTCCCAGCTCAGCATCGCTATACTCCCAGCTCAGCATTGCTGTGCTCCCTGCTCAGCACTGCTGAGAGTCCAGCTCAGCACCTTGTGAGAAGCTGGGGGTCCAGACAGCCCCCACAGGTCTTGGCCACGGGGATGAGCCACTGATTGCCGCGCTGGCACAGCAAGGCAGCGTGGGGTCCCAGCCTGTCAGCGGACAGCCCGCTCTGTGGATGCACACACGTAGCCCCATCCCATCCTGCAGCAATCCATCTTACGGACCTATTAGCTGGCCCTGTAATGAGCACCACTGTTCGTGAATATCAATAACGGCTCTTGTTGGAGTGCTGTTATTTGCCTTTCCGAGTGCTGGCCTGTTTGAATCATCTATTGATTTCTGTAGTAAATTTCAGGCATTTCTGTCAAAGGTTGCAGTTTACCACTAGCATCTAAATCTCAGCCCAAGCCTTCAGCCTCTCCCCATGTCTGCACAAACTGGTGGTGGTGCCGTTTTGCAGCCGGGCTCTCCCCGGAGGGTCCCATCACATTTGCCAGCGCAGCATGGGTGCAACAGTGGGGCCAGTGCTCGGGGCACTGGTGTCTGCTCGATCCCCACATGCTCAGTGGCAGAACAGCCCAGGATGCTGGACAGGGATAGGGACAAAAAACCCTTCCCAGTTCCCCTCCGCCTGCTGCCAGTGCAGGGCTGGGCACAGTGAGGGTGATTCCTGGCCAGCCCCACTCAGGTTTGTCCTTCGGCCACACTGGGGCCACAGGGAAAGTGCCTGGGGAGAGGGGCAAAAGGGTGGGCATCCTCCCAGGCTGTCTGTGACCCAGGAGGACACAGTGTCACCCCACAGTGTGGGTGACAAAGGCATCCCCGGAGCTGGTGGATCACAGCATCAGGCTTACGGACATGTTTCACCGTGAAACTTGTACTTTTTGCTGGGTCTGCACAAGACGAACGCAGAAGGGAGGGCATCAACCTGAGCCCAGCCAGAGCAGCCATTTAGCTCTGTGCACCTCGAGGACACACTGGCATGGAGGCTGTGACAAGTGCCCAGGAAAAGTGGCACAGCAGGGTGGGACCAGGGAGTGAGTTTGGGATGAGGCTGCTCCCACGCTCCGGTTTTTCCTGCACACACTGGAGACTTCCCCTGGGAGGGATCGGCCATGGAGCTGCTGGAGACCCCAGACGATTTGTAGATGTGTCTGAAGCCCCGTGCAGACCATGGACCCAGGCATGCTCTGTCCTTTGGCACGGGGCTAGGGGATGCTTCAGAGCAACGCACGGTGGCTGTGCAAGGCTGCAACACAACCACAGACCAGTTTGAGAGTCCTTACTGGAAGTGGTTACTGTCCAGCAAGCTCTAATAGGAAAAAATTAGAGGTAATTAATGGACATCTAATGGAGTTCTATCTGCATCCCTTCCACTATCAGCCAGCAGTGGGCACAGGAGCCGCGTGGGGGACCCATCAGCGAGGGTACCCAGAGCCAGCTGTGGGCAGGCAGAGGGAGAGCAGGGGATTAACAGCGGTCTACAGGAAGATGGTATATTTTCTTGTATGATTTTTCCTTTAAAGGAGAAAAACATTCACAGCGAGACTCACACATCCCAGTCTTGCAGTACAAAAGCCATTTGCAAGCCACTCCAAGGAGTCAGAAGCTGCCAGGTTAGACTGATCCCCCTGACGATACTGTATTAGTGGGAAATTAGAGCTGGAGCCTGAGGAAACCACTGCAATATCAAACAATTACTTTACATTTGTCCTTACAAATAGAGGAAGCACAAATGTGCTTAAATCAAGTATTAGATTTCCAAAGGGTAAGCAAATGAGGGCTCAGGAAGGGCTGTGCTGAAAATGCTTATCACATTAGGAGCTCTTAAAAACATGGCTTAAAAAGCCTCGGAGTAGACGAACTGCATTCTCAAGAGGCCGGGGAGGGGGTGGGGTTTGGTATGGACATCGAGCAGCACTGGTTTGGTGACGCCAACGCTGAGCTGCCAGAGGGAGCTTGGCCAGCCTGGGTGCTCCCTGCTGTGAGTGCCCCCAGCCCAGGTGACATGGGGAGCCAGAGCCACCACCCTGGCCATGAAAGCCAGCTCAGAGGCCCAGCACCTGCAAAATGCCTCTTGTCAGCTCTTGCAAGACACATGCCACCCCAGTCTCCGCGCAGGCAGGGGCTGTGCAGCCCCCAGAGCAGAGGCTCTGGGGGAGCATCCTGGTTCCCTGAGAGCCAAGGGGCAGGCAGAGATGGTGGGCAGGATGGTGGCACTGCCCTTGCTCTCAGTTGCTCACATCAGCATTGCAAACAAGCCAGACATCTGCTGAGCACAGATTTTGCTCCAGCCACCAAGGCATGGAGTCTCTCAGTGAGCACCACAGTGCATGGCTGGCCTCCTCCCCTTGAGAGCCCCCAAATGTCGGCATGTCTCGCCAGACGCAGCAGCTGGATTTCATGCAGACTGGCTTAGCTGGACTAATCCCCTCCCTGTGGCCAAATCTACTGGGAGCGCTGCCTTCACGAGCACTGTGAGATCTGGCCAAGGCATGTGAGGCTGTGGTCAGGAAGGGAGGAGAGTTGTTGGGTGGAAGGATGCGACTGGCTCGAGGTCCAGCTATGGTGTGCTTGGCATACCTAAACCAGAGGATACTTTCCATATGCCCAGGGCATGGGACTCTGGCATAGCCTCCCCGGCCAGGCAGGGGTTAGCAGCGGTGCTTGGTGTAGCGGGGTTGCTACCAGCACCTGTGGGGAGAAGGAAGGTACCAGTGAAGGGCTGTGGCCGTGTCCCTGGAGGAGTGGGGATGTCAGGGGAGGTGCATTGGGCTCTTCCATTGCAGCAGTCAGTGACCATTCACGTCCACATACAAAATGCTTGGTATGGCCCTGAGCAGGAGTGAGATCCACAGTGCAGTCACAGGGAACTGGCTTTGTGAAGTTTGTCCTGCATTTATCCAGCTGCTGCTCTGAGCAGCTCCCACACCTTTAAACATCTGTAACAGTCAGGAGAAAAACGCTTCCTTTATGTGTGAACTTTATAAGCCAGCATGTAAATTGTAACGATCGTTGTAAAACTTCTACTGTGCTGGAAGGTATGTAACTTAAGGCAATTATTTCTTTGTAAAAGGTGATGAAGATCCTGCTAGAGTGTACTGCAAAGCCTTGATGAAAGCATCCAAAGCCAGGATGACAAGGGGATCTCTTGCAGCCAGGTTCAAAGTGCTGAACCCAGCTTGCCGGCGGTGAAGTGCTGGGCTGCAGTAACAGGATGACAGAACTGGAGCTGAGCATGCAGGGACACAGCATTGACCTGCAGCCAAGCAGGCTGTTGGTGTGACCCATCAGACTTGTGCCTGTCACGGATTGGGCCTCACCAGCGAAGCCAGTAGCACGAGCACAGGGCACCAGGAGGTGCCAAGAGACACCCACTGCCCATTGGCAGGAGGCTGCATGCGACCATGAGAAGCCGTTCCTGCTGCAGCACATCCCATGGCCCAGGTTCTCCCAGTGGCAAGGCCGCGGCCGTTGTATGCACCATGTTTTGATTGCTTCACTCAGACATGAACCCCAGAGAGCAGCTGTGTAATATTTATCAGCTCATAAATACTTAAACATAATGAATGCGACTTAAGTGGTTCCTGATCCTGTTCACGCCGAAGAGCACTTGAGACACACTAGGTCAAGAGAAACCCTCCCAGGGCCCATTTATATCGCTGTCAGATGCCCTGCCCTGCACTTCCCCATGGAGAGGGGAGCCACTGGCATGTCCACAGGAGCTGCAGCACCACCCCTGGAGCTGCAGCATCACTCTTGTCTGGCAGTAACCTCTCCTCCCCAAAACTGCCCTGGACATCCCCTTTCTCAGCAGGACCACCCCAGGACCCCCCAGTCAGAGGTGTTAACTTTGACTTAGCACGGCTGTTAGTTTTTTACCTTCCTTGTCTCCTTACGAGGACACCCTGACCAGGTGTGAGCCGCCGTGGGAGCACCACATTAGCAGGCAATTCTTTATCAGCAGGCAAGTGCCCAGCAGCCCCAGCCAGGAGGAGATGGCTCAGCAATGCACTCCAGGCCAGCAGCGAGTTGTGGTGCTGGACCTGCACTTTAAATTAAGCCCAAGTATTTCCAGTTGCACAAGGAGCATCATGCATCTCTCAGATCAAGGTGGGATCACAGCTCTGGGAGCCCCTCAAAAATTTGATTAATTTCTTATTAATTAATTTGATTCAGTTTTGCTGCTGGTTCTGTGTTTACTGGTGGTGGCAGCAATGGACAATACAAGCGAGGCCCTTGGGGGTGGTGGAGGGGGGCAGCCCTGCAGTGGGGGAGCCCCAGTCCTGTTCCCCTAACGTGATGCTTGGGGGCCCGCCACCTTGGCTGGTGTTGGCTGTTGTGTTCCCCCCACCATGGCCATGCCTCTGCACCAAGCTACACAGATTTTAACACACCCTCTCCCTCCACTCAACACAGAGTTTGGCAGCAAATAAGTATGATCATTAACAGAAACCTCTAACCCCTTGGAAACTATTAATGCTGAGGAAGTGCTGGGATGCTGATGCATTCAAGTAGGTCAAGTTTCCTTTCATTATTTTATCAGGCTGCAGCAAGGGACATAAACATGCTGTTGGCTGAACCCTCAGACTCTGTTACGGCTCCCCAGGATGGCCACAGCTGCAGTGTCAGCTGTCAATGCCGGCACCTGGGCAGCACAAAGCCAGCGCAGACACAGAACACGGGCTGCCAGCCCTGCACCCGCAGTGAGCCTGGGGATGGCAGGCATCCCTCTGTCCCACGCACAGGCTCAGGGATCTGCACCCTGCTGCCCATCCTCCCCTTCCCCAGCGAGAAACCTCCAGCCTCTCGCAGCAAAGGCTTCTCCACCAAGCTCACAGGAACCACCAGCCTCCAACCCCCAAATCTGCTTTCCTTCCTCCCAGCCCCACTCTTCTGCTCATGGGCACCCGGAGGGGGACAGGCCGTTGCCCACAGGCACTGAGACCCCATGTTTTTCCCTACCCACCCGCAGCACAAGAGAGGTGACAAGCTGTGCAAAGGAGGAGCTGACATATGCCCCTGAGGCTGCCAACCAAGCTGCGGGTGCCAGCCTGCCTGCCTGCTCTCCCATGACTTACCACTGCACACAACTGATTAGCACATTTAATTTGCTTTGAAAGTTTTCCAAGTTTTTCTACAAGCTCTGCTCAGTGCTGCAGCAAATAGGAGCATGTAGAAATGAGAGGAGCTGATGGTATCAATACTGCACTGAAGTCCAGGCATCGCTGCATAATTCATTACCTGACAGCTAATTAGCTGGTTGGTCCAAGTACAGTGACTCCGCTGCAGCCAGGGCTCTAGGCGGGCAGGGGGGGGGAGGAGGCTGATGCTTGCCAGCATGCAGGCGGCTGTGCCGGAGGTTCACAGGGCCCATGGGGGTGTCAGCTGCCAGGTGAAACTGCTGCCAACAGATGGTGGTGGGTGCCGTGCACAGCGGCAGCAAAAGCGCCTGTCTAAAGCACTTTGGCCCTGACCGAGGAATGATGCTCCTTACATCCCTGCAGGAACACCAAATCCTGCAGTGGCACCGATGGCACGGGCTGATGCAAGCATGGCCAGAAACAGAGGGAAGGGCCAGGGACCCCAGGGAAGGGCACATCTCCCCAGGGCACGCAGGCAGCGCTGCCTGCTGGGCACAGTGGCCACGAGCTGGGTCCCCAGCTCACCGCAGCAGGCAGGCTGGCTGTGGGATTGCTGCCGCTGGCTCCAAGGAGGGAAAGGGAAGATGGTGTTGGGCTCATGTCATGTGGTGCTGGGTCCCTGGCCAGTTCTGAGCCACAGCATGAAGCAAGTCCTGCGCAGCTCCCTGCTAGCCACAGCCGGCTCCTGCAGTGAGCACGTCCAGGAGAACAGCAACCCTGGCTGCTGCACGCTCGGGTGGCTGGCGATAAGGACGGCTTAGGTATAAATATTTACCCAGCGACTGAATGGATTCAACTGAGTTCATTCCTATTAGAGAATCTGTTCGTACTTATCTGAATACACGTTATTACCTGGGGACCTATAATCTGCCACAGTAATGAGTTCAAGTGTCTCATGTGGCATAATAAGCAGGAAAGGGAAGGTGGGAAGGGGCCCACTGCCATCCGCAGCAAGGGCAAGGCAGGGCTCAAGGACAGCACAGTCACTCGGCTTCAGGGAGCTGCTGCCACCGCTGCAGTAACACTGTAGCCATGGGACACAAAGCTGCTGCTTCCCCTCCCCCAGCAGCAGGTCAAGGGCGAGCCCTAGGCAGGGTCCAGGCAGAGCTCATCTGCGAAGTGCATGCTCATTTGCAAAGTGCATGGTCCACGCTGCCATTGCCATTCAGAGCATATCCATCCCCACGCACCGTGGGGCTTGGCAGCTCCGCTCTGCGCGGTGGGGAAACCTGCAAGTGTGTTGATGACCGAAACAGCAACACCAGAGGAAAAGTGCCCAGGAGTGATTGAGATTAATTACTCTGCCGCTAATCCTGTGAAGGATGCAACCTGCCAGCTGAAGTGAAAGCCCACCATCCATCTCCCATTATCACACCCCCTGTTTTCCTTTCACTGGCATGCCATGTTCTGGGCAGCTGGGCTGCCAGTGTCTGAGCTCACATCCCAGCTCCATGGCTGGCACCAGGAAGGATGAGGGTTTTGAGGTCCTGAGGGGCTTGTAGACTTCGTGGAAGGGAGTGGACAGAAGTGCCTGTCCCTAGGGAAAAGGACATCACTGGTCTCAGGAGAAAGGGGCTTTGGCCCGTATCCCTCCTCTTCACCCAGCTCCTACCCTCTCCCACCTTCCCTGAGCACTGGCAGGTCCTGCTGGGTTTGTGTATTTTAAATATATTTCTTTACTTAAGAAATACTGATCCGAGAACATCAGATAATCTCTGTCCCATCTCTGCCCACTGCAGTGCTACCATGTGATACTACTGTGTTTAGTCACGGCGCTGTTATGAGAGCAGTACAGTCATTAGGCTCTAATTTCTAAAACAAAGATAAAATTACGTGATTAAGATCTAATTAAAGACTAACTACCAGCACCATGAATCACTTCAGCACACAGTTTAATGGATGTCTTTTGAAGCCATCACACATTTTGTTTCCTTCTGTGCCCGGTGATTTCCCTGCAGGGACCAGGTTTGCTTAGGCTGATGTTTGCTTTCACTGTTTCTGCTTTGGCTGGGGACCACTAAAAACGTTTACATATGAGCGAGGAGTCTGAAAATCCATTTCTAACCAGACAGAAAATTTCACTTAACAAGCTTGTTCAGATGTGTGTCTCTATAGAAATAAGCAGAGCAGAGAGGGTTCCTCATGCCGACTCTGGCTCCCAACCCCAGTCTGGGAGCATTATTTCAGCAATGCCATGTGCTTTGGTGCAATGAGCCACTGGCACGTTGGATGGCTTGGTGCCAAGGTGCCTTGTGGCTGGAACTGCACTAAGTGCCATTAAAACTCTCCATGTTAGGAAAAAAAAGCAAACAAGAAAACCTCCCTCCCAGCTCTCAGACTGTTGACACTAAGGGACAGCACTATAATAATTTTGATGGAGAGTATTGTCTTTTTCCTTTTTTCCCAGCAAAACATTGTCTGTTGATGTCCCAGGGCTGCCTCTACGAGATCAACACAAGCATTTTAATGCCATTGCTCCTGCGGCTGCCACCTGCCAAGGAAGAGATGCTGCCAAGAGCTGCCTCCCCTGGAACCAGCAGCCGCTGCAGCAGCCAGCAGCCCTGCTCCTGCCGGACACGTCACTCTGTCACTGTGCCGGCTTGGCCATGGCACACTCCCAGACCACACACGAGCTCTGCCAGTGGTACAGCGCAAATCCTCCTCTGCATGGGGCATGTCAGCCCAGCCTGAATGAGCCCACCCTTGCGACCCTGCCTGCCCCTGCCACCCTCCGCAGGGCCAGTCGGTGAGCTCCCCATGGGCTCTGCATGCTGTGTGCTCTCTTTCCATCCTGAAAGGCAGCACCTGCAAAATAGACTTTGTTTTTCAGAGCCAGCCCTGCACTTATGGAGCTCAGTAGGGAAGAGCCGTGTGTCTCCTGGCATAGGCAGCAGTGCATCCTGCCCCAATGACAGCAGGAGCTGAAAGCCCCTCCAGCTGCTTCCAACTTCACTACCAAGACCTGAGGACCTGCCCGCATCCTGGGAAGTAGGTCTGACCTCAACCATGGGCAGCCCCTCTCCATCCCAGGCGTGCCAGGCTCCTACAGTAGCCTGCAGGCAGGCAGCGATCCCACTACGAGCTATGGCAGATTCCTCCTCCGTGTGTTGACCCTGGAGGATTAGGAGCAAGAAAATCTTATCTTGACAGGAATCCAAGGAAGCCCGATGGGGAAGGCCCAGCAGAAGTGCATGTCTGCATGATTAATGCAACAGCCATCCCTGCTGCTTGCCACGGAGGCAGCCAGAGGAATCATCCTGCCTGCGGTTTGCAGCCCAGCAGGAGCAGCCAGAGGCACGGCAGCACGGCTGCCAGGCCAGTGACATCTCTCCGACCAGCCAAGCACTGGATAACCTAGTCACTGCAGTGGTTGTCACCACTGGGGGCAAGATGTACTACCTCTGCAAGACCAGGCAGAGTCTGCCACTGTGCCCATGGCGCTCCCGGCACTGCAGAGGTGGCCAGCATAGATCCTACAGCACCAAACCCTCAATGGATTAACTACATCCACAGGAAAGTTTAAGACTGCTCAGCATTTCCCACAGCGAAATGACTTCTTCCCTCTTGCTCACACGTGTGGGATGGATAGAAAAGGGTGTTGGAGGGAAAAAAAGACAAAGGAAACTTATAGTCCCATTTAGGTTTGTTTCATTGCCTTTTTTTACTACAAGAGTGCCTTGTTTTCCCTGCGATGACACATTTAAGTTAACAGGCATCCTCCTGGGGATAGCTGCAGCTGCAACAGGTATCTAACAAACTGCTAGATGGGAAAGAAGATTTCCACCACTAATCACACACTGTGAAATAAGGTAGTTCTCAAAATTGCACCCCCATATAATTGTTAGTGGATACAAACACGGAGCCATAAGTCAGGGTAATGTTCCCCGGATGACTCAGCCAGCCAGAGGAGATTGAAATTCAGGAGTACTCCTGGTTTACATCATTGGAGGGATAAGCTTCCTTAAAATGCTCATTACAACACAGCGGGGCTCAAAACCAAGTCATTCTTTTAAGAACTGGACACATTCACCCGCTTGGCTTTGTGAAATACGAAATACTGGCAAGACAAGCCCAGGAAGGCAGGCAGGCACATGGTGCCCACAGAGCCACGGCAGCGGTATCAGCTGGAGCAAAGGGGCCGCAATGAGCCTCCAGGTTGACTCTGCTTCCCCTTGATCCTGGGTCTGTCACCAGGGGTGCTCAGTGTCCCCAGGAGGGTGTCTGGCAAGGCACCTTACCTTCACTGAGCCCAGGCGCTCACATGCATTTCCAGCCATTCCAGTGCAGACGGTTACTGTCACCCAGAGCAGAACGGCTCAGATCATGATGATGATTATTCATAATGAGGAAACGCCGAAGAGCGAGCAGGGTCAGGTTGTTCCCCAGCCAGTCGGCACAGTGTGCCTCTGCTTTCAGGAGCGATCAGAGGCTTTGGGTGCTCAGCTTTAAGCAGTTTCCAAGGGGCCAAATTTTTGGAGAGCACTCTCCAGAGAAATGGATTCCGGACACACAAGCAGGGCCTCAGGAACTGGAAGTGATAGGGCAGAGCCACTGAAGGTGTGTGAGAAAAAGGGGACAGGATCACACTGTTACAATTCCCAGGTGCTAGCAGGGTGCCTAAGATGCTGCACAGAATGATAGCATCTCTTATTTACAATAAGGTAGATCCAAAATAGTGTGAGACACCATTCTCAGCCTTCCACAGCTTCCCCCAGTCCAGCTCTGTCCCTGTTTGTGGTCACTCAGCTTTGCCAGAGCCACTGTGGCCCCCGTGCAGTGGCTAATTCGCTGGAATTCGTGAAATCAGCAGTTAGAGTAACACGAGCTGCAAGCCGAGAAATGAGAGGGGACAGATTGCCAATGCTCAGGGTGCATGTTACCGAGCCTATGATTAAGACATTTCATGCCTCCAAATGACAGGAGTGTGTGCAACCACTGTCCACATCCTGGCAGCAGAGGCGGGATCAAGTGCCTCATGGTGGAAATCTCCTAATTTTCCACCAGCTGTCCTGGCCAATCCATCTGCAAAGAGAGCCGAGGCACCAGCCCCGTGCCAACAGTCACACTAGGCTCAGGTGAGTCCCACTGCTGTTCCTCATGTAGACAGTGCAAGAGCTGGGGCAGATCCCACTGTCTGCATACTCCTTCCAGCTGTGTCTGTCAATACCCACAGCAAACGCCCACGGCTTTGCAGGGAGATTGGGAGGGTTGGGAGATGCCCAGTCAGGAGGATGCGTGGTGGCTTGCCAGGCAAGTCAATGCCACATCACCTGCACCCAGCCCCACCAGCCCCCAGGCACCAGAGTGGTTCTTGTTCTAGAGGGAAATTAGATTGCATGAGATGATTTGTCCATGGCAGATCGTGCTGGCTTCCTTGCCTTCTTGTTTACTCCTATGTGCTCACAAGTGGTTTCCTTGTTTGTCAGCTTGGCTGCAGTTCCTAGAAACACCCT
The DNA here is from genome assembly GCA_013400135.1 of Rhinoptilus africanus. Taxonomy (NCBI): domain Eukaryota; kingdom Metazoa; phylum Chordata; class Aves; order Charadriiformes; family Glareolidae; genus Rhinoptilus; species Rhinoptilus africanus. The sequence continues at coordinate 68,271 of VXBO01007055.1, forward strand.
GCGACAGCCAGCAGAGCAGTCGGTCGGTCCTCGACACTGCAGCTCCTGTCCTCACTCCTCATTAGCAGCAGGCTCCCCTCACCCTCGTCACCTGGAAGCAAGGGTTCAGACATGGCCATTAATGAGCGTCTGGCTGCTCCAGATACTTGCTTAGATTGATTTGGGCCAGCCTGCTTGAAAAGATACAGTTTAGCTGCGTAGCCCAATGTGGCCTCTTCCCATCTCCTCGGGCTCTTGCAGGGCTGGTACATGGGAGGGATGTGAGTGTGAGCGGTGCTGCGCCGTGTGTGGCCCACATCACTTGTACTGGCTCCCCTGGTTGCAGGTGACTGGTTTTGGGTGCTTATGGGAAGCATGGAGGGGCTTACATCTGGCTAAAGCAGGAGGAGATGGACTGGTGTGGGGGATCAATGAGGGGAAAGGAAGGGAAGAGCATCAGCACTGGAGGCGTGGGGCAGAGGATGCTGTAGGACAACCATGGGGCTGCTCCGGCATCCGGCACCCCTGGCATCCCTCCCTGACAGCTCCGGCAGGACATGGCTCACCTCCACACCAGACAGGGGCTGCCAGGGGGCAAACTTCAAAAGGGGGGGAAAATGCTGTTTCTCTGTGTTAATATTCCCTTGTGGAGCTTGTTCTCTTCATTATTCTGGTCGTTACTTAAGCAACAGCCGCTCGTCACTTGTGGTTCAGCAGTTGAGGGAAAGGCTGAGTGCAAGAGGCTAATTTATTTTCTTTTAGCGCTTCTCATCTATGGCAGCCCCTGGCTGCTCCTCACCACTGGTAACCAACTGGAGGCATTTCAGATATTTCTAATGTATGACAGCAACTGGGAAACAGAAATTACCCTCTCTGAAATAATTCCTGAGACAGACTTCTTTTGGCACTTTGCAATAGATATGCAGAGGAGACACAGGCTGCATGTGCTAGTTTGCCTTTCCTGAGCAATTTATTAGCCCTGCCATCTGGTTAAGAAGCTCGTTTCTTTCCCTCAGATAAACATACCTCATCGGCAGACATGGCATCTGCAGACACGTGGAAAAGCGGAGGAGACAGCAAGGTGCTCTCTCCTGCTCTGCCTTGCTGCACGGCACATCAGCCTGCTGGGGTCTTTCGCTGCATGGGGCTTTGCAGAACCAGGCTCCAGACCCATCGGTGCTTGAACAGTGCTCAGGGAGTGTGGCAGCCCCACGCAGCCCTGTGGGAAGGACCAGCAGGTCCCTGCCTGTGCCATCCTGTCCCCATCCTAGACCTGCCTCCGGCCACTGGGCAGCGTCCTGCCCCGGAGCCCCAGCCTGGCAGCAGGGCATCAGGGGAGTGGGGCGTTGGGGCTTGGTCCCCTCCTGCCCTGGTTTGTCCTGCCCTGCCAGGTCCCCAGCTCCATCAATGAGGAGCCCCCAGCATCATTTCACGTGCTGGGTGCCTGCTGATATCCGGAGCGGGAGACAAAGGATCTGCTTAGGATGTGTTGCCTCCACTCCACCTGCTCAGCCCAAATGAAATTAAAATATCGACAGAAACAATTTCCAGGGGGAAATTAGAAAAGTTAATGGCAGTACTCAAGCCATGCAGCTCCTGCTGGGTGCTCAGTAGCCACCAGCCCATCTGCTCATCGTCTTCCTGGGGAGCATGGGACAGGCAGCATCCTCCAGACACTGCAGCTAAGCAGCACTGGGGGGTGCCTGGGCCACGATGGCTGATGGACTCTGGTCCTCTGTGCTGCAGGACTGACTGCCTGGCCATGGCCTCACGCCACTCTCGGTGCAGTAGGAGACAGAATGCCCTGTCCTTAAACCGCAGTTTTATCATGCCACAGCAGGTTAGGGTTTTCCAGCCTTTATGCAGCGAGACATCCCAGGACTGCCTTGATGGTCCCCTCTGGGATAGAAGTGCCACACTGCCTGGGAGAGGCAGTGATGGCCAGGGACTAGGGAGATCCCAGCACCAGTGACTACTGGGAAGCATTCCCATGGCCCCACGGCACAGGCCCCACAGCGAGCAGCCCTGCCCAAGGCACACATCACGCTGCCCTGCCCCACGGCGTGCTGCATGGGCAAGGCAGACCCTGCTTGGCTCCGTGTTAGGATGGGAATACTTCACCCCTCATTTCCTCACCATCTTCTAAATAAATAACACAGATAAAGTGAATTACTTGTTCTTTATCTTCACATCTTGGTCCTGCCTGCATGGATTTCGTAGAAAGCGCACACGGTGCTGCTTCGTTGCACTTTATTTAAGTCAGACCAAGGAAACAGGAGTCAGGCCATTACTCTTGGCATGCCTGAGCACCGGTGTGGGCTCCCTGCACTATCCTCCCATGCTGGCAGCCTCAGACTGGCAGAGAGCATCCTGCAACAGCATGCAAACCTGCTCCATCCTCCTGGGAGCCAGGGAGACCTGTCGCCTCCAGATGGATGTGTGAGCCCAGGGCAGTGCAAAGGAAGCAGGGTGTATGGACAGGCAGCGAGATATCAGCCAGTAAGAGACTGAAAACCAGAAAGAAACTGGGCTTGAATAGCTCCATAAGCAAACCAGGTAGAGCATGAGCCCCACGGCATGGTGGGGTGTTCACAGGACAGGACAGGGTAACAGCAAGGGTCTGCCTGGACATCTGAGTTGCTGGAGCTGGGGGAATGCAGAGAGTACCCCAAAGCCGAGCACAGCCTTCCCCTCCTGCCGGTGGTGCAGCTCCTGGCAGCAGAGACCCCCAGCAGCGCAGTGCCCGTGGCAGCTTGCCGGCCATGCCACCGGGATGGGAGCTGCCAGGGGCACAGCAGCCAGCACCTCTGGCACAGCCCCCGCTGCTTGGTGAGCTGCATCCCACAGCTGATCCATGTTTCATGACAGCTCTGGTGGGCCATGGGTGGGCTCTGATCTGCCAGCGCTGATCTGAAACAACAGGCCTGCAGGAGATCAAGCCGGCTGCAATAAAACTTTCATTACTGGTGTGTTTGAAAAGCTGTTGTACCATTTTAGAGAGAAAAGGCAATCTGTCATGGCTTACTAATGCACCCTAATGGAGTTCTTTATGCCTGAAGGACACGAGGGGTCTGTAATTTTTAGCGGGGGCTGAGCAGCCCCAGAGGAGCACGCACATGGCAGCACAGCCCTGCCATGGCACAGCCACAGCCCCGCCATGGTACAGCCACAGCCCTGCCACGGCACAGCTCTGCTGGCACAGCCCACGGGTGAGCATCCGTGCTGGTGGCTCCGGTCCCTGGGGACACAGGGAGGGATGCAGGGACAGAAGGCTGTGGGTAGTGCACGTGTGTGCCCTGCCCCCCTGTTGCTTTCCTGCTCTTGGCTGTCCTCTCTCCCAGGCACTCTGGTGCAGGACATTATTAGTACCTGCCTGCAAGTACGGCTAGCACAGCTGTGCAACTGTTGGATTTTAAGAAAAATGTGGTGTTTAAAGAGCAGCAATAAAGGACTTTAGCAGGCCCCATGTTCTCACAAGCAGGTAGCTGGCTGTTCTCACACACCTTATCGGCTGGGGAGCACCTTGCCTGTGCCCACGCACAGCTCTGGCAGCCAGCAAGGCAAACAGCCATGAGCACGGGCCTGGGCAGTCCTCCAGCACCCGGCACGGTGGGTAGCAGACTGCATGTCCCAAAACTGCCCCAAAACTCCTGGAGGAGGAACCAAGTCAGGAGAGCAGGTGTGTAACTGAGCCCAGGGAGCCACCCCCAGCCCCAATGTGTCCCAGACAAGCCCAGCCACAGTGTCCCCCTGGCAGTACCGGTGACCGCTCTGAGCTTGGCAGCAGCCACAGCTTCCAAGGGGAGAGGAGCTGATGCTGCAGCACAGGGGATGCTGGAACCAGCCCCTGCCCAGGTCTCTGGATGCCAGAGACAACAGCAACCCGGGCAGAGCACGGCTTCCAGACAGGTGCTACATCAGCCAGGGACCTCTCCTGTCACCTTGGAACAGGCACTGAAGTGGTGAGGAGGGATGAGACAAGGGCTGCATAAATTTGTCTCTTGGCAGAGCTCTGATAAAAAGGAATATGGTGGTTAATTAAATCCATTCATAATCAGGTGGATTTGGGTCTTACTTTGGGCACAGTTTCTGCTGCTTTTGCTACACTCGGAATAATATTCAGATAGCAGTTGGGGAAAATAAAGCAAACTTGACATTTTCTGCAAACTGGAGAGCTGGTGTGGAACCTGGGGTGGGCAGCACACAGGCACCCATGCAAGCCAGGTGATTTACTGCCCCGGACCAGCGTGAACATTACTCACGTCTCTCCTCTGTTCACATTGCCACAGCACCCAGTGCCAGTTCCCTGCTGCATCAGGCACCGGCGCTCACGAGACCCTGGCCAGGAAGGGGCCACCACCACCACCACCCAGCTGCAAAACAGCAATAGCGGCAATATTCCCTCCCACATTCTTCAGACACATTTTCTAATCCGCTTCCCACCAGCTTTTTAACCAGGGCATCGCAGCTCCGCGTGAAACACCATCCCGAGCCTGTTATTTCTGTGCCACTGTCTCCATCAACCAAACTCATAATCTCATCAGAGAATGAAATCAGGTTGGTTTGATAGGAGCTACTACTTTTCACTACACTGACAGGCATGAATTTATATTCCCAGGTTCTAATTCTCCCATTAATTGCATCCTGCATTAGTTTTTCCACCCATTTGCCCAGGATTAATGTCAGCCTAATTGGACGTAGCTGTCCAAACCATCTCACCCGCTCACTCCGCTGTCTCTTGGTACAACGCTTTCTCCTCCCACCCAACACTGTTCTGCTCTTCAGGGTGAACAGCAGAGCTCCAAGGCGAGCTGCTGCTGGGTCCAGTTTAAATCTATTTGTCCCCAAAAGCCCCTTTTGCAGGTTTTGGGGAAAAGATGCCACAGGACCCCGTGGTAGCACCCAGCACCATCAGCATGGGGTGAACTCACTGCCCCCCTGGCACCCACCGCTGCTGCTCTCCCATCTCAGCCCGGTGCGCTGAGCCCAGCTCCAGATGTGTCCCTACTCATTTCCCTTCATTCTCACCACCTCCAGCGCAGGTTCTAGCTTCTGGAGGCCACATTTCCCAGTTTCTCTCTGCAACGAAAAGAAACAATGATTCTTGTCTTTTATTGGCAGGGGAAATCTCCCGATTTTGTTTGAGTTGGAAAAAAGGGAGGTCACGCTGCTGCCTGGCAGACGCTAGCCCTGCAGCCCTGTTTGCGATGAGAGGCAGCAAGGGAGGCTCAGGGCAGAGGCTGAGTCTGGGTGAGGCCATGGAGGTGCAGGGTCTCCCCGGGCACTGCCAGCGCTGCTGGTAGCTCTGCAGTGCTCAGGATGGCTCCAAGAAGCTGCCCACAGGCAGGCTGGGAGCTCAGCATCCTCGCCACATCTCCCTAGCCTACAGTGGAGCAGGAGGTGATGCTGCCAGAGCCCGAAGCCACCAGCTAGCGAGACGGGGCAGGGTAGGAGGGAACAGCCAGCACTCGGCCACCACTGATCTTGATCGGGCATCCTCTGGAGAAGTCCGTTGGGACCACAGACCCTCCATGGAGAGAATTCCCTGTGCCAGGCACTGGGCACAGCTGCTGCCCACAGGGCCACCCCAGGCCACCACAGACAGCCACGAGGACAGCAGTGTCCTCCATGGTGTGACCAGCAGGCGCATCGCAGCCCAGCCTGCCACCCCAGCACACAGCAGCCCTAGAGGTCTTATGGAGCTGGTGTTTTGCTTGTGCCTTTTTTCCCCCTTAAAATATTTTTCTTGAGCATTTAATAGGTAATTTGCATATCACAGATTCATTTTTAAAAACTGTTTTAATGAAGGTGCTCCACTGCAAGTGTATCTGCGTGTGTCATCCGTCCAGGCTCACGCCATATAAATCACCACCACTTGTGGAAAAGCTAATTAAAGGTAATCATGAAAACCTCATTAGTCCTCATTTACATAAGATTCACAGAGAAAATTCCTAAACTTTAATCCTGGTCGTCACAATCTATTTAGCTATCTCCTGCACACCTAATTAAAAGGCAGAAGCACAGCTCCACCCCCTCTGTGCGTGTTGCCCCCGGAGCTCTGCTCTTGGCCACCATGAGCCCAGGAGGAGATGGGCCCGATGGCTTCAAAGGTGGCTGGAATAGGTCTGGGCCAGCACATGCCGACACACACGGCAGGGCGAGCATGCCCTGCACCATGGGCAAGCACCAGCATGTCCCGCATCCTAGGGGGAGCACAGACTCACAGAATGGTGGGGGTTGGCAGGGCCCTCTGGAGATCACCTAGTCCAACCCCCCCCCGCCAGAGCAGGGTCACCCAGAGCAGGGGGCACAGGAACGCCTCCAGGTGGGTTTGGGATGTCTCCAGAGACGGAGACTCCACCACCTCTCTGGGCAGCTTGTTCCAGGGCTTTGCCACCCTCAAAGGAAAGAAGTTCCTCCTCATGTTTAGGTGGAACTTCCTATGCTCAAGTTTGTGCCCATTACGTCTGCATGGCGGTGCCAGCATGCCCTGTCCTGCCTGTCCTGCCCTGCAGAGCACCATGTCCTGCAGTGCCCAGGACCTGGCCACCCCTTGCCCCAAGAAGTGCTCATCACCCCGTGCTCATGCTGGCACTACTCGCTGTCACCGTGCACTGTCACCCCAGCCCCTACTATCCCCCCTGGGCACTCACCGCATGGTGGCAACGTTGGAGAGAGGAAAAGAAAAAGAAAATAACCCTAGGGAAAACAGAGTTCCACATCTCTGCCATCTTCAGCATCAGCTTCACCTTAATAAAGTTCATCCGTGGCAGCGCCGTGTCTCGGTACAGCAGCTGGTGAAGGCGCCAGTCACACCACAAAGGTCCCCATGAGCCACCATGTGCCACAAGAGCTTTCACCTCCTCTCTGGCAGCCCCCCAAGCTGCCAGTACAGAAACACAGCTCAATTAGGACATGTCATGCCATAAAAATCTTGCAGCATTAAATGTATTAGATAAAACTCCTTCTGCTATTAAAACAGATCATGTCCTGGAAATCTAAGCAGTAAGCTGTGCAATTTCACCCTGCAATAGGGCTGGATTAAGTTCTTCCCACAAAAGCCTCTTATTGTATGAAAAAGACCATTAGCAACCTATGAAATCAATAGGAAACACAGCCCTGCTGCTGTAAAATACCAGAATTAGCCGCAGTGCTGGCAATAGCACCAATTAGGCTAGGGGCTCTTTTGCAAATTCTAGCAGGAAAGAGCTTTGCTGAAATCGGAGGAATTGTTGCAGTCCCACTGCCGCCACTGGCTACTAGCTGGCAGGAATGAGCCGTGAGCCCGGAGAGCTCGTCCTGGCAGGAGCATGCGGTCAGCCATCAAGGCTCCTGAAGGAGCCCTGCCGCAGGAGGAGGAGGAGGGGGGCAGCAGCAGGGGCAGCGGAAGCCATGGGGCACGTGTCAGGGTGATTGGGCGAATGGCAGGAGCTGGCAGATGGAAGCCTACAAGACTGATAAGCCCTTCTCATCCTTCTCCTGACGATCTTTGGGGCCGTTCAGGTTTTTTTTTTCTGCGAAGATGCTCAGAGGGCTGGAGCACCTCTCCTATGAAGACAGGCTGAGAGAGTTGAGGTTTTTCAGCCAGGAGAAGAGAAGGCTTCAGGGAGACCTTAGAGCCCCTTCCAGTCCCTAAAGGAGGGCCTACAAGAAAGCTGGAGAGGGACTTTTTGGAAGTGTATGTAGTGATAGGGCAAGGGGTAATGGCTTCAAACTGGAAGAGGGTAGATTTAGATGAGATATCAGGAAGAAATTTTTCACTGTGAGGGTGGTGAGCCCCTGGCCCAGGCTGCCCAGGGAAGCTGTGGATGCCCCATCCCTGGAGGGGTTCAAGGCCAGGCTGGATGAGGTTTTTGAGTAACCTGGCCTAGTGGGAGGTGTCCCTACCCAAGGCAGGAGGGTTGGAACTGGATGGTCTTTAAGGTCCCTTCCAACCCAAACCATCCAATGATTCTATGTTTCCATGAATTGGCTGGGAGCTTTTTCTCCCAGTCGCTCAGACACCCACCTGCAAACAGCCACCACTGCTCCAAAGCCCTCTGCTCCAGCAGACAAACTGGTTCCCCTGTGAACCCTGAGGCCATCACAGCAGGACCCGATGGCATTAACCAGCTGCAGAGTGGCAGCCACACTGATGCTGTCAGGTTATCACTGGTGCCCTGCCTGCCGTGCTTGGCGCTGGCATAAGTGTGGGGAGCCACGTCAAGTCCCTGCTGTTTTCTAGTACATTCCAAAGATATTGGGTTTATTTTTCAGTAGCTCAGCCTTAGGCAGATTTGGGTGAAATGCATCAAATCAACACAGAATGTTGCAAACCTCATGAAAAAATATTTGCAAAGTGGGATTTTCCTCAATTTCTGCAAAGTACGCTCATTTGCTACCATTCCCTAAATCAGCGAGCATGGAAACCAGTTGTGGAGACAGACGTCATTCTGGAGAGCAGCTCTCACCTTCCCTCTTGTCCCTGCAGCTCTGCAAGTTCTGCTTGGCTCCCAATCCCGAGCCCATGTGCCAGGGATCTGCGCTGGTGAAGGTGCCCAGGATCAGGCTCTCGCTGTCCTTCGGCCATGGCGATGCTGCCAAGCAGAGTCATGCTGCAGCTCAGGGTGGGCACTGAGGTCTGGGGGGATGAGAGGATACCACGAGAGGGGACGACACCCCAGCTGAGCCCCATGGTACTAGGGTGCCAGGGTGGGATCCTGGCTGGACTTGGGGCTAGGAGGCCCTCACAGTGGGGAGGGGAGTGGGACCATGAGTGTTGCCTTGGCTCAGAGCTGTTCCCAGCCGCAAGCATGGGGGGAAGACACCAGACCCTGGCCAAGCTGCACATCCTCCACTTGCCCAAGGACTCACACTTCTCCTGGTGAACGCAGCCCCACTGATGCTGATGGGCAGAGGATAATCAGCTCGTGGAAGCTCTGTGGTTGTCTTGGGAACGCACCCCCAACTTCAGCCACAGCCTCGGACAGATGGACACCCTGGCCACCCCCAGTCAGCCGGTAGAGAGAGGACTCCATGGCCAGAGCCAGTCCCACTGCTCCCAGCATGAACCGCAGCCAAACCAGTGAGCAGCAGCAGAGACAATTGGACTGTCATATCGGATTAGCTCTTCTGCTCTTCACACTGACATCTAAGATTATTTGCAATTAGGATTAAAAGAAAAAGTAAGAGAAGAAACAGAATTGAAAATGGGCTTTTGGTAATTAGGAGCACTGCTTTCGCTGTCATCAAGGGGCCGACCAGGGCTTGGGCTGGTCCCCCACCAGTGCCCATGCGCAGCTCCATCAGTGTAACGAGGGCTGACAGGAGGAGAGTCCCTGCCGACCGCACTCAGAGCCTCCAGCTCTAGTGACAAGTATTTAAATATTAAACGATCCCTTAAAGCGCATGAGAGGCTCTAAGTTGAATCATCACAGAAAGTAATACGCTGTGAAGGAGGGAACGAGAGGACAATCGCACGAGTGCCAGTGGAGATGTGTCTCGGAGCAGCCGGCACAGAGACTCACACTCTTTAGAACGCACAAACCCACCGGGCTCTGACAGCGTGTTTGCACAGCAGTAATTTAATAGAAACCAATCATGCGAAACAGACACAGTATGAGTTTGGGGATTAATTTCCATATATTACACTGTTCTTCATTGTATTCCCAACCCCAGCCTGAACATCAGCAGTAGACAGAGGAAGCACCAGGCTGGCAGAAAGAGCCAGTGCCCGAACAAACCCCAGCTCCAGCAAGCAGAAAGATAGTGTTGCTCTCTGGCTTGGGGAGATGCAACTTCCCTAGAAAGCACCATCACACCGCTGGGAGCTCCCAAATTCATCACTCTCCCTGGGGAGCCGTGCTGGTGGGAAGGGGACGGCAGTGCCTGGTCCCAGCCCGGCCACCATTCCCCAACCCTCGCTCCCTGCCTGAGCTGGCATCTCCTGCTGTCTGGCCCCTCTGGCACGGGTGTCCAAGGTGTCCTGCCGGGCAGAGCTGCCCCTGGTCCCTGCCAGCCTGAGTGAAGGCTCCAGTGGCAGCTCCCAAATCCCTCCCGCCATCTCGGGAGATGGCCTTGGAGAAGTGTGAAGACTTCAAGCTGAGGCTAATTGAAGGCTGAGAAATGCTCCTTGTGATTCACCACTGGCACAGAAGAAACAGTGGCTCTGTGTGCTGTGCTGCCTTCCAACAGGATCACTTATCACACAGGGTCTGTGACAAACCCCATGCAGGGAGGACAGCCTGTCCGGCAGGAGGGAAAATCCTCCTGCGGCCACATGGCATCCCCAGACCCTTACCTGTGACCCTGGGAATGCTGTGCACCGGCTTCACACTGTCCCATTGGCATTTACTGCTCCTCGCTTTCCACAGCCCACAGCCTCATCTGATCCTCTCCTCCAGCAGCACCTCCTGGGGCAATACTCATTGCCCCCCAGGCCAGTATTTTATCACAGAATCACAGAATCCTCTAGTCTGGAAGGAACCTTTCAGATCATTGAGTACAACCATCAACCTAACACTGACAAACCCACCACTAAACCGTGTCCCTCAGCATCACATCTGACCATCTTTTAAATGCCTCCAGGGATGATGATTCCACCACTTCCCTGGGCAGCCTGTTCCAATGTTTGATAACCTTTTTAGTGAAAAAATGTTTCCTAATATCCGATCTAAACCTCCCCTGACGCAACTTGAGGCCATTTCCTCTTGTCCTATCCCCTGTTCCTTGGGAGTAGAGTCCAATCTCCCCTGGCTATGCCCTCCTTTCAGGGAGTTGGAGAGAGTGAGAAGGTCTCCCCTCAACCTCCTTTTCTCCAGGCTGAACACCCCCAGCTCCCTCAGCCGCTCCTCATGTGACTTGTTCTCCAGACTCCTCACCAGCCTTGTTGCCCTTTGGGGTGAAAGCTAATGGAAAGGCTCTTCAGCCAATGCCACGCTGGAAGTCCTCAGTGCTGAGCATCCTGGCAGGGATGCAGATGGCCAGGGAGAGATTGGTCTCTGCCTGTGCCAGCACAGCACGATGCCGAGCTGTGCAGACCACCCTGCTGGCTTGCTCCAGACACTCACCGCCTGCTGGTCAGGACTGGGCAGAAGCACTTTGCCAGCCTCTGCCCCACAGTGCCCATACTGTGGCTGCTGGTGTGGAGCAGTGGCGCCAGGAGACACAGGGAGGGGTCTCCCCTTGCTCAGAAAACACCGCTGCCCCGCACAGCGACATCCTTCCAGCAGCAGCAGGGAGAGGACTCCTTGCTCAGGGGCAGCAGGCAGGACCGCACGCAACTCCTCCTCCCAGGCCACACCTCAGCTCAGCAGCCCTTTGCCACCCCAACTAATTGCTGCTCACGTACCCTAATAACGCAGTCGGAAGGTTCAGCTGGCAGGTGATGGTCCGACATGAAAAGCAACCTGAGGAGTTTGATGTAATATTTATACAGTGCCTCATCTCAGCGTTTGATGTGGCAGCGCAGCAGGTTGGCTCCCCATGTGCAGGTGAATACAACCCACCCCCCCGCCCCNTGTCCCCAGCACAGCCCGGGCTCTGCGGTCCTCAAAGCACTGCTGGGTCCTGCCACCAGCCCTGTCCCTGCCCCTGGAGGGTCTTAAAACCAGACTGAGCGGCAGCTCCTGCCTCATGACTCTGCCAAGACTGAACTGCACAACTCGGGCAGCAACCCCCAGGACTGCCTGCGCTTTACGGAAACATGCTTCAAAAATTTTGTCACTTTAGGGAAAAAGGGGAATGTATCTGGGGAGAAAGTTTATGGGAGGAATTTCTAGCAGGTTTAACATTTACCCAGTTTCATATCTTCTTTAGCCCTTTCGGGAGAGTTTAATTTTGTGTTAAATTCAGGTTGTAAATGAGTTTGGCTGCTCAGCCAGCCAGGAAAGTGGCTCAAATAAGTGACCCCCCTCCAACGGACCACGAGCATCGGCCTCAAGAACATCACACACAGGGACATGAGCACTGGAGCCCTGACAGCCTGATAAATGCTTGCACTAATTTTGATTATCATGTTTAAAACCTGGCAGAGTACACAAGAATCCATCCAACACCATTACAGAAAAGAAAATATTTCCCTCGCCGCTCCGGACAGGATGTCTTTGCTTTGCTGACAGTTCCCCTAATTTAATTATCCTTCCTTCAGCGACTTCTTACCACCATTTTTCAGGAGGTACAGTTCTTTGGAGAATGTTTTTAGGGGCTCTGTTTTCATTAGATTGAATTTAATTGCAATTTTCTGCCATTTGAAGGCAGGTTGGGGAGCTGTGTGGCCAGCCAGGATGGTGGGCACATGAGTGGGTGGGAAACGACTCCTCTAGCGGGGTTGGGGCTGGATTTCCCTGCGGGGGATACACTCAGGGGGCCACAGCCACAGCTGTGCTCTCAGCCACCCCCGAGCCCTGCTGTGGGTACGTCCCCATGGGAGCAGGCTAGGCGCTCCGGGTACTGCCCTCCGCCAGTGGACATCCAGCATCCATCTGCCTTCAGAGAGGGGAAGGGAAGGGACAAGGGCCCTGCCAGCCACGTCTCAGCCGTGCCCGTGATCCCCTTTGGATATCACCTTCCCGCAGCCACTCTCCCGGCCAGGAGGATGGAGGTCCCCGCTCCAGGCCAGGGTCGGTGTTGTGCTTTGCCTCTCAGATGCAGGAAATGTAGCATGATATGCAACATCAAATTGAGCTGAGGGCCAGCAGCTCCTGCAGTTCTAGCGTGGCTGTTCCTGCCCACCACCAGACCTCCAGCAGCACGACAGCGAGACACTTTGGGTACAACTGCTCAGGAAAACGCCACACGTAGGTGCCCCCGAAGCTGTCACTGCTCTGTGGTGACGCACTGCACACCCACCAGGGACGATGGGCGCCTGATGCTGGTGCCCAGCCCCTTGGGCCAGTAGTGAGCTGTGGGCTCAGTGCTCCTGCCAGCGGCAAAGTGGCCAGGCTGCCACTCGCCCACTGGCCCAGCAGCAGCTGCTCCTTTGCCCGTTGCCGCTCTGCACTCACCCCCTGCTGCGGTGCCCAGTGTCCTGGCACACCGGTTGCAGTGAGGCTGCCAGGGCAGCGGCCTTGAAAGGGAATTTCTAATGACCCTAACCGAGGGTAATTCACAGCCCTGCAACAAACAGATGCAAATACACGAATGAGATGGAGAAGTCCCTTGGATTTTTAAAACATTCAGTAACAGCAAGTGAGGGCAATACATTATTTAAAGGCTCTTCTAAGGAAAGAAAATAATTTCAGCTTAGTTAGCTTTTTAGGACAGTGTAAGTAGAGAGCAGGGACAGCGGAGCCACAAGCAGCAGTACGGGCAGTGGAGCAGGGAGGTGCACGGAGCCTGTGGCCGATGGGCACTGAGCTGCTCGACCATGCTGGCACAAGCCAGGTCCCTGCACGCTGAGATGGCTTTTCCTGAAGTCCCAGCTCCCCATAAGCAGGGCAGGGCAGCCGCCCCAGGCTGCTGGGTGAAGCAGGGTCCAGCCCAGCGCAGGTGACTCCAGACGGAGCGAGTAGAGGATGAGGGGACGCAGTGCCCGGCATGCAGTATCCCCAGGGCTGCCTCCACACAAGGGTGACAGGAGCACACCGGGTGGTGCTGTGAGGATCCAGCAGTGATGGACGAGAGCAGGGCGTAATGGGCACTGCAGTGCAGGAGCGCGCTGATGAATTTGGTGTCACTGGGTTTAATCCAGAGTCATTAGCCATGCTGAACACTCACATATCATTTGTTAAACTAATGGATTGCTGGAGGTCATTCGGTAATAAGAAAGGGGGAGAACGGTTGTTAGTTTTTATCAGACATTAATTGGCCAAAATTGATTACTTATTTGGCATTTGCAGTGTATTAGGGGTGCGCCCCCCACCAAAGCACCCCGCCTGGCAGAGCAGAAGGGCAGCAGTGGCTCCATGGTGGGTACCACAGCATCACCCGGGCAAGCGCCGGCTGCAGCACAGCTCTGACCCAGGGTGGACACTCGGGACAGATGCTGTGACAAGCAGCTCCCACCCACGCTCTCCCCAGGCTGCAGGACCAGGGACTGATGAGGAGTATCCCGTACCCATGCGGCCACCCCACATGCCCCATTTGCCCAAGGCCCATCCTGTAACCGGGGCTGCCTCTTGCTCCTGCCCAGGGCAGCGCAGCAGGCAGCAGCTCCTGTGGCTGCCCTACATCTGCTGGTGACACCGGCTGTGGCAGGGAGTGGCAGGAAGGGTCTGGGAACTGCTCAGGTGATACCACATTTATCTAACAAGCTTCCAAATGAAAAATAGCATTTGGACTTATTGCATTCTGGCTCAAAATTTGATTACATTTTTCTACAGCTGTAAATCTGCCTTCTTTTCTGCAACATTATTATTAAAGCCAGTATTGAATTGGTGGTGTGATACGTAAAATTTCAATCCTGGCTTTGACATTCCAGGAAGTTAAAAACCAATTACAGTGTGTGCTTTGCCTCGGGACAGAATGAATCATTGAACACAGACACTTCACCAAGAGAAATTAAAGGTTGAAGCTGCAACATGGGGAAGGTATTAAGTTAAAAATCAAAGGTCAATTAAAGTAAAACTGAGTCTATTTTATTTTTAATATTTTGCTTACATTTCCATTCCTTTCTGATGAACAAGGAGGCAAAATAAACCTGCACTTTTATTTATTTGCTGGGTAATAAATCTGGGCTGAAGTTGCTTTCAGGAGCTAAGAGGAAACATTCAGGTGATAAAACTCCCAATCCAATAACCAGAATTAATCTCGCCGTAACGAAGCCGGCACAGCAATGGGGTGGCACATGCGCCCTTCCCGCACTAACAGCAGCCGCTGTATGGCAGCGAGGGTCCCCTCTTGCCTCCGCCTGCAACCACCGAGCCACTGCAGCCACCCATGCAGCAAAGCGAGGGGCACACACAGGAGGTGCCCAGCACCCGGGGGACATGTCCTGCTGCCATCACCACCCATGAGGTCCCACCTGGCCCCAGAGCTCACCTGTGCCATGCTGGGATGGGCAGCACTGACTGTAAAACGTGGGAAAGGGTCAAAGTGTGTGCAAAGAGCTATCTGTCCTGCAGCCAGCACCTCCCCCAGGACCACCAAGCCCACCAGGACACAAAGAGAGGGGTGTGCAACAGGTCTTGGTGAAACCATGTGGCACGGCACCTTCTGCTGCTTTGGCTTTGCAGGGGGAGCAGGGGAGGCCCTGTGCCCCCACGGGGGACACCCTACGCTGCAGGTCCTCTGTAGAAGGGAGCAGCTGGGGTGCAGGGCTGAGTGCAGCATCAGACATGCATCACGCCATGCAGCATCGCACCACAATGGCATTACACCATGGCAGCATCTTACCGTCTGCTCGCAGTTCTGCTCTTGGCTCCAAGGGGCACCCAGGGTGAGCTTGAAGCCCCAGCCTGCTCTTTTCCAAATGAGGGGGCTGGCAGCTCTCCATCCCCACATATAGTACTGTGGAGATTCCTGTGCCATCCCCCGACTCCCCAAGCAAGACCAGAGCCCGGCCTTTTCCTGCAGCGTGGCAGGCTGGCACCAGCACAGGCCCAGGCTGGCACTAGCCCCTGCTGCGGCTTTGCCAGGTCCCGGTACCCAGGGCCGGGTGCTGCGCATCCCCGAGCGCCGTGGGGGGGCCGGACCTGCAGGCAGCGCAGGCAGCCCGGGCCACGGGCACCTCCCGGCAGCAACGAGACACGCGTGTACACACACAACATCCCCAGCACGCTGTGCGGAGAGCGCGGAGGGGGCAGCCCCTCCGCAGCAACCCCCAGGAGGGACGAAGCCTTGCGGCCCCCCCAGGGCCGGGAAGGTTCCTGCCCTTCCCTGGGCCAGCACCCACGGAGGCACCCACCCCCTGAGCAGCTCCACGCGTGCCCGTGGCAGCTCCGACAGCGCACAGTGCGACTGGCCCCACTGTATGAATTGCTTCATCAATAAATAAAGCAGACTTGCGTGCTCCCTGGAGCAGAGCGAGCCCCGAGAGATGATATCACAGCCCATAAACTCATCCAGTGGCGGGACTGAATCAGCACCAGCCTCCGCTCCCAATCAGCCACCGAATGAACTCCATGGGCTGAAGCCTCCCAAGGTAGCACAGGGGCAGAATCGGTGCCAGCACAGCACAGGACCCCACCGTGGCAGATATTTACCAACATCTTTAGAGCAGCGAGGGGAGGCCGGTTATCTCCTGAGCTGTGGCAGAAGCTGTTGACCTCTCCTGTAAAACAAAAGATAAATTGTACTTTCCATTTTCTGCAGCAGTATGTCATTTGCAGATGCCTTTTACGCTTGGACTTTAATAGATAATCCATACTCTTGAAGTGGAGTATATCATCTGCTTGTTACCAAAGATAAATCCTTTGCAAAATATTAAAATGCTTAAAGACTGTCATATGGGCTTCATGAATTGTTTTGCAACACACACACTTCTGCCTATTAAAGGAGAAAATGTATTCATCATGGGCCTAGGCAGAGCTATCAAACTCTGCTTTATTTACAGTCTGGAGTACAAAGCTATCCGAGAGACGCAGCAGTGGAGCAAGAACCACCTCCCGGCCCCGCCATTACTGCCTTTCTAGATAATCTGACCCCAGCTATGGAAACTCATTAAGGTCATTAGGAAAGGCGCCAGTTCTCCAGGGAACCTGCTTCTTTTAGATTAAAAAAGGGAGCAAGAGCACGTGTGAGATTGATAACTGTGCAGTTTATTCACATCTATACAAGTGTGCTAACCGCAGGGAAAGAGTAATCTCATATATTCTCAGACAATTTAAACTCATTTCAATAAAAAAAGAATTAGACAGAAGTGAATGGCAAGGAGAGCAGATGTTACAGTATTGGTGACATCCAACAGAACAAGCTGATAGCGATGTGTTAGACAGAGAGGCTGCTTTCAACCCCAGACTGGACTGGGAGGGAAAGCACAGGAGGGCCGGGAGTAATGGATGTCCAGGGAGTGACGTGGCCCCAGAGCAGAAGCTGGGATCCCAGAGCGCTGCCAGCTCCAAGGGATCCCACCATGGATGAGCCTGCGGGGACACCACCTGCCACAGGTCTGGGAAGTCACAACCAGCCTCCACCTGCAAAGCCACCGGTGTTCATCAACAGAGGAGAGCAGCAAAGAGGCTGGGGGAGCTGGAGCAAGGACAAGTGAAAGGGTTCGGAGGCTCCCCAGCATCAAAGCTCCCTCCCCTGCCATCCCTGTCCCTGCCCACTAGCCACCAGCTCCTCACCACTCACAGCAACGAGACCGAGTTCCAGGCAGGACCTCCAGCCAGAGCCACGCTAGGGACCCAGTTCCTGTGGCATTTGGGGCCACATACCCCAGCAGGACCCTCAGCCCCAAGGGAAGGAGCACAGGAGACACCTTGCTTATCCACCTTCATCAGGAGTTCCTGCAAACAGTCCAGCTTGTTTGATAAATAAAGACGTGGTTATAAATATTCCATAAGCCCAGGAACTGCAGTGCATTAAAAAATGATAAGGTCCCTGCTTCCCAAGCAGCCACTCCTCTGCACCGGGCCCTGGAAGAGGTGTTTAAAATCGGATGTCAGCAAGGGCCGACAGAGGAATTTGTCGTCGAGCTGATGAATAGTTTGAAAAATATTCAATACCTTCAGGAAGGATCAATTTATCAATGTTTGGCTCAGACCAAGTGGAAACATACAGCCATCTACACTGCGTTCGTTTATTAAGAAATTCAGGTCATTATGTTAGACATGCAGTTTCCTCCATGAAGCTAATGTGGAAAAAGGGCCATGCACTGCCTTGATAAATTGCTCCAGCAGCCAACAATGTGCTGGTTTTCCCGATTTAAACATCTCCAGTAAAGAGGTGGCAGGACTAGCACCGCACAGTCACAAGGACGGAGCCCCCCACCTGGGCAGCCGCTGTCCCAGGGTGTTACAGCCTCTGCAAACCCCTGTAGAGGCTTTCTAGGTGCAAAACCAGGGGAGAGGGAGCTGCCACTTCTGCAGCCACAAAGGAACAGCAAGCTCCTGAGGACGAAGGGCCAGCACGTCAAGGAGCGCATCCTCTCCCTGAGCTCGGGTGTTAATGGGAGGGCAGCGCAGCTCCCAAAAATCATCAGGCTCTCCTCTGCATGGGACAAAAAACTGCACAGAAGTTTCCCCCGGGCAATGGAAAGAGCGATTTCATCAGCGACCCACCCCTACAGCCCTACTGCCACCCCCATTAACCATCAGATAGACACTGAGTGTCCACCAGTCAGGCCAGGCTCTGGGAGCGCTCCCAGGACTTCCTATTGGCCCTCCAAGCTTTCAATTAGGTACATATGTATTTATGAAATATTATGACAATTGAAAGCCTGTTAAGCGTTACAGTAAAATCCCCTATGTGCAAAACGATGGGGGCATCAGCACAGCCTTAACTGCTAAATCCATTTGGTAATCAGGTTAGGCTGCCAGCGAGAGGCTGGTGTCAGCGGTTTTTATTAAAAGCTGGGTTTTTGCTATAAGAGGTACTAGTTTTATGTTACCATAAATTGTCAACAGTTGGTCAGATCCCCACAGAGAAAGGATCGATACACAGCAGAGGGGAAAAAGTGCTGAGAAAGGAAAAGTGATACTCTAATTAGAACAAAATTTAAGAGTCCAGGGGTACGGATGACAGTGCTTAATATGTTATAATTTATTGACGGCCTCAAAAGATTGGGTTTTGCTTTGGCTTGGAGAGGCAGGCGGGTGTTAATAAATATCCCAACAGACAGCAGCTGCTGCAGCCAGGGAGGGGGCAGCTCCTCGCACATCCATCCTTGGCCGCTGCAATCAGCACAACCAGCAGCCGTCCTCGCACGAACAACTGGTTTTCTTGGCTCCTCTGGTTTGCACATCTGCTAGGGGGACACTGATGCCCCCCAAGCCTGCGGCAGGAAAGCTGCAGCCCTGCAGGACACATACATTGCTGTCCCCAAGACTGGGCTCCAGGGATATGAGGACAACGCAGAAAGCCATGGCCAGCACTCCCCAGGGACAACCCCGTCTCCTCTGGGGGCGTCAGAAATCCATGCCTCGTTTTGCAATAATCTGGTCCTGGTTTAGCACAGCCGGGGACCCCAACATCTGCAAGTCCCAGCCCCGCGCCCAGATGTGGCCTCCCCTGCTGACTCACATTTAATAATGGCACGAGTCCTAACCTGCCCTCGTCTCGTTTCATAGCGTGAGGAGCACCTGCCATCAGACCCTCATAAACAAGGAGGCAATAAAATTTAATCACTTGCAGATCAAAGTTCTCAAGTGTTTTCCAATTGTCCTCTCACAACCCTCCCAGCTAGGCTAAGGGAACTGCAGCAAGCTCTCTATTTAATAAGCGTCCATAAAACCCTGGCTGGATTGAAGAAATATTGGCAAATATAATAAACAAAAATATATTAACTCTAATTTTGCAAAGCCTTTGGCTATATTAATATCTCTTTAATATAATCACCTATAAATAAGTGATGAACCTATGATT
This sequence comes from Rhinoptilus africanus, assembly GCA_013400135.1. NCBI lineage: Eukaryota > Metazoa > Chordata > Aves > Charadriiformes > Glareolidae > Rhinoptilus > Rhinoptilus africanus. The sequence continues at coordinate 87,693 of VXBO01007055.1, forward strand.
TAATATGACATCTGTCATCCCCATTTCCATACAAGATATGAAGTAATTACTCTCTCTGGTATGCAATAAAGGATGGGTCTCATACGCTGTGACTGCCCAGCATAGCCATCAGCTCCTCCACCAAACGCCCTTGGGGCTCAGGTCTGTCTCACCATTCCCAGCAAGATGGACAGAAACATGGACAAAAGCAGCATGATGTGGTCCCATGCGGTGGGCTGGTGGTGTCCACGTGTCCCTCCAGGTCCAAGGGACATGCTGGGGCAAGGGGTAACACAGCATGGCTCTTGGTAAACAGACTTACCTCAGTAATTGCAGCTGTGCAATAGATCAGCAACAGCTGGTGATATATCTGTGATTTGGGGACCAAGGGGGGATTCACGAGTGACACCCAGGGGAGTAAGCACCGCAGCAGGGGCAGATGGCCTGCACTGACAACCAACGTGTCACTTCAAAGCTCACTGCTGCCTGAGACAGTGCCTCGCGCTGACAGCACTCTGCCCACCTCCCTGTGCCCTTTGTCCGCCGGACAGGCAAGACAAAGTCCGAGCCCTCAGCCACATCCCCCAGCCCCACAGCACGGGAGGGCTGGCAAACTGGTTTCTCAGTGCTGGGACCGCTCCTGCCCCAGGAAAAGCCAGGATCCCCTCCAGGAGCCACCGTACTCTGTGCTGGGGACACCAGCCAGCTGTTGTGCTGGAAACAGACTCGAGCTTGGCAGTCAGAGTTGAGCGATTGCAGACAGGCAGGGAGCAGCGTATGTCCCATGTCCCAATTGGGGAAACACACCGGCCAGGAGGCAAGGCAAGTCCCAGGCTGCAGCAGGGAGTAGAACTGGCTGTAATAGCCCCCCAGGGACTCCTGTACTCCCAGGCTGGGGCAGGAGCAGCAGATCCCATCACCCTCCCCTGCAGGCACAGGGGCAGGTACAATACCCCCCCACCCCAAGCCCTCTCTGGAAGCTGTCAGCGGTGCCCCCACACCCCAGGGATGTGCAGCTGGGGACCCCTGGGACCACAGCTCTGCAGCTCCTGGAGCTGTGCCGTGGTTCTAGCACTGGCTGCTGGAACACCACGGCAATCACAGGTGCCAGCACTGTAATTTAAGAATGCTCAGCGCAATCAGGAGAAAGGCAGAACAGTCCCTTATATGCATATTTTTCCCTTTATCTGGAGATACGCTATCAGGGAAGGTGCTGGGCTCCCAGCCAGGCTCCCATCAGCTCAGCGGAGCAGGCAAGAGCCCTATGGCACAATCCTGACCAATTCGTTCAAAAGGATGGCGGCTCCTCTCCCATCCAGCCAGCACTCTGGGGCAAAGTTGCCCTTTCCCCATTCTGTCCAGAGAGCCAGAGATTACCAGAGCACGATGCAGCTTACTGCCATCCCCAGGGCTGGAGAAGTGACAATATTCTACAGCCCTGAGAGAGAAAGGCAACAAGATTTGTAGGGAAAAAGCAGCTATTGCAAGCATAAGGAAGCTGGGCTGAGGTTCTTCTTCACACCAAAAGTATATTGCAAAGAAGTGCCTCACCCCAGAACTGGCCAGAATACAGGAGAAGAGGCTCTCCACCTTATCCCCATCCACCCTTGCCCTTGCTGACTTCTGGAGCAGATCAGTCCCACAAGCAGCAGCTTCCAAACAAACCCAACAAAGTGGAAATGCCCGACCGTCCTGCCCCACGCCCTGCAGAGCTGAGCATTTGTTCTAGCAATATAGCAAAGGTGACAACTGAAAAGCTGCAGCCAGCGACAACTGCACAGTAAGAGATCATGAGAGTCATCCCTCTGCAACCCCCCAGGAGAGCCCCACAATCAAGGACGGGAGCCCAGACAGCACAACATGTGCCAGGCTGCCTTGCCCCTGCCGACAGAACCTGCCTGCTCAGACCAGGGCAGCCCAGGCAGCGACAGCAATCCTCCAAGCCTCCAGCTGGAGCACTGCTTTTGTGTATTCGGGCAGTACGCGAGGCTGCATCTAAGAGTGGGAAGACAAAAGTATGCACACAGGATAGTGGAGAAGAGAGGGAAAAAAAACACCTTAAGAATCAAAAACTGTATTTAAAGGGGAATTTTGTGACACACAAGCACCAGCCCCTATTGCACTGATCTGATGGCTCACTTAAGCAGGAAGATCAGAGTCCACAGTAGAAATGGCCTTGGGCAGATCCAACCACAATGTCTTCCATTTTTCCCTCCTGTCCTTGAGCTGATATGACAGGCCGAATTACTAAAGCATTTCACATCACATCCACCCTCCAGACCGGAGGCCAGGCAGCCCAGCAGCCACAGGGAAGGTTTCCCAGCTGTACCTGAGCAGCTCACCCAGCCAAGGGTGTCACCTGCAGACGACAAAGGCACCCCCGCAGACAGAGAGGTCCTCCCTTCAGCAGCTGGGAGCAAGGACTGTCTTCTTCCCACCTTGCTCCTTCATCCTCACCCAGCCAAGGCAGCAGGAGCAGCCCATTTGCATTCCATGCTCTCCTCCACAGCCAGAGAGCCATCGTTGTACACCCTGCTAAATGAAAAACAATATTTAATTAGGATGCAGAGCTAGAGGAGCACACAATTAAACACTCAGTTACTATCACTCTTGCACATTCTAAGACTCAGTTCAATAAAGAAACATTAAAAAAGGCTAATATTGAACCAAACCTCACACAGTGGAGCCACATGCTGCATCACTACAGCAGCCCGGGGACAAGGAGCAGGCTGGAGCATGGCCAGCACCAGTACAGCACATGAGAGGGGACTTGGGGATGCTGCCACCAGAGCCTTGCACCCACCAGCAAGGGAAAGTCATGATCAGAGACCCACAAACAGAAAGGAGCCAGGGCAGCCACAGCCTTCAAGTGGAGTCCTGAGCTTTCCACAGGGCTTTAGGGACAGGAACAGGGAGCCTGAGCCCAGACACAAGGCATGGCCAGGACAAGGAAGACTCCCACCTCTGCCTGGCCAGAAATGAGTCCCCGAACCCTAAAGAGGAGCCAGATCACATTCCCCTGCCCATGGGGCTCATGGACAAAACCCACCAGCACAGAAGACTCCGGTCCAGGTCCTGCAGCCCACTCTCAGGACATGCTAGCAGCAGGGACCCCAGCCGAGCACCAGCAGGACTGGGCTGCTGGTCTGTGGAGAGAAAAGCATCAGGGCAAACATCAGAGGGTAAGGAGGAGCCCATGTCTCCCCCCCACCAGCACACAAGTCTACACCCCAAAACAAGCTTCTGGGGTTTTATTTCTCAAGAGGAGCGGAGAGGAGGATGCAGAGGGAATTTACTGAGCCCATGCCACCACAGCTGTGTGGTTAGAGACGGTGGTGAAGTCCCCCATGGTTACCCCAAGCAGACACCGACCCTGTCCCAAGAGATGCTCCCCTCCTGCAGCAGAAGAGCAGGCAGGGTGGCACGTCCCACCAGCAGAGTGGGGACCACAGCCAGGCTGGAGCAGCCACTGCCGCCTCGGCAGGTGACGATGCGGACCTGGAAAAATGCTCAACTCAGGCAGAAGGCCTAGTAATAAATTTATTGTATTTTATTACATATTCCCCTTTTTGCACTTAATTCCAGTTCCTCATATTCAAACTCTCCTTTCTGAAACAAAATGATTTTTAACATAAAAATATAAATTCTGCATATTAAAAGTGCATACACCTTGAATAATAAAACATACAAATAAATAATAAAAGGCATTGACACAGTCTCATGCACTTGTCCTCAAATAATTTAAAATTTATGGTACAATGTTCAATCCCAAGTAAAGACAGCCTGCTTTCCAGATTACTGTACAGTTCAAAAACATTAAAATACAGAAGAGAATATCAAAGGTGTGGGCAAGCCCCATGTCCCAGTATCAGTGTATAGTGATGTGACATGCAGTTTTTAGAACTGTAGATATTTCAGTGTAAAATCTGACATTGTGTCCAGAAGACTGCATTTGCAATAGGACTTAAAATTCAATTTTAACCAATGGTGAGGCACAGTTGGTGAGCAAATCTGTACAAATCAAATACTTGGAAGGCCACAAGAAAATAATCTAGCCACTTGTAGCCTGTATTCCCTTGTGTCACCCTACCCAAGGCAATGTAGCACCTAAAAGTGGTTTCTTATTGCACTGCACAAATGTCATACAAACCTAACACTAACTTTCTTGCAACACGTTTGTGCTGCAGGGCCTAGAGTGAAACGGAATTTGTGTTCACACTTAGTTTTAATCTGTGTCTTTTAAAAAACACTATTTGCAGATAAATTGAGTACTATCGCCTTTAAAAAAATAGAAGACTCCCTAAACCTCTAGACCTAATATAGATATTGTACAAGTCTTCAGAGGTACTTTTACTTTACAAAATAAATCTCTTAATAGTAAATGCTTTACGGTGCTTTTATTAAGAAAACCATGTAGTTCTTTCATCTCACCACAGATTAAAACTAAATTTCAGTTCCCTCCACAGATAACATTAGATACTGCCAAATTATTTTTGGATTAGTAGGCAAATGACAAAGATATATAAAAAAAATGTAACAGTAAAATTATTCGGAATGTCATTTCAAAACACTCTCTGTGCCGGCTGACCGAGGGGGATGGGCAGAGAACCCATGGCGGGGAGAGAGGCCAAGAACCTGCCCAACACCCAGCTCCTGCTGAGCCCAGCTGCTCCAACCACTGCTGCGAGGTGGCATCTCGCAGGGACACAGCCAGGCAGCCCCGGAGGAATCCCAGGACCAACACTTTTTGCTAACCAAATGCGCTGTCAGTGAGAACTCGCCAGCTGCCCCAACACCAGCCGCAACCCCGTCCGACCCCATACTGTGTGTACAACTGTGTGTACTGCAGTGGGATCTGCAGTTGAACGGGAGCACAGCTCAGAAACACAACCACCACCACAGTTTTGGAGCATGAACGGAAAGCATAGACACCCCCACGGACAGCTGGGGTCCAGCATGGCTCTTCCCAGGAAGGCAGGCAGAAGCCCCATTACCAGTACAGGCAGCACACTGACAACTGGAAACTGCTCCTTTAGCACAGAAATTCAACAAAAACTCTTTTTTTTGAGTGCTTGTACGGCTACAGGTGACTGTCTCTTCTCACAACGTAGAACATGTCATTAAAGTTACATGGAAAATGGCAGGCTACATACAGAACACTGATCGGGTTTTCCCCTGTTAAAAAAGAAAAGAAAAATACAATACAATACAGAAAAACAGTTTGTTCTCATTTCAACATTTCAGAACCCTTTGACATTACGCTACACTCCAGCCTTGACAGTAATGCAGAATTCTGCAAAGGAAAGGATCAAAGATGTGCAAACAAAGCAGGAACCCAGGGACATGCTCCTACGTGCTGACACGCAGCTGCACTGAGAAACAGAAGTACAGATTCAAAGCAGTGCTCCAGAGTCTACCTATCAGCTTCTGAGACTGAAAGCACGGTCTATGATTTGTATTAGATGCTTGCATAGTTAGTAAGTGCATGCATTTGGGAACAGCAAGAGAACTGCCATGCAAAACTGCCTTTATTTTTATTACTGAGAAAAACAAACAAACAAAAAGATTGATCATGCTCAAGTTTCAGCTTTGGAAAGCAAACAACCCTGCAGCTAAGACAGATGAGGGCACTTACAGTGGAATAAGTGTACTGTAATTAAGCTGCTAATTTTCTATCCTAAGCATCCTTTATTTATTTATTTAGCCATATCTGATAAGTTTGAAAGGGTTAATAATTTATATACCCAAAGTGAGACACAAGTTACAGAGAACTGCAGGCACCAAATTGTCTGTCAAATATGATTAATACAAATAAAAGGTGCCTCTTTAATACATGTCATTGAAAATGTGCTTACAATTTGTATACTACTAAACACTATCCAAAAGACGCAGCCCAAAAAGGGTAAAAATAATTTCTTTAGGTGACTCCAGCAGGAATCTAGCACTGGAATGAAGGTGCTGCTTTCCTGCACCTAGAAGGCTGGTTCCAGGAACAGAAGCAAGTGTTAGACTAGAGATGTGATGTGAAATACAAGTTACACGTGGCGAATGCAGGCGAGTTCCACCCAAAGTTGATTGGAAACACATCATAAAACCCTTCAGAGGGCTCGAAGCCTGCTTTCCCTTGGAGCTTACATGGCTGCGTGAGGACTGGGACAGTGCTGGACCTCGGCCTTTCAAGGCATTTCTCACCAGCATGAGGCTGCCCCGTAAACTTTTGCTGCCAGATCGTCAGCTGTGGGGCCCCAAACTCCAGCACGCCCCCAAGGCAGGACAGTTCACCCCGCAGGCAGCCACACCACGGGCCATTCCACAGGCGTCATGGCTGTGTGTGACTGGCAGAGCGGACCCAGACAGCAGTCATCCTCTTCCTACTTCAGGCCCCACGGGACACCACCTGGGGGCAGACGGAGATCCCTGGCCAGCAATGACCTTTGGAGATGGCAGAACCCACCTCCTCCACAGGCAGAAGTGCTTCTAAAGCCAAACATGAGTTTTAAGAGAAGAGCTGACCACGTACGAATGGCTGCTTCAGAACAGTCTCAAGCCTCCACTGCTTTAAGGATCAATACACAAAGCCAAGGTGGTGGTGGCACCTAGGACTTGGAAGATCCTTCTCTGCAGTGTTCCCTTGTGCCACATTCTTACATCTGGACAACGCAATACACATGGACAGGAGTTCCTATGCAAGACTGATGTTGCTTTTCCCCAAATCACTTTAAGTAGGGCCTGCACTAACCTACACTCAATTTTAGAAAGGATTACAGAGGTTTGACTGCTTTTAACATCAATTACTGGAACACTTGGCACCAGGACCTCTCATTCCCATTTTGTCCATATGGGAGCTCTGATGACCATTCTCATGCCCCAGATACAAACATATTGAACTGGCGTTGAGCTAAAACACCAATTTGGACATGGCTTCAAAATTTCCTCCAGTCCAGGTATTCAATGCAGGAGCAAAGCCACCTCAGAAACCATATACTAGCTTCCAGCTTAAACTTCTTCAGTGAATAATGGCATGAAAAGAAAATGTCATTTGATAAAAATAATCTTTCAGAAATGTCCCATGGTAAAACGCACAGAAAACTAGGTTCTGTCTATTAAAAGATACCAAGCCAAGTTAGCACTAGCTCCCAGAATTACATTCTTGCTAGAAGAGTTGTTACAAGAGAAGAGTCACCACAGTGCAAGACCTTAATACAGATAAAACCCTAAACAAATACTTAAACATCAACATTTCAGGGAGTAATTAAGGTACTACAATGTGAAGCAAGTCTTATCTGCTCTGCTGGATATAACAAAAAATAATCCAAGAATAATCCGAGTCATACATTTAAGAAGCAAGTAATGCAATCTTTGCTTCTTGTTGCTGCAATAAATGAGACTGAACAATACCCAGGAGAAGAAATGCATCAAGAAGATGGTTATGTTCAGGTTTAAAAACATATTTCAGGACACAGAGTCCAGCATATGGTTAAAACATGCAGGCTACTGGCATTGCTTCTGGGTTGCGTGAAGGGAAGTATTGCAAAACATCACTGGGACAGAGCAAGGGTTATACTGCAGGTGGGTTCACCATCACCATCACATGCTCTGTAGCACCCCTGGTTCAGCTCCACACACACGCTGCCTTTTGTCCAAGGCGTCAGCTACCCCCAAAATACTTCTCCCCAAAGCTTGCTGCAGATGTGTGGTGAACAGAGCAAAAAAGGGGATCACGGAGTAGCAATGTGCCCAGCAGATCTAGGGGCAAGGCTTCTTTCAGGGTCATCAGCACATCCGAGGAGGTGGAACAGAATAAATCAGAGTTACTACTTGTTTGAGGGCTATTTGTTACGGTGACAGAAATGATGTACAAATATGTCTGTCCACAAGCTAAGCCTGGAGAAGCTTTACCACCCACAACTGTATGACAGGCAAAGACCTCATTCAGAAGACCAGCGTGCCCAGCACACTGCCCAGCTGCTGCGTGTTGTGACATACATGACAGACTGCTGCTGTACATAAAGGATATGCAGCACATTAATAAAAACTCATGACATTTAAAAAAATTTACACCACACGTATATAAAAGGATTGAGGAATCCACCTTTTAAGAGTTTTAAGAGGAATCTTAAAGAACTTGAGCAATCTCCCCTGTAAGAAAGGTATGTAAACAAAGACATCACTAGATGTAGTGTTTTAACCCTGATAAAGACTGTCATCCAAACAAGAACAGAGATCATTTTGCTAAGAGACACGTGGTAGTCAGACCCACTGGGAAGGTGAGAAGCATGCCGAAGGGAAGAACATAGCAGCACTCAGGATAATGTGAAAACTGTTCCACGGTATTTTGGTACAGCCCCTCCAACCCGCACGAAGAGGCTTGTTCAAAGCATGCTCAGAGAAGGCAGAGAAGACGACACTTGGCTTATCTAAACATTACTCCTATAAATAATGGATGCTACATTCACACCACTACGATTAAGCATCTGAGCACATTAGGAAACACTTCTTTTCAGGAGTTTGAACAGAGGTCTCAACAGCATCACTGCCCTTCAAGTGCATGAACACAGCTCTCCTATGGCACTGCAACCATCTCCCGTCTAGCACTTCCACAGATACAAGCTGGCAAGCGGCTGCTGCTTAGTGATTTCTTCAGTTGCTTAGTAGTGTTTCAGAAGAGAGAAAGCAATTAAAGAGGACAGGGTAGGTGTCGCCTTAGGTATGGACAGAGTAAAACTCTTTCATAGATACAGCAATGAAAAAAATGCAGGTTACATTTCATGAAAAAAAAAAATTTGCTGTTGGAATGCAAAAATGAAATCTATTACACAGGCACATGTACACATGGACACACAGGTACCTTTCTGTCCATCCACTAATGCTAGTCCCTCCTATACTGGCTGAGTATATACCTGAGAAACAACATTAGTGTTGAAATATTGCCCTTTAGAAAGCTTGAAAAATGGAGGGGAGCAGGGAGAGAGGGTTGAAAGAGAGCATAAAGAAGCGGCAGTCTCTCCATTTTCCTTTGCACCCTCCATAGCTCAGAACAAGGCCATACACCAACGTGGACACAGCCTGCTCAGAACAACACCAAAGGAATATCAGTTCACAGCTCTACAAAGCACACTAGTGTAAGTACAACTGGGTTTCAGATTTCAAACCTTGAATCTGAAGAAAGTTGTTGCATTTTCTATAAAGAGACTCCTGTACTATGGGACAGCTGCATTCATGTTCAACAATGACTCCAGCTAGACTACTTGCATCAGTGCTGGCTGCCTGTGGCTATTTGGTTTGATGGCAGAATCAAAAGGCGCTTTAACAACTTGCAGTTAACTTCTCCTCAAAACATACATTAGGCACATGAACAAAAAAACAAGAGCTCAGAATAAATTAGCTTCTCAGCAGAAGAAAAGACACCTGGATTGCAGCATTTCACTGAGGTTCCAGAGAAGGCCGTACAGACACCTGCATGCTGGAAGGTAATTTTTTCAGCGGCTTGTCAGCAGACTGCTTGCCACTGGAAGGAGACTGGACTCCGGGATCTAGCTGGGAAGACTTGGACTTGCGACTGGATAACAGAGAATGTTTGTTGAGTGTGGCATCTTTTGGGACAAGTTTTTCTTTTGCAGTAACGTTGGCATTGGTTTGAGGGAATGGTGGGACACCACCTTTCTCCGATTTGTCTTCCAGCACATTTTTACTGCCTAACTTGGAACTGCCACTCCCTGTCTTTTTTGAAAGCATTGTCGTCTTTCCCAGGTCTGCTGACCTACGGGTCTCCTTCTGCCTTAAGGCTGATTTAAAGAAAGACAATCCTTTCTCTTCTGACTTGCTGTCCCTCTTCAAACCAGAACGCACACCAACATTTGGAGACCGCAGGTTCGCCATAGAGGAACTCCGCACATGCTTGCTGTCTACTGCCCTACTGTCACTCCTAGAGTGGCTTATCCGTGGCGAGCTTGTTCTTGAACTGCTGGTAGCACTCGTTTTATCTGACCCCAGACTTATCTTAGAGCCCTCTCTGCTGAGGCTTCGGTCTGAAGTCCGGCTCTTCCCAGCAGAAGAGCCCTTAGTCAATGAGCCTGATGGGGTTTTCTTGGCAGCTGTGGAGGATGGAGAACCTGACTTTTGCTTCTGTTGAGCTGATGGGACAGCCACCTCAAGGGGCTTTGTGCTATGGTCCTTCCTAGCCTGAGTGGGAGCAGGAGACCCATGTCGCCCGCTGGCCCTAGAGGAGTCCGTCTTACTTCTAGACCGGGAAACTTTCTGGGAACTCCTTAGTGGAGGTGGAGAAGAGTGAGAGACTTTGGTCTCTTGGATACGTAAGTCTGTCCTTCCCTTCCTCAAACTTCTGTCTGGCTCAGAAACTCCCTTGGAGCTGTGAACCTTCTTAGGGGTGCCATCTGCCTTCTCTGCAGCCAGCCCTGTCCCACTGGGGGCTTTCACCTCCTTGACCGGAGAGCTATCCACAGAATCACTCTGATCAACAAAGGCGATTTGATTGTTATTATCAAATGGGTCCAAAGCAGATTGATTCCTGTCTGGCTGCACAGAACTTTTAACATACCCATCTGAAAGATCTGAGCTAGATGTCCTTACAACAGACTCTTCCCTGAATGCCCCTTCCATGACAGCCAAGGGGGCTCTGCGAGCCGTCCTGTGCTCTCGCCGACTGCCATCACAGGGCTCCAAGTAGTTGCTAGAAAGATTCCTCAGGCTGCCGAAGCAAGAGATGGAGACTTTATCATCAGCAGCCTCCCCAATCTTCTCCAGGGTGGAAGCAGAGGTATGTACAGGGGAATCTCCAGAGAAGCGGGATGGAGAGTTGGAGCGCAATTGCAGTTTTGCAGAGAGTGACCAGGAGGGCCTGACACTGTTTTCACTCACTGCCAGTGGGCTGGTGACAGAAGATCTAGATGACAAGCTCTGACGCTGGACACTCCTTACAAAGGGCCGAGTTGAAAATCCTCCTGCAGAGAAAGCAAGTGACACCCTCAGTATGAAAGCCAAGCCAAGCTATCAATTGGTTTATCCCACCCACCCACAGATGCTATTTCCCTAAGAGTCAGACAGCCCACCTACGCCACATTGTATTCCTATCTCTTCATGCCTGCTGCAGGCAGAGCTTCTTGCATAAAAGCTGAATAAGGCATTCAACAACTGTCATTTGCTAGTGGCCACCCAGAAGTAACACTCTGAAGCTTCTAACTGAAAATCCAGATTTTCCTCTCATCCCTGAGCAGCAGGAGACAAAACACAGGTTTTGCACCTTGGAAATCCTTGAAACTAGCAATGAGTTCACCAACTATGACTGTGCCCCCAGAAACACGTCCTTCTGTATAAAAGAACATTTTCCCATACCATCCTGTAAAAAGCAAAGTCGGATTCCTACCTCTTTAGATAAAGCAATATATTTGTATTTATAAATACAAAGTACAACAATAAGCATTTTAGAAACACAACTACCATGGCTAGATCTGACAGTTATCACAACACTGCTGAGGGGACATCTCCCTACTCACTTCAAAATGCTCAGACTGACCCCTGAAGATCCACATTTTCAAAAGTTAAAAGGCAGGAGGTGGAAGACCCAGGCAAGGCCAGGAACTGAACTGTTATTTGCACACACAAGTGAATTCATGTATCTTCTCACCTCCCTGGGAGCAGCCTACAGCACTGCAGCAGACAGTACCTATGCTAAGCTGTAGCGATATGTCAGCCTCCCTGCAAATGTGCTGTAGTGAAACCCAGAAGAAATACAAGCACAAAAAGTTCTTGAATGAAAGGTTTTGAAGATGGCATTTACTTTTGTTGAAAGACTCCTTAAGGTTCCTGCCCTGCTCTTCTGCATCCTTTCATATCAGAGAAAAGCTCACCTGTGCCAGAACCCATCTGCTCCTACCAACACAGTGCCTGCCTCCCCCAGCTGCTAGAGTAACTGTCCCTTGTAACTATGTGTTTTGCAGCTATTTTAGTAGTGATCTTGTAACAGAAAGACTAGTGGCCCAGTATCCCCCACACACAGCAGTGTTGATACACACCATCATCTTCACTCCTTTCCCCAGTCAGCTCTACTGATTCTGAGAGCGAAGCCAGAGATGTGCGTCGCGATGACGCCGCCGAAGCAATGCTGGGCTGCTTGCTACCAGGAAGACGGCTGACCCAGTGCTCACAGAGAGAGGAGCTTGTGGAGCCTGCAAGGAATCGGGCACAGGTATCAGGCCAATACTATGTAACTGCAGAACACGTGAAACTTTAGAAGGCCACTGAGAGTCAGGTACAGGCTGCACTGGCTTTGACAAACACCTGGAGTCTGGATCTGCCACAGCAGCCAGATACTGCTGAGAGACTAAGTCTTTACTCTTATGAAATATTTATGGTCATAAGTGAAAAACAGAATTGTGCTTGGCCCAGTATCTGTGAATCAAAAGAATCAGTGCAGCATGCAGGCAAAGGGCAGTCCTTGAGCTGCCACAAAAATGCAGCACAAATCCTTTCCCTTCCAAAGGCAAGTTATGAAGCCTGCATCTGCCCCCATCACCCCGGATTCAACCAACATCTTCAGCTGCTGGCTGCCTACCTGAGACCAACAGCACTGCTGGTGGCAATAAGCTAGTCACATTTTTATGTCATGGTTTTGACAAGGGCTGCTCTGTGCTGAACTTCCCAAGGGGATGGAGGGGGGTTCCCCCATCTCCACAGCCTATTTGCCATAATTAACCTTAACAGAAGAGGTGGGAGTTTCGCGAGGCCTTTGATACAGAGCAGCAGACTGAGACAAGCCTCACTGAGTTCTGAGACAGAGAGTGTGGGCTTAAGCACAGCTGGGCAGAAGATTCTTCAGAAGGACAAACTATCCATGAAAGACAAACTACAACCACCCCTTGACAATGCCAGCAGGGCTTACCTGCCACAGAGCTGTTAGCAGACCATGATGGGATTGCTGTGCGTCTCTGATAGAAAAGAATATAAGCTGTCTGCTTGCAGACTTCATTTTCAGAAAGTTGCTGAACATCACTGTCATCAAAGCAGTACCATTGGCCATCAACTGAGTTTTTGCAATATGCTGAGAGAAAATACATTACTATTAGACTTTCCTCACTCCTACTACTCTCAGGTTTGCTGTATAACTTAAACATGACCTTATCTGCTATGATGGACTCAGAGGAGAATGAAAGGAATAGATTTATTCATGTAACACATCCTCTTCCAGTCTGACTGGCAAGATGGGGGCCTGAGGCCACCAGAATGCAATAAACAGCTAACATTTCAATATTTTCTTTGTCCAACATTACTGCTCAGAACAGAACACTATTTGGGGTGGCTCCATTCACTTCATGTTCTATTACTTGTGGTAGTCTGCTTCCATCATTTAATCTCCTTCTGACTGAGCCCACGCAGGACAACACAGCCCAGAGACACATATCAGAGGGCAAAACTGGACACATGCATTTTCTGGGCTGCTGTGTGAAGTCATACAGATCCTAGGAACCATCAAGCAACTTTGTTTTTCTCTGTCTGCTCTGTAACAAGCAAAGAGGAGTTCATAAACTGGCTTTGCACACAGGCAACGTGCAAATACTTCATATGTATAACAGTCTCTTGCAACGACAGAAGTTCTGCGTTGAGCAGCCAGAAGCATTTTTGAAACATGAAAGGCCAGTCACATTACTCTGAAGAGTAATGTAAAAAAAAAAAAAAAAGAGAGAGAGAAATGTACAGTAAGACATTTGGGGTCAACAGGCATTGCTGCATTCCTCAAAGTCATAAAAGTTACCCCTTTGGTATTACATAGCCAGCCCTGGTTAGTTGGGTTAGGTCATTTTGTCAAGAAAGATGAAGAAGTTATGGACATTCAATAGAAAAATACAACGGTTTTCTTTCTGCAACGATTCAATACACATAACGTTACAGGATACTTGCCTGTATAGTGTCCCCCTTGCATGGTGCCATGATGATTGCAGACAGCATACAGGTCATAGATATAGTCCTCAGGATCCCTTCCAAGACCATAAGGTCTCCTCCAGGGTGACCAGTGAGATGGCAGGCTCCAGCTACTCTGACTGCGTTTAACAACATGAGGCGTCATGTCCAAACCGCTCAGGGGGAATTTAACCATGTTTTGAAGTTTCATCCTTCGGTCTCCTTCCTGCGTCAACAGAGAATGGTATGAGCTGCAGTGACGCCATGCTTGGGGAAAACAAAAACTCAGGAGAGGAATGCATAGGGCAGAACAGACACTTCAGAAAAGGTGGTCTAGTCAGGTCACTCCCTGGCTGAGAAGGAGTCCTCCAGCATCACTGCAGACATCCTTACCTGTCTAAACCTTTTGAGATGTATGATGAGAACATCAGGTAAGGTCCAGAGGCTCAGTGTGATGCTACCCTGCTGCAGCTGCTTGCAGTGTGGGCATCGCCATGCATCATCTGGGGCAAGCTACAAGGAAGAGGCATGAGTGGGTATTAGTTTCCAAATTCCAAGGCATCTTTCACTACGTCACCATTACTCTGCTGCCCCAGGCCAGACACTGATCCCTGCATGCCATCTACCTCCAGCATTTATCAAGCTCATCAGAGATGCAGGCTTCCCAATGCTGCTTTTCAAAATAATGGCAAGCAAAGAGACGTGTGCCTCACGCAGGAGGCACTTCCCACTGCAAGACAGAATTCAGCTAGTGCTGCTGTGCAGAGAAGCTATTTCCACCCTATAAACGCTTATCACTTTGAAGTGGGGGACAAGGAAAAACAAAAGCAAAAACCAGGCAGGCTTGGCAGCCTGAGTAAAAGTATTCTCACAAGAAAACCAGCAAGAGAGAAAGAATCAGAGCAGAAGGAAGACAGGTATACTTCAGATTTCATCTCTGACACCTCGCTCCCCTCTGGAAACCCTCTTCCTATGTCCCAATGGCGCAGACTTACAAACTGTAGAGATTTTCATTGTCCTACAAGGAGGAAGTGTCTTTTCAAAGACACAAACATGACATGTGCTTCCCTCCACAGCCCAGTGCTCAGAAAACTTAGAAGCCATGGAGCTTTAAGCTGTCAAAAAACATAGCCCTCACCTCTGAAAGAACTGACAAAAGAGGCTCCAAAGTTACTGAAGTTCAATCACAGGTCCACAGTCCATCCCTTTTTACAGCAGATTAGAGACCTCCGACAAAGAAATACGGATTGCTTACATGTTCTAGGCAAGGGCCAGATCAGACCCATCTCTAGTCTGCCCTGTGGCACACCATCTCTCCTGCCACTTCAGCCTCCTCACACCATGAGCTGAGCCAGAGAGCCTCCATGCTTCTGGAGAACTGAGCTTGGCAGTCACTGCACTGCTATTTGGGGGGTTCCACTCAGCGGGGGCTGCCTTGAGCCCACCCCAGCCCTAGTCAGGCTTGGAAACGCACAACTGCTCCAAGATAGAGCAGTAAATTCCCATGAAGAAGCCATGTTGTTCTAACCCTTTATAATGTACACCAGAAAAAGACATTGCTATTTCACAGGGAGGAAACTGCAGAACAGAGGAGTAAGTTCTCATATCAACATTTGTGAAGCAAAAAAAACCCAAAAGCAGTACCTCCCACAGCTCTCTTCTCACTGCAGAGAAGATCTGTTGGCAGGACTGGTAACTAGTCTAGTGTTACAAAATTATTCTCCTGTCTCAATAAATCAGTGCCTGCAGAAAACAGCTACTCTGCTTAGTATGGGAGTTCAGGCAGCATGTGGACCAGCCAGATCTTCCGAGTCCTGGCTGCTATACAGTCTTGTCCCTACCTGTTCCTCTTTGGTGTACAGTTGGAAACACTGAGATAAAGTGCAGATCTGAGGTTGATGATGAAGCTCTCTCTGCTGGCGGACACTTTCAGAGTCTGGAATATACTCCTCTTCTGTATTCACAAACAAGCTGCATCAGGGAGACAACACATTTACCAGCACATCTACCCACACCCCAGGCTGCCAAGGAGCCATTCTGAAGGTACAATCAGTGGCTTTTTCCTGGATTTGTCCCATTACAGGTGAGTGAGAGCTGACTGGCAAGAGATCCCGCCAGGGCAACACAGGGTTAAAAAGCTTCAGTGGGCACCCACTCCAGTTTATCTCAAAAGAGAAAAAGCTACTCACTGCCTACAAAGTTTCTCACACAAATATGATTGTGTGGGAGAAGGCACTACAGCCTGCTCCATAATGCAAAACCCCGGCTACAGAGAAAAGGGCTCCAACTCAGAGCAAGTCCAGAGCAACCAGTCCCAGGGTGTCCCTACGGACAGGGGACACGGCATGAGGTGGAGTTTCTGAGTGGCCCCATGTTTGCTGAAGGATGCACAATTCCCAGAAGAAAGTTGCAAGCATCACACTCAAGGTGAAGACGCTTTAAGGCTTTCTACTTCATACTTACTAATCTTTAGTTTCTTTGTCCCATTCTACCACTAATTTCACATGAGCAGTTCCCCCCTGTCCACATGACTTCAATGCCCTGGAGAGAGGAGCAGAAAGAAGTTAGACGACCTTTCAATCTGAAGCCTATGTTATCTTTTACATGCGTAACTTTTCTCCACTAGACCTTCATCCTTCCTCCACTCCCACACAGCTCGAGTTAGCAAAGGAGTAAAGGGAATCTATACAGCAAAGAACATGGCAAAGCTGGCAAACTGCATTTACTTAAGTACATTGGTTCCCATCAGACACCAAGACTGTCCCTTTCTGCATGGCTACACACTGAGTTCCCAGCTGACAAACATCTCACTACTCCTGGGAATGAGGACTAACTCACCTTTCCACTGTAGGATGGCAGAGGGGTCGCTCCTCCTGAGGTAGCAAGTACGTTATGCCCACAACACTGACCACTCGTAAGCTGAATGGGCAAACCTGCAAAGAGAGTTGGACCTCAATAGCTCAAACCCAACTTACCTATGTGCAAACCTGCTCTCAGTACCAGCTGACAAGTACTTTATCCCAGAATGTGTGTTTTACATGAGAAAGCAAATGCACAATGTCTCAAATATGCCTACGCCAAGCAGCTAACAGAGGGGTGAGGTACAGCAACTGAGGCTTTGTACCAAACAACTCCTATACAGTGACCAGAGAAGACACCCCTCTGCTCTCAGGAGTTCTCATCAGAAGCACAGTCGCTTAGCAAATGTTTCAGCTTTTCTTTTAGGCCAACACCACCAGGCACTGGATTTCCAGTGCAGATAGCAGCACTAACCTATCAAGTACTTCTTGGGGTAAGGAAGTGAAGCATGCAGTTTCTTCACCTGAGTAGTGTAATCTTACCTGTACCTTTCAGCAAATAGACAAAAAACACCAAAGAGGTGGAATATCAGACTTGGACATTGTCACACAAAGAAATATTGGGAAGCCATCAGTTCAGCATGTGCAGCATGTTTATCGCCCCAAGTAACTTTAGTTCCCATCACACAGAGCTGGAAGTCTCTCAAAACAGATGAGCCATTTGCCTCACCTGCATGCAGGCTGCAGGTCGCAGGAAATACTGCATCTTCTCCAAAATTTCCTTCTGCAGAATATCCCAAGCAATTGTTTTTTCCAAATGCAACACAAAGGGCAAGCCAAACCTACAGGAAGGAGTAGCATTTGAGGGAGGAATTAAAAGGAGTATTCTGTTCAGCAATCAGATCCCCAAACTCTGACACTCAGCTCCTGTGGAGCTCGGCATGCCTTGGATGAAACTCCCCAGAAATAAGGCATTTAAAAACTTGTCTCCAGAGGAGAGGTGCTTAACTTTTAAGAAACACTGTTAGGCTGCCCATGCAGAGAGCCCTTTTTAATGGGCTGCAGCCCTGCTCAAGCCACTTGCATCAGGCTGCAGAGCTTTGCAGTTGTCACCTGGCTAGGACAACTTTTTGTGAAACAAAGCAGCTGAGATAGTTCTCAGTCCATGGTTGGTACAAAAGCCTTTGCCATGGTCGTTTCTCACTTCCCCCATACCCTGTTTGCACTCCAATTAAAAATTTCCATGCAGGACAGAATCTGGGCAGACGTGCTTGCTGCTCAATGAAACCAGGTAGCTCTATAGAGAGGTGCTATGTCCTTCCCACTGGTTTGCATTCACCACTTTCCAGTAACACAGGACTGTTTGAAGTTCACCCAATTTAGTTATGTTTTGCCGCATTCATTAATGTTTTTTGATCAACATGATTCTTTAGCACCTAATGCAAACTAGGCACGCAATCTGTTGCTCCTTCACCTTGTGCTTTCACTACACGGTGAGTAAAACCCAGGTCAATTAAGAAAGCAGCCAGAAGAGTAACTCTGTGAAGCTGCCAGTCACCTTTTGCTCTGCTGTCCAGTGCATGCCCTGTTACACACCAGCAAGACAATCCTGTCATTTGCTGCTGGTTTAGTAGAGGACTGTTCCAATTTTCCAGATTTCACTGTTCCTTGAGAGTAAGATACTGTTCGGGAGTGCTCAGTGCCACATTTCAAGTTATTCAGGTTATTGTTCACATGTATTCCTGAAAAATTAGGATAAAGGAAACATTTTGTTACATCATTTGACTTCAGTGCCCTGAAGAAAATCTTCTTCAGCTGTAGAGGAGCAGATCAATAAGAAATCAAGATAATTTTTATTACTTGCATGAAGGCTTCAAAGAGCAATTACTTCTCATAGTGACTATTTCTTTACAGAAAGAAATTATATGCAAGTGCTCACCTAACTGATTTTTCACAGTAATTTGTACAAGCACTCGTAGCTTTGTCTGCCCGCAAAAAAAGCTTAAGTGACAGAAACCCTGCTTGTTACTTCCAATAATAAAATTTGCCTTTGAGGGAGGAGACACACTCTGTCTACCCAGGGTGCAATTATTCCCTTTCACTGAGAGGGAGATGCAGAGAAGCTGAGGTTTTTGAGCTTTGAAAGAGAAAGTGCTTGTTCATTCCTGAGACTGTTTATTCATCACTGGCAATCTGATTTTAAATAACACAATTTCAGTGGCTTCATCTGGTCCCTAGCAGGTCTTTAAATTAAGCCTGACAAGAGATTTCACATTAAGCCAGCCTGGCCTGCAGAATCAGCCTCGGGAAGAGGAAGAAAGGAGCGTACATTGCTTTTTGATAACCTCCCATCTGGCAACACCATTAAGTCTGCTGGAACAAGTCTGGACAAAGTTGGAGTTGAAATCCATACACCAAAACATAAACTACTTGTGGGACTTTTATTCTTGAGTATATCCTTTTCCAACACAAGCCTCCATCACCTGGTCACCTGAGGTAGGCATTAAGCAGAGTTATTGACATACCTCTCTGGCTAAGGATACCCTCAGGCCTAAATATCTCTGGGGTCTCAAAGGCAAATATACAGTCACTTTCATGAATGGTGTCCAGGTCATCAGTATCGCAGAAGGAACGATGAAACCCATCATAGTACATCTCCGTCAGCACGATCTAGAGTCAGCAGAAGCAAACCAGAATCCATTAAACCACCCGCCCCATCTCTCAACTCGGATTTTCCTGCTACAGGATGGCATTCCTCAAAACATTCTGGCATCAGCCAGGAGCAAGGAACAGGGAAAAGGAGTGGGCAAAGGCAGCACACGGAGAGGTTTTTGTGTGATCCAACAGCTTTCCTGAAGTTCTTCCTACAGAGGAATTCCCCATAGGTGCCCGATGGTTCCCTCACTGCCAGCATGCACTAATTGCCGTGTGATCAGGCAGAAGGTCTGCACAGCCCACTGACGGCTATCCCAGCATCACTAGGTTTCAAAACGGCAATGTACAGGGAAAAGCATGATCCAGATTACCACTACCCTACTTCCCCCATTCAACCATGGGCAGCAAATTTCAGTTCCTACATATCCAACATGGGATGAAAGCCTCCACACTCCTTCCTGTGAAGTCAGGGCACGCAGGTGATGAGACCAGCCCATTACCTGCTCCGTCGGTATCTTGGTCTCTGATGAGACAGCCTCACGGAGCCTGGCCACCGTTCCAGAGATGGGCACTGCCACCCCAATCCGCATGCAGTGCGAGCACTTCCCCTGGTATACCACGGTGACGTAGAGCGGCCTGCAGAGAGCATGGGAAGCACTATTGGGGCTGGGCTGCGCACTTCTTGGCAGTACCTTGAACAGAATCAGCCCAACCTGGATGCACCTAGCCTGCCCATAAGCTACAGGGCCCTCCCAGCAGTCTGGATCCACCTGACACTGGAGTTAGCTCGAGCACAGCCAGGCCAGTATGTTTGATTTCCAAAGACTCCTTTCTTACTACATGGACTGGGGTAAGTAGCTCCCACAAGCAGAATGTCGTTTCAAAAAAGCCCCACAAAGTTGAAAATAAAACTCTCTATGACAAGGTAATCATAATTTTCCAACAAGAATCCCGTAATACAGCGTAGGACAGTCTGAGGCAGCACCTTAAAGCGCTCAGAGAGCTGCTGCTGGGAACAGCTGCTCCAGGCTGCCTCTCAACACTCAATCCTGCCTCCACCAGCAGCCACAGGTACTACCTCGGGAAGAGAAGAGTGGGGCAGCTGGCTACCAGGGACCCTTCCCTGGGAAGCCCGCTCAGCCTCCACTCAGTGGTGGGGCAGGGACTTCCGAACCAAGTATGAGTCATATTAAATACATCCTTTCATCACTCTGTTCCATTGCTTCTTGAACCCTAACAAGTTTTCTGCATCCAAAACATCAGGTGAAGGAATTGTTTGTTTATACAACAGGTAGTCTTGCTGTACATCTCTATCTTTGCTCTGAACTTTTTATCTGGATTTTTTTTGCCTGCCCAGAGCTTTTTTCTTTATTGACAACAGCTGTCTTTCAAAAAAGCAAAACATTTTGCAGGAAAGCTCTTCACTTTTTGAAATTGGAACAATCAGCAAGACTGTTCTAAAGAAAGTAGAAAAAAAGGTTAAAAAAGTGTTTAATCCTTTTCCCTTTTTTAATTTTAAAATGCTATAAATTAAGTCAGAAGCAAAATATTTTGGTTACCTGAATCAAAAATTTTTTTCTACCAAAAATTAATTATATAGGAAGTTAAGGGTGGGGTGGAAGGCCATTCTGAAAGAAGTAAAAGACTCAATTTTCCAATTTACCTGCACCATACGGTCCTATTTATCCTTTTTAAAGACTTACCGTAGAGATTTTGCTGACACTTCTCTTCCTTCTGTAGCAAATTAAACAACACTATATGCATGGGAAACAGCCACCTTTCAGTTCAAGGCCGATACATACCGTGTATGAGGCAAAGGAATTGGCAGAGAGATGCAGAGAAAAGGGTCAAAGGTGTTACTCTGCTTCTGGCAATGAGGGCACGTCAAAGAGGACCTAGTACAAATATCAAAAATAGGACAGAGCTATACCTCATTTCATCAGGAATGGATAAATCATCAAATTACAAATAACAGCCTTTGCATATCAACCTGGCTGCCCCTTTCTGCTCTTTTTTCTCCGTACGGAGTGGCTCTGCACAGAGGCTGTATAGACATAGCTGCTGTAAATGATAGCCTCCTGATTTCTAAATCCTTTTAAAGTAATTAGTCTCAAAGTTCACTACAAGGCATGCCAGGAAAAGGTTTCACTCCACTCCCTGAATTTTGCTTTTAATAAACATCACTGCAAAATTAATAATTCAGTAACAGTAGCTCCAGCATGGAAGAAAACCAGAATGGGTTTCTCTTTGAGGAGAGAGGAAGTGATGGGAAAGAGACAGCGACAATCAGCACTGCAGGTGTACAGATCTCTCTTACTCAGAAGGGGAAAACTCCAGACAACACATCTCTCACATTGAGAATTAACCTGCACCATACACTGGCTTTGTGTTTTATACGAGGCTTAAGGTTTCTCCTTTGCAAAGAAAGCCTTGGCAAATATTGGGGAGAAAGCCCAGCAATTAAAATTCTTATAGCAGCACAGATACCATCAAGATACCTCCATCGAGGAGCACTGGAAATTAGCCTCTTTTCTTGGATTAGTTCTGAAATTAGAAAGCTTGCTTCCCAGGAAGTATGGGAAACTCATGGGAAAGCCCTGAAGGGACAGTGAGAGATTCAGCTCGGAATTCCCAAGTGCCACGTAACAGGAACTCTACAAGACACCTGGGATCCGTAACTCCCCAGCAGCCTCCAGGCATCTCCAGATCTTGCCACAGGCTCTTGCCTCTGAACAGCCAGGGTAAACAGCACTGAGTTGTCCTGAGTCTTCACTCCGCTGAGCACTGACTTGCTTTCAGGATGCGACAGGGCAGGTAAAGAAGTGGTACATAACTGTAGATTTTCACAGAACATACCAAATTTGAAGTAGTGAAATTGTCTCTCTCCTCTGGAGCAAGATCGTAGTTCAGATTTCATTCAGGAGTAATTCAGAAATAGCTGTTAACACAGTAACACCTGTCTCAACTGTACGGGGAGCTAGTGTCAGGGCAGAATTATACTGGGATAACCAATACATGCAATTACGCCTCAAAATTTACCAAATATACCTGTACTGGGCTTGAAAGAGTTCCTGCACAAAAGTACTACTGATTGGAAAGGCGGGTCCCTCGAGCAGCACATCATCCTCCAGTGGTAGCTAAAAGAGAAGAATAAACCCTAGAAGTGCACCCAGGCGTGGAGGCGCACCAGAGATGACTCCAGTATCCTAGCTGAATTTGTGCCCCCCTTGCCCAAAACCACCAGAAAAAGGTCACAATAATTTTAAATAACAAGTGTGCTCTGCTCACACAAGTGGTTATGCAGGAATGCGGTAGCTAGGGCAGCCCAAGGAAAGGCAGGGATCTCCCACCAGATGATGTGTCTGGCACTCCCTCCCCTGAATGTCTTCCAGCTCTCGCAGAGCAGGATGTGACCGTTCACCAACTCTGTTGGTAAATACTTGCCAGGGATTCATGAAATGGCAAGTTACATTCACAGGGCCAGAAACAAACAGTATTTTAACCCAAGCTTTTGTTCCATACAAAGCATCAGAGCTGAGAAACCAACAGGAAGATCTAATTTAAAAAGAAAGACTGCGTGCAAAGTTACAGCTCCTCTCCCACGTTGGCTCCCAGCAAAATCCCTTACCTTGAGTGGAGGTATGCTGCTGTAATTCACCACATTGTTCAGATCTTCATGGACTCTGTCTAGGAGCCAAAGCAGGAACTCCTGCGCATCGTGCTGGGCATTCCCACGGTACTGCATAGCATTCTTGGACACAATGTTCTGCAGAGAGACAGAGACAGTGTCCAGCAAAAGCACAACAATGGAGCTTTCCCCTTTACCAAGCCCACACAATTAGACTGGCAGAGTTGACAGTGCACTCAAAAACAGGGGCTGTCGACAGCTCTGTATGGGCACTGCCTTCCCATAGCACCTGGGCACAGGCCAGGATGCACCATCGCGTGCGGGACCCTACACACGCCTTGAGTTAGAGAATAAGCTGATGCCTTGCTGGGCAGAGAAACTGCCTCCTGCTCTCAGAACAGACCAGAGGGGTTACAGCAGTGGTTATGAAGGAACTGCATCATCATTTAAACAGAAATGTTTATAGCAAACTTGGGACTCATTAGATGAGATGAACCCCAAAACAATCAACCTACAATACTTTCACGTAAGTCAAAAGCAAGGCAAGCTCACTTCAAACCACTGACGACAGGCAGTACTTCCCATGCTAACACAGAGTAAAAGGTATTTTTAATCACACCTGTCCACATACCACAGAGTCTGAAACTGTTCAATTCGCAAAATCTATTTAAGATATCTCTTATTTCAGATAGATATAATAGATATTTAAGATATCTATTATTTATTAATATATATTTATTTAAGATAAACCTATATAATCTATATATTAAAAATCTATTTATTATCTATTTATTACTTCAAAACAAGTATTTAAGCTGAAGCAAAACAAGTCTCCCAATGTCCACTCACCCTGTCTAGCTCATTCCCGCTTTGGTGAGGTAATAAATTTGCCAAAACTAGATGCAGAATGCTCAATGCCAATATAGGCATACAATTCCAGGAATCAGCCAAGATCAGTACACCAAAACTGCAAATGCTTCTACAAACTGATCATCCCAATAAAAAGCAGAAAGGGAAAACTTATTTTGCATCAGACACCCTCTTAAGCACATAACCAGTACAGTCACCATGTAATTTTCTCAACTAGACATCAAGTATCCACTGTGCACAACTTGCTCATCCTACATACCATCTTCTATTGCCACTAACAAAACAGAAAACTTGCTTAAGGCAGACCACCGAGCAGGAGGAAAGGCACAGTTTACACTAGGATTGTACACAGTTATGAAGGACTGTCCCAGGCAGGGGTGCAGCTTTCCCTTCAGCTGGAGCAAGCACAAGGAACAGAAGCGTCACAGAGCAACCAAAGCCACAGCAGTGTGGTACCTGATGGGTGCTGCTGGGCCAGCGAACTCCAAACAGGAAGGGCTGGAAGCTCACCAGCAACCAAAATATGCTCTTTGCAGATTTACCCTCGTCCTGCAGCTCTGCACACACCTTTTATAATGCTGAAGTTTGCACTGAGCCTCCAGCCGGGCAAACACAACCCTTCCTCAGGACAATGTCTCCTTCTCCCCCTTGAAAAGCCGATGGGACCCCACATCAAGAATTACTAGGGCAAGGTTGTTCCTCACCAACAGCCAACATCAAGGAAACATTTTCTCTGCTGCAGCTCTCTGATCTCACTTTTACCTCCAGAACAAAACCCAAATGGCTGGCCAGCACCCATCACTGTGCACCACAGGACAGGGCACAGGCTCTGGAGGATAGAAGCCAGGCACCAGCACCTGCATTTAGTGGGAATAGTCTCTGGAGTAACATGTCGTGGTGGGCTGACCCAGCAGCTGAGCCAGGGTTCCTTCCTGAGCAGCAGCCACTGCTGCTGTAGAAAAGCCAGCACATTCTGCTTCCCCAAGGAGGCACCAAGCTGCAGCCAGGAGAGACAGCCTACTCCTCCTGCCGCTCATGAAATAAGCAAGACCTTCACCTAACACATGGTCACAAGTCAGCCACCCCCACGCTCCCACTCCGCTAATTTCAATCACAAAGTCAATACCAGGTTTTTCTTCGTAATCGCACAGCAATTCCCCAACCATCCCATGTTGCATGCTATTGGGAAAATCAATCCTGTTTGGGATGTGCCATGTTAGCAGTGCTGCACCTATGTCTGTCCGTACACCTGCAGAGAGATAGAAAGTGCTTACACAGGACTCAGCAAGGTCCCCAAAAAGGGGCAGTGGCACCAGCAGAGACCAGACTGTACCTGCCAGGCCAGAACCCTGCAGGGAACCTGCAGCAGAGCGGACACCCTGAGAAGGTCAGGCAGGCTGCACACACACACAGTACCGCAGCTCCTCCACTTCTCTAATCAGACTTTGCAACAGATTTGAGAAATGAGGTTGGGCTGCTCGCTTTATCCCTCTAGAAAATGGGGTCACCAGAAGCGGGGGGAGGAGGTGATGAAAAAGACAGAAAAGGACTGATAAACATACATTCTCCACCCTCTATAATCTGTCCACCTGCCTCAAGGCAGCAAAATAAGAGAAAACAGAAATAATCTGCTCTTATTACATATGTGCAAACCCTTTCTGACAACAGATTTACTGCCTTCACCTGCACAGGGACCAGCACCCTCCCACATAAAATATGTAAACACAGCTTTTAACGAGTGAGTGGTCCACTGCAAATGCTCACCTCTGCACCACACAGGTGCCAGCCCAGCACACCCCTGCTCGGTGCTAAACGTAACATCAGCTTGGAATGCTCCTGCAGGGGAGCAGTCTACTGGGACTCAAAGATTAGAGGGGACCAAACAGTCCTCTCTGTTCCAAGTTCTCACTGAGCAAAACAAGATCAATTGGCAGAAAAATAGTGACAAAACACAGCCTAAAAATGATCTTCAGCTTCTTCAGGTGTTAGCCTGGTATCTCTTGCCCTCCTTCAGCAGACAGTCTACTGAATTATTGGTGTTGCATCAATTTATGAAATGTAACACTAACCCATGAAAACACAGTCAATATACTTGCAGATCCTGGTCTGATGCCTAAACACTTGACATTCACCCAGCAGACAACAGGACAAGATGGCAACAACCTAAGGAAGCCTAGTTTAGCTGTGCTAGAAACCTACTGTCCCACCTAAAGACACAACCTTGTCATTCCACCAGCTGACACTCACTAGCCTAGATCAGAGTCTCCCATAAACAGATCCTTCCTTCACATCACTAAACATCCTTCAGCTGAATACCTTGGCACACGGTTCCACTTCCACTAGCTTTATTACAATTTGTGGGCTTACACTTCTCCCATCAGATTTACGGAACACTAGTTTCTTGATCCCAGCACCATGCACTCTTTTATTTTTAAGAAAGCTCCAGGCTGACCCATCTCAGGGTGCTCACAAGGCAGCTCCTCGCTGCTGGATACCAGCAGGGCCCAGCGGCAGGTCTCAGACCCAGGTTCTGCCTCAAGAAGGGGCATCAGAGCCGGTCATCCTTCCAGCCCCACAACACTATGACTTGAATCCATGGTCCCAGCTAATCCAGTCAGTCATTGCTGACGGGATTTAGTGGGTCATCTAGAATCAGGAAAAATTAATATTACAAAACATCTGTAGCAAGGAGAGAAGGCTGCTATTCACAGAACTGTGTTTAGCTGAACACATCCAAAGGTGTAGGGAAGAATTTAAAACATGCCTGTATAGCAAATACTACCCTTTGCAAACATTATCTTTGTTCAAAAAAAATACATTGAAAATTAAATTTAGCCCTTAAATTACTGTATCAAGTTCCAAACTGAAAATCAATCACTAAAGTGTGAAGCAGAGATTTTCATCCAGTCTTCAGTGGTTATCTCACTACATATTTTCTCTAGAATTGCTACGTGTGCCTTCACAGTAACATGCTTGCCCTTTAATGGCCTTATTCATCCTTCCCATTCCCTCCTGTACCCAGCCTAGCACGCCAAGGTGACAATGTCCAGTACCACCACCAAGGCAGGAGGCCTTGCTCCAAAGGCAGCACAGGTCACAGCAAGACTAAACCCATTCTCCTCAGCAGTGAGTTGACCAAAGAGGGCCAAAAGAAAGAGAGGTGCCAAAACACATACACGCCCCACAGCAGCATATGGTGCTCTCTGCACTAAGATACAAAAAGGTATATCATCAGGCCAGCATTAACGCTTTTCAGTTGGCACGCTAAGAGCCAGCTACTTAATCTGGTCTAGTTTGCTCTCATGAAGTTAGCCAACAGGTGCTACCACTGCACTTTAAGTCCTACTCTAGACAGAGTTGGAGATAAAACGGTCTTTAGTATTGCTAGGAGGAAGTGAATCTGATATTTCAAGTAAAAAAGGGGGCGTGGGGGGGTTCTGTATGGAAACAGACATAAGTAAGGACTTCAGGAATCCAGGCTGCTGTTTCTTATTGCCTCTCTCCCAGTATTACCAGCACAACACTCCAGTCTAGACCCCCGCTTGCTTTTACTGACATGCATTCCTGGTGATGTGCTGTCCTACAGCAAGCTGCGCAAGCCGGTAACACGCCACAGCAGAGAGAACTTCAGGAATTTGCAACAGCCACATGTCTTGTGCTGTATCTGTGTCATTCCCTGTCTCCAAAGCATCTCCGTGATAGCTGTCCTGGTTTCCTCAACACTCTTGCATCCTGAGTGGACCAAGGATAAAGAGCTGCCTGTGGAGACAGATCACAAGATGTTGGAAGTGACTCAGGAAGCACTACAAAATATCAGATCCAATTCCCTCACAAGAGGCTCTGCTACAAAAACACTCCAGCAATAGCAGCGTGTTCCCAGCGTTACTCATGCTTCCTGCCATCGCTGATACAAGTGGGTTTGTTATTACTTAAACCTCTGCATCTGCTGCTCTGTGAAACGTTATGTGCCTTCCTCCCAGTACACGGCGAGATACTGGGGCAGCAAAGCAATCTGAGACAGGCAAGGTGTAAAGGAGGAGCAACAAACACACAGTGCGCAACAGTCAGTATTAAGGAACATAATTAAATCCAAGTGAGGGATAAAGGGCACTGACTCAAATAAACAATTTAACAATTTGAGAAAAATACCAGAAACTCCTAAAGCACAGTCTCAACTCAACTAGATGGCTCAGCAATCAAATACAGCCCCATACTATTCCCTGTCTACAAAGCCAGCCCCCTCACTCCAGCTGAGGGCAGTGGGCTGTAGGATCAAGTGGTGCGAAGCCTACAGCCCTGTGCAGTAGATGGAGGAGTAAAACATCTTGGCAAGCCACGCTGGCAACTCCTGAGCAGCTCCAATAACATTTGGTGGGCAACAAGACAAAGCAAGCATCTCATCTTTAAGCATTGTTCGACCTGAACCTCTTAGTATTTATTCTCTGAGACTCCTCTTCCAGTTCATCAGCTGCCATCCAGGGGCAGCGGGCCTCCTGCCCTTGCTGTGGGGCACTGCAATGGTGCAATCCAGGAGACATCTGGGCAGCTCAGGTAGCCACCTTGGTTTAGATGAAGCCACAACTGCAACATGCCCTCCCCAAGATACCTGCTCAGCCACCCAGGCTGCATCCAGGATGCTGGAAGATTACTTTACACAAGGACGGGTATAAGGCAAAACATAATCTCAAACTTTCCTCTTTAAGAGAAGACAACATGTCGTTTTGCCGGTCCTGCTTATGCTCAACCTGCTGCACTAATGCAACAGCAACTGCAACTGGCTGCAGACACAGAGTTAAGAAACAATTCGTTTAAAAAAAAAACCAACATAAAGACACATTAAAACCACCACATTTACCAAGCCCCTATAGCCTTTAATCCTCTGCCCCTAATCTGGCTCTGTTAAGTATAGGTGGTGCATCTGAACAGACTCTGTCCATCACCAGAGAGTATTAAGAGCAGGTCAAGAAAGGTTTTAGTGCAGCTGTTTCAGATGTGAGACACCAGGAGCAAGTACGGACGCTGAAGCTCCCTCACAACACCTTTACATGACAACACAGAACATGCACCTCCCGCCCCTCTCCTCAGCTCAGCCCCTGAGAGTTTGGCAGGAGGAGGAATGAATCTCGCCTTCCCTAAAATGCGCAAGCACCAGCACGCCAGCACCCTGAATGGAAGTGGCATTATCAGAAGAGATAAGAAGGGGTGAAAAAATCATAATTTCATATTGATTGCATACACTTATCTAATCCCCTTATGCAAGCACCCTATAACCAAACAAGTCCCTGGCCTTCTATAAAGCAGATTTACGGCAAAGACACGCTATAATTTTTATCAGCCCACTGAAAGTTTAATAATCATTCATCTATTGTTCTAAATAGATGCAATAAATAAATCCAAACATAGCTGAACTACTGGCCTCTCTGTTGCTGCTGTAATTGTTTGAGATCACAAAGACAACTGAAGGAAAAATGTCAGTCTGCTACTTTCTAGCGTACCTCTGGTAGGAAGCAGCTGTGGAAAGGTTTTTGTACATGAACGGATGAAGCCGGCTCATTAGAGACCGGATACAATGACACACATGAGCAGGAAAGAAAGGCTGTTCTTCATCTTTCATTGAACATCATCAAGTTCTGTTCAACCAGATTATTTTTTTTTTCCTTTTTAAAACCATAGATGTGTTTGGGCAACGTCTACAGCAGACATCTCATGACAAGCATTTATGTAAATTATTCCCTCTGCTCACACACAGAACAGCAAATTCCCCTCTCTGAAGTGAGATGTCTTTTTCTGGGGAAAGTAAAACCTGGGAAGTTGCGCAGTTCAGACCTTCCGTTCTTCCCTGGGCTGGGGACAAAGCTAAGGCCAGCAATGACCCTTTGCCCAGGTGAAAGTACCAGCAGAGATGCTGCCAGCAGGGACCATTATGCCCTTTCCTAGCCAGGGCTCTGCTGCTGGCTGCCACCAACAGACCTGCACGGCTTCCAGCACTCCGGATACATCAGCTCAGCTGCTGCAGGCTACACACAGCAGAAAAAAAGAAAACCAGGGCCACTGAGTGCAACGACCCTTCCCTCTCCTTGGAGGCTAGCAGTGATGCTGGCTGCCTTCAGGGAGCAGCACTGCCAGAGTGGCACAGCCAGCAATCCACCCTTACTGCCAGGAGCCAGAGGCAGAAAACCGCTGCAGCATCTCCCTGTGCACGTAGGGACAGCTGGGTCACAGCCCCCCAAGTTCAGCACCAGCCTGGGGTTCACCCGTCTCTCTCCCATCCTGCACTGAGGACGAGGCGCTGGTCCAGGGCAGCCGGGAGGTGCTGTGGCTCTGGAGGAAGCACCCCAAGGGAGAACCGGGTGGCTCGGCAGTCAACCAGCCGTCTCCACAGCTGGCACAGAACAGTGCCCCACACAGCCAGGCCCTTGCCTGCCATAGAGGGGGAAATAAGCACAGCCATGTATTGTAACACTTCAAAAAATAAAACCAAGAGGAGAACAGCAGAGTGCAGCACGCCAGGACCAGGGGGTATTCTCCACTGCATTCAACAAGCCCAGACAAGAAGCATTATCCCACTGACCACTGCCTAACATCTGTCCTGCGCTAGCAGCTACTCTCACCCTTCCAGGCTAAAGCCTTAGTTAATCCTGATTAACCACCTTTCTTCAACACGCAAGGAGAGAGTGAAGTTTGTTAAGATGACATGTTCCAGGATTGCTGTGTGCACATGCAGCATTCCCTCCTCCAGGCGGACACCGGCAGGCAGGCAGAGCCGCTGGCAGCTCCCCAACACAGGGAGCACAGCAGGAGCAGGTAGAGGGCTCGCAGCTGGGGCCAGCACCTGCCAGCCGCCTCTCCCATGCAGAAAAGGGAACCAGAAAGGTGGGTTGCCAGGTGCTGTGTTCCCAAACAGGCACACTCCTTCCCAGGCTCTTCCTTCCAGGCACACCTGCCAGAAGGCACTGCCAGGAGTTGATGCTGTCTGCCGACAGAATTCATCCTTCTAAACAGCAGAAATATGATTTTGTTCAACAAACCAACTTTGTTTTCTTGCTACACTAGCAGAGCAACAGGTGGGATCCAAAAGAGCAAGGGATTAAGGAGGAGGTAATGCCACAAGTGTGAAGCAGTTCAGTAAAGTCAAGAAATGCTGGTGTAGTGGACAGACTCCAGGCCTGGGCTTGGGACCACAAGGAGCTTGTGCTCCAGCTGTACGTACTCTCCCGCTCTCTCCAGGTTTTGCCTCAGGTGCCAAGTTAGAGTACAGGCCCAACAGACGGGGATCTGATCACTACTGCTCACATGAGCCTCCCCATGCACTTCAAGGATGCTGCAAAACACAATTAATTTCACTGACACAACCATACACAAAAGAGTTCATTAAAGCAGTGCTTTGCAGCAGCCACGCATTCAGATGAGAAGCACGAAACGGGTTTACTCACAATTAAGCGTGGCCATTTATAAATGCCAGCATGCAAAGCAGGGCATGGAGCAACGCACAGATCCAACTAAACTGCCTAAGAACAAGCATTCCCCCACCCCTTCCACAAGCTGCCAGACATGACACAGTTTTCATACTTTCACCATTTGTGCTTCTGTGGAGGCAGTGTGGAAATAAGGACCTCAGAGCTCAGAAGACAGAGAACGCATTTTGACAACGACATGCAATTGCCCTTCCAGCCCCACAGAGGGTCCATCCAGCCTTTAGTCCTCAGGGCCACCTCGCAGCAGCTCTTCACTGAGCTCTCTTCCCCGCCTCCTCTCGCCCTTCCTTCCCCTCATCTCCTGGACTCCTGGAGATGAGCAGCCGCACCATTTCTGCTTCCCTCTCCAGCAGAATCCCCTCCACAAACCAGCGTTCGACCTCTGGACTCTGCAGCTCGGCTGTCTGCTCTCCAGCCTTTGATCTGAGTAACTGCAGCTGAAGTTTGAAGTATAACCCAGAAATCCACAGAAAAATCTTTGGATTTGACAGGTAAACCAGACTACTGCTTTAAGGCAACCAGGATTTTGATGCAGGAAACCTTTCACAAGGGATTTATGTGAGAGGGGTGGGGAGGGAGTAAAGAAAAATACACTTGAATTGTAAGGAAATACATACAAAGAAAAAAGTAAAACAAAAAAGAGAGACTCACTCACAATAACGGACTTGCATTTTATTGATTGTTAACATCAAAAAAATAAAAGGTTAACTTGGAAAGACTGCTAAAGACCTTTGTGATCCCAGTGAAGGAGAGAGAAACATGTTCCCATAACGTCAAGAAATATCACAATAATGATGTAGAAAATTTATAACTAGCTTTTTGTTTCAAGTCCAGTGTGTCAATTCCAAATCCCAGAGTAGCTCTAGGACAAGTCTCCCCACTGCAATGGCATCACTGGGAGCACCTGAACTGAACTAGAACAAGCACTTCAAGATCCTATATTACCTGGCCCTACTCAAAGCCCTTTTAGATGAACAAGGGAACTGAAACACCAGGAACCAAGAGATGAGGGACCAGGTGGGAAGGGTGAAGGGTCTTGCACTTCTTCCTTCATGTCTTACTCTTCCATCTCTTTGCGTAAAGGGAGGACAGTTGGCTCTCCACAGAAATATTTTATGCATAAGCAGTTGACGCTGTCCAGAATAAAATAACTGATTGCTGCGCTAGGCAGAGAGCAAGATAATTAAACATAATCTGGGGGATCCCATTCCACTTATAACTGTCCCCGTTGGCAAAGCACGAGGGCTCTAGCAAGTGGAAGAGCTTGTGGCTAACAGCTACGGGTGCAGACCTAAAGGCTTCCAATGCCCAAACTGCACCAAGCAAACCCACGCTGAGAATCACTGTCATTTAATCTTCAATAGGAGGTAAAGATACTATGTCAACACTTTGCAGGAGTTCCTTCCTAACTCAGAGTAGTTATTTATTAATTCACAAAGAAGTGACCAACACAGTTGACAGACTGCTTGTCCCAATTGCAGTGTTCACACCAAAAACACAAGCACCTTGAAACTGTGTTACACATAGCTACTGTGAAACCTTACACTAAAGACAGGTTTAAAAATAAATATAAATGGAAGCAGCACTATTAACCTGTCACAATAATCCCTGCTCTACTAACAGAAACTCATTCTGGGTTCAGATCTAATTCTGATAATCCAACTTGATCCAGTTCTTATGATTTTACTGTATTTGCTGTACACTCTGCAGGTCATAAAAATAAGGCAGTCTTCATCTTGTAGGGAAAAAAAATAAATCAATGCAGTTCTAGCACACAAAGGGTCATGTTAAACACTGGACATGCTTCAGTGTGCAACTGGCTTAGCTACGAAAAAGTCTCAAAACAGAAAACAGTCTCATGATCCACAGGAGACGAGAACTCCGAGGAAAGCAAAGGTAGAGGATCTGGATAAGTGTATACAACTTTTCAAGCACAAATAGTTTAAATAAAAACGCTTCTTGTTTGAGACCCCCATCATCACCTCCGAGTGTCACAGACCAGTTCCCCATTACAAAGGGCGCTCTGTCCTCACTGTCTGACACCCCCAGGAACTTCACAGGCAGAACAGGACAGCTCCCTGCAAAAAAACAAGCCGAAGCACAACTACTGCTTATACAATAGATGTTTGTCACCATTGTCACACCATCACAAAGGGGAAAGAGGAAGCCCAAGCTGCAATATTGGCCCCTGTTATAAAAGCAGCAGCTCTGTTTAGGCAGGAAAATAAAAACCACTGAGCAATCAGAAGAAAAGGATTGTTAAAACCAACTGCAAATGAGCACGGGACAAACAGGAAAGTCATCCAAAGCTGAGATAAAAACCCAACATCCATCACCACCACCACAATGCTCCTGTATTATCTCCCCAGGAAGGGGTGCACGGGCTCCCTTCTGCTCGCAGCCCCAGGGCTGGTACTCGAGGAACCAAACCCCTCCGCTTCCATGTCCCAGGCCATTTCTTCCCTGACCTTCTCTTACTGCTACAGCCTTCTACGCCTCCTACTCCTCATGAAGATGTGCCTCCTCACTGCCATCACCTCCCACTAGCTCAGCTGCAGAAAGCAAAGCATGAGCCCCGGGCAGTGAACACCCCAGTAGCAGGAATAGCAGAGGACACACACAGCTTCACACACAACTTCCACTGCGCTTCAATCACAGAGAGCAAGAACTCCCCAAGTCTTCCTTCCCACAGCAGATCCTTACCCCGAGGATAAGCCACTGTAAACACTTTGGAAAGCGCTCTGCACAGACCCACACTGCAGATTGGTAAGAAAAGATCATTAATAAAAAAATTCTCATGGCAGAGAGAAATATCGTGTTTAAAATGCAGAAACTAGCAGAGATCCTTGTGTTTCAAGTATATCTGATCAGAAACAATTTACTGGCCGCTGGCCGGACAAACACTTCACCTCCCCTCCCCGTGTATTAGCTCTCTTGCAAGGCTCTTTCTCAGTCCTGCAATTACAAGACAAACCTTTTTATACAAACCACTTGTTTTAATTACATTTTGCTTGCTTTCAGCAGCAGGACTACATGATTCATGAACCCGTGGGATGGGTTACTTCTCAAAGACCAACTTTAAAAGGGAGAAAATACCACCAAGGAAAACCAGCTAAGGGTAAAGAGCATCTAGAAACTCACAGCCTCGAAGGCCTCTGTCCACAAGGACTCAGAGAGACCCTGTCTTAAAAAAGAATTTCCTCTGCCCCAAGCAAAAAGCCTACAGATACAAGAATGAGCAAGAAGATAAGTATTATCCTTTATCCTAAAATACACTTAGCGCCTACAGGTAAGTATTTAGGAATCAGGAATTGTCTTTGCCCAATTATATTCAGTGCCAAAAGAGGAGAAAAAAGGCAAAAAACCCCAACACACGTGGATTTCTAAGCATGCAGGCTAAAGCGCTTTTTGACTACCAAATAAATATTAGTATCAATAGCTATTGCTGTTGAAGTGAATGTGCAAAATGACTGTCCTGAAAACACTTTTCACCCTTAAAAAAAAAATAAAGCAATGAAGATAGGGAGTGCTCTACCCCCTATCCCAAAACAAGCTTGTTTTGGCGAGAAGCAGCAGTTTCCAGAGTGAAAACACTAATCTTCACCTTTCTCAAATATAAGCCCGTTGTTTACATCTCTAAATTAACTGTGCAAATCTGCTGGTGAAGAAAATTTTAATTAAGAACACTGAATTTAATAGCAGGTTCAGGCTACTTAACTGTATTTAGAGGCATTAATTTACTATTAAAAGTAATTGACCCCTGTAAGGAAACAGCCAAGTACTTGACATAATGACAAAGTCCTTCAGAGGAAGACACGGGCTTTTGGCATTGTGCAGCAGTGAACAGGACCTACGGGGACAAGATCCCCCACAGCAAGATGCTTTTTAAAAAACCTCCAGGGGACCTGGCAGGTAGAAGATTGATGGGCTCTCCTGCTACATCAACAAGTAGAAAAGCATTCACTTACTATTAGTGACACCTGCAAATAAGCAATGAAAGTTCCAATACAAAAAAACACCCCACACACTAATTTGGGACACGGCCTTAATTTAATCTACAGACCTGTTTGTCTTCCTCCTTCTGTCACTCTTATCTGAACACCTCTACCGCGGGCCTGCATAAACAGCATTTCTTGTCCTAGAAAGTGGTCTGCTTTACCCTTTGATTTTATCAGTTACACTGGCAAACGATAATTCTGCTTTTGCAATCTTTTATTCCTCTTATTACTTAGGAGAAATCCACAATTTCTTTTCCTGCCAGAATGCCTCTAGAGCAGTGAAGGATTACGATAAAGGCAAGTGCCCAATGCCACTGCCAGGACTGGATGCACCGAAACTGCATCTGAGCAGATCAGCTTCCAAGCGTTCCTCCATCAATACACACTTCTGAAAACACCGGAGTCTCACGTGGTTCCTACCCAGCGCTAGGCATCCTCGAGAGAGGGCTGGCACCTTTGCTTCACAGACAAAGAGCCCGACTCCCCACAGAATACCCCCACACGGCTGTGGTGAGGGTGGATGCAGCTGCCTGGAAACGGGAGAAGCAAAGGGAGGAGGTGCTGGCTGTGTGTCAGGCCAAACAACCGAGGGTGCCAAAGACCAACAGCTCAGAGGAGCCTCTCGGACATCCCATCATCCAACAGACACTAAGGGAGAGAAGATGTTGCTACCCACAGTCTCTACCTGCTGCCACACCCCATCTGAATACAGACAACCAGAGAATGTGAACTACATTCTTGCTGTATTTTCATGCACCTATGCATCCCCTCTTCAACTCATTCTGCAAGAAAAGTTTCCCTAAAGCAAAGGTCTTCAAGTTAATGGTGTGGAAACTACCATCTACCCTCTCATTCCTTCACACAGTCAAGCAGTTTTATACGCCAAGGAATCACCATTACAATAAAACTTCACAATATCCTGTTTTAAGAAGCAAGGTAGGCCTGGAGTGCTTTTAAAACAGTTGTGTCTTATTTCATTCAAAAGCACTGCAAGACGGTTTTAAACCATAGGTGCAATGGCCATGCCCTCTGCTACCACAGCTCCCAAGGTGGGCGCACTGCCGGTGGCGGGGCAGGACAGGAGACGGCACTGTCGTATCAAACGATGGTGCAAGGGCTCCAGCACAAAGATTGCCATGGTATTAAACACCAGTTAGTACAAGCAGAAGGTTTCGATCCCATACACATTCCCCAAATCAGCCCAAACTCCCATGTGCTCAGGGAGGCTGGGAATCACACCTCAACAGCATCCTCCTCCTCCCATGCACGCTCCCAGCTCCAGTGCCGCAACAATTAGTCTCAACTTTTCTAAACACAGCATGACAGAGGTATGAAACAGCAAAATGGACCCTTTCACTAGTAAAAAGCAGCAGAGGCATTAGCCAGCTTACAACACCATCAGGAAAGATGTAACAGCAGTATCCCAACAACAGGTGCTCACCCAGGGACAACTGTAGAGCTGAAGGGTGGCTGCCGTGGTGGGGACACGCAAAGCCATCACTTGGCCAGGCTGCGTGTGGCTGGGGGTCTGCCTCTCCTGAAGGATGGCAGAGCAGCTCTCCAGAGCTACCAGTGGGCAGCTGGCAAGGCCTTTTCACACCTGCAACAAGGCCCCACCATGCCCAGCACAATGCACAGAGCCCAGCCTTGAGCACAGCGGCCAGGCAAGGGGCACGGAGGTGCCATGCTGTCCCCACACCGAGGATGAAGAGCACTGGAGGGCCGGTTCCATGCTGCTCACGGGCAGACGAGGCTTGGTCAGCGTGGCTGCCTCGCACTCGGCATTCCCGCCTCAAGGCGACGAGGTGGCCATCGCCGCTGGCAGCCGGGGCTCCACCAGGCCCCAGCGCCCTGCTCACCTTGAAGTCGCGGCTGTGCTGTGGGGTGTACTCCAGCGTCCACAGCGCCCGCACCAGCTGCGCCAGCTGCTCGGTGACCTCGCCGGGGGCGGGCGGCGGGCCATCGGCGGCGGACCCGGGGTCGGCGGCAGGGGTCTGCCCGCCGCGGAACTGCTCCAGCGCCAGGAACTCGGCGAAGAGCTCGGTGTTGCTGAGGCACTGCAGGATGGCGTTCATGAAGCAGGTGTTGCCGTGGTTGCGCAGCCCCGCCACGCCGGGCACGGCCTCCGGGCCGCCGGCGGGCCGCGGCGGGGGCTCGGGACTGCGCGGCGGGCCCGGCGGGAAGCAGCTGCCCA
>VXBO01007055.1:125488-151688 GCA_013400135.1 Rhinoptilus africanus
GAGAGCAGCATGGACCTACGGGACCCGGAGGGCGACCGAGGTGAGGCAGGGAGGTGGGGGGACGACGACATGCCAGTTCGCGGCGCCGGGGCCCTGTCAGCGCGGGGGCGGGAGGTGGCAGCTCCGGCGGTAAGGCGAAGGTGGGCGCCGGGAGCCCCGCTTATGCTCCCAGTCTGTCTCTCCCTCCGCAGGTGCCGCCGGCGCCATGGCCCCCGGGAAGAAGATCACGGCCCGCATCAAGAGGACGCTGCCGGTGAAGGGCCCGCAGGCGCCGACGCTGAGCGAGCTGATGCGGTGGTACTGCCTCAACACCAACACCCACGGCTGCCGCCGCATCGTGGTCTCCCGCGGCCGCCTGCGCAGGTTCATCTGGATCCTGCTGACCCTCAGCGCCGTGGGGCTGATCCTCTGGCAGTGCGCCGAGCTCCTCATGAACTACTACAGCGCCTCGGTCTCTGTCACCGTGCAGTTCCAGAAGCTGCCCTTCCCCGCCGTCACCATCTGCAACATCAACCCCTACAAGTAAGGCACGGGGTGCTGGGCAGCCGGTGGGTGCTGGCGGGGAGGACAGGGTGGTGACCAGCCACCAGGGACTCCTGGCGAGTTTATCGTCCCCTCACCAGCCCGGCACCAAACCCCTTACCGGGCTTATCCTGCTGCTAAGCAGCAGTCTTTCCCAGCTAGGGGTTTCCCCTCTATGGCACTTTGGGTAACGTATCCACCTCTGTGCTGATGCTCTTGAGACACATGTGGATTATAATCACACCCTCCACTTGCTGCCTGCTGAGCTATACTTGGTCAACTTAGTTTTCTGCTTTAGACAGTCCCTGGTTGGCTCTGTTGTTCTCTTCAAATTCCCTTTTTCCTAAGACCAAAGTTCCAGGATTATAAACAACGCTGTCTCCTGAAGAATGGACAGAGAATGTCTGTCACTCCTCTGTGGCTCCTTTCTTTCCTTATAGGATGTTTTAACATTATCAATCATTAATACTCTGTCTCCTGCCAAACTACACTTTACGTTGATGTCTGTTCTGCTGCCAGCTACCCACCCCAGTCCCTGCCAGCGGTCCAGCTCTCCTGTGCCCCTTGGCACAGATGCAGAAGTTGTATTTCCACATGGTCTGCCTCCTCAGGCTTGCTAACACAACCTTCAAGGATCTTACAAATTTGTGAGGGCTTTCTCTGTAGTTGAGTCTGCCTTGCGTCTAATGGTCCTTGCTCTGAGATCTGTCCAAGGGTATAGCTGCATCTGCCCGCTCAGATATAAGCTGATGTGGTAGAAAGAGAGATTGATGTAAGTCCGCCACAAAGAATTCTGTCCTGAGCGATGAGATTCACAGTGCGGCAGGTGAAACTCTGCATCTAGGTGAAGTGAGATGGGACGTCACTTTCTATCACATTGTCTCCAATGCAGGTACAGTTCCATGAAAGACTATTTATCTGAATTGGACAAAGAGACAAAAAAAGCTTTGGAGACTTTCTACGGATTTTCAGAGGGCAAGTCCAAGGTGCGCCGGTCTGTGGATGAGGGGAACAGCACCGGGACTGACTTCTTCAAACAGATCCCTCTGCTGAAGTTTGAGGACTTCTCTAAGACAGCGACTGACCTTCGCAGTGGCCAGAAGAGGAAAATAGAGGGCAGTGTCTTTCACAAGGATTCGTCCATAGTAAACTCTGGGGATTCAAATGATATCATCGGCTTTCAGCTGGTGAGTGTCACTCCTCCTTGGACAGAAAGTTCTTTGTGGGGCAACAAAGGGGTGTTTTGGGTTGGTATCCCTCTGGCCAGTTTTATTGCTTGCTTAGGTGGCTTTAGAGTGAATAACATTCCCTCTGCTCTTTTGCCCATTCTGCTGTGCCTCCACGGCTGCCTGCAGATTCATCTCCAGCTCTCTGGAAGAGAAGCGCCTTCCTGAAGTCTAGTCAAATAGACTTGGTGCCTTCCATGACCTTTACTTCGGGCTTGAAACATTTGATCGTATCGCTTAGCCCTGAATGAAAAGTCTTTGATGCCCCTTTGTCCCCTTGCTGCCACTATAACTTCGTATGTGGTTGTTTCTGTGGAAGAGAAACAGTATCAGACATACCTTGTAGAATACATAATTTCATTTCATCTGAAATGCTTTTTCCGCTTTGTAATTATCAGTGCGATGCAAACAACAGCAGTGAGTGTGCACTTTATACATTCAGTTCTGGTGTTAATGCTATCCAAGAATGGTACAAGCTGCATTACATGAACATCATGGCACAAATTCCCCTGGAGACTAAAGAGGAACTGAGTTATTCTGCTGATGACCTTCTACTGACATGTTTCTTTGATGGCCTATCTTGTGACAAAAGGTCAGTGCACAGAAAATACCTGCCAGCTTAACAGCTTATTTCCAAATACATAATATGTAGGCATTGAATATTTGGTATTTGCTGAATTCCAGCAGGAACCATTCCCATTTTTAAATGAAAGCAAACATTTGCATCTTCATGAACTCTAATTATGCTCTTTAATTTAATTTGTCTTAGTGGTTCTGTTTTCCACACTTCAGATAAACCCATGGGTTTTGGCGGAATCAAATTTACCTGCTTGTGATTGTGGCAGTGCAATTCTTGTGTGTCTTGGTAGCAGGAGTGTCATCCCTTCGTACTGGGGATAATGGCAGAGTTCCCTTGTGCCGTTGTGGGGATGAGATTGCACTTGTACACAGGTTTAGCACTTTTGCCACTGCCACGCGCAAAGCGAGCTGCACTGTAACTCTGAATTTAGCAGATATCACTAAATCATTACTGAAGGCATTTTGCTTGGGTCTGTAATCCTGCAAATGCATAAATAATATCTTTTCTTGGACTGAAGACATTTGCTCGAGTGGGAGGAGATGTTCACAGGAAAGACATGAATGGGCTTGAATCATGAGGGTGTGTCCTCAGCCTCCCCTGTATGACAGTGGCTATGACATCTTTTCTGAAAAATTAAGATTCGTGTTCCTTTAGACACTTGGCTGTTGAATGAAAGAGGACTCTGTCCCCTCCGCTGCCACCTTCTTGCTAGTTCTGTAAAGCCGCTTCTCCACCCCTTTAGCCCCCGTTCCCACATGAAAACCTCCTAAACTTTTAATTTTCTGATGCTATTAAACCAGATCATATTTGATGTAGTTTCAAGAAAAAGACCCACACTTTTCAGCAAAATAAATTGCTTACCAAAAAAAAAAAAAAAAAAGAAACATCCAGTCTTGCCGTGTCTCTGCCAAAACAAAAAGCTCAAATCTGTTGATTTTCTGCCACAGTCAGTTAAAACTGCAGAGGGCAATGTAACAATATTTCCTTTCAGGCACTTCACTCGTTTCCATCATCCCCTGCATGGCAATTGCTATACCTTCAACAGTGGAGAGAACGGGACGATCCTGAGCACCTCGACCGGCGGCAGCGAGTATGGTAAAGAAACCGAGTTTGCAGAGGAACTATTAGATAAGCAGTTCAGCGAACTGGATCCTACTGGAGAGTGATTGATGTGTTGGCTCTAGATGTGCAAGCTGATTGGGGAAATGCTTGTTTGAACTAGTGCAAACTATTGCCAGAGAATAGAAAGATAATATCATTGCATCACTAATGTTTTCCATCTGAAATTACTGCTTCACAGTTATATAACTTTTTAAAGTAATTTTCAGCCATGTTCTACCAAGACATTTGTTTGCTGTACTTGTGGCTGGGGAAGGACATTACTTGCTGCAAGTGTCTCAGTCTAGCACTGCAAAGGCTTTGCTTGGTTGTTACACTTCTACTTCAGGCCAGATAATATTAAGTAAACTGTGCTGCCCTTCATGACCATAAAAAAAAAGGCTCTGGCTTCTGGTTTAACTCTGTTCCTGCTTTGCCTCTTGTTCTTCAGGATTGCAGGTTGTTCTGTATATAGATGAAGCAGACTACAACCCCTTTCTGGTGACATCAACAGGAGCCAAGATCATCGTCCACGACCAAAATGAATATCCCTTCATTGAAGACATTGGCACAGAAATTGAGACTGCAGCAGCCACGTCCATAGGGATGCACTTCGTGAGTCACAGCAATCTTGTTTCCAGTTGCAGGGTGCCTTTTTCTTGAAACAGATGTAAATGTGAACCAATAAGATGTTTAAACATAGCCAGTAGCTGGAGGGCATCTAATAATCTGAAGCATTCCGAGGAAAATCTTGGGATAGCACTTTTCTCAACAAAGTTTCCTTTTGCACGGAGACTGTAGGAAAATCAGGTCTTTATAAACCAAACAGCTACTGGGATTTTGCTTGTTCTCCTTTTTCTCCAACGCCTTGGATTTCCAGGGGATTTTTTTGTTTTGTTTTCACAGCAAAATCCAACCCACAGAAATGTGTTGTCAAGTGCCCTGTTTCACTTTAGCAGTAAGCAGACAGGTTTGCATCCCACGCAGGTTCCAGGGGTGGAAGAAAATGAGCTTGAGCTGCGGGTAACCCGCGTTAGGGTCAGGTCCATAGAGATGGCTGCAGAGCAACCCATTTAAGTGTCTTGTGGGTGTAAGTCGTTTTGCTGGGTTTCTTGCTATCTCAGCTGTAAAGAAAACGTTGTGGGCAGTGACTCTGCCTTTGTTAGCTTAATGAAGCTTTGCCTTCGCTGTCAGCAGGGGCAGGGAGGGCTGCAGATCCAGATTTCCCCAATTAGTGTAGTGCAGAGGAGGCTTTTGACCCAAGGGGCTTCTTTCCATGGTAGAGAAGTGAAAGCAGTGCCATCTGGCAAGCCAGACTTTCCTCTTTCATCTGGATGGGCTGTTAAGTGAGCGTTTTAGTTCTGCCTTTTCTTCACTGATGGTTGGGTCAAATGCATCAGCCAGCCTGCTTATCTGCCCTGACTGGGTGTGCCAGATCTAGATAGTCTGCGCATTAGAAAAGGCATTAAAAGCAGGAGGGATGGTTTTAAAATGCACAAATAGTTAACTATCTTCCAGCTGTCTGGAAAGCTGTGGCAACAACTGCTTGGTCTAACCTGTGGGGATAAATGCTACCTGACAAACAAAAAGTGAGTAGAAGGTATTAGAACCAGAAAGGTGTAAAGGAGGTAAAGTCTTACAAGACTGTTTCCTTTATAACTATTACACCGTGCAGGAGAAAGTCACTGCAGGCAGAGTCTCAATATTTAATGTAATATTTTCCTGTCACAGTAGATTTGGACTGTTGCATATAGTATAAAAAACAAGACTGAGCTTATTTCAGTGGCTATGTCTCGGTGGCTGATTGCCTCCTAATGTACCAGCCAAAATAGAAGCTGGACACAATTTCTGGACTCAAAACAAAAGCTGGTGATCACTGTACTGCCACTAACAGAAGACTCCAGAGACCCTGCTGAGGGGGAGTCATGTTTATCCGGGCAGCACTGTACTACCGAGGTGCCGGATCAGTCCTTATACCCACACCCAAATACATTAAGGAGGACACAGTGGACACTTGCCACTCACGCAACGCCACTCGCTACAGGCTTGAGTGTAGCCGTTGCTGTTTTCCAAATGGAAACATCAGTGTCTAGGTTATCACTCCTGTGTTTCTGCTGTGTACTAGGGCTTCCCCCCTCCCCGCCTTCAAAAATATTCCATGATGTTTGGAATGCAAACAAGGCATTGCTTGGTAGGAGTTTCAGTGCTTTAGTTAAATATTTAGTTTAGAAATTATTTCAGTACCTGAATGAACAAGTAAGCTTTTGTAGGAGAATAAGCTACAACAAAAAAAATCTATAGAAAGGATCTATCATCTGCTAGAAGATACAGCAGCAGACGGAGGCAGGCATCCTTGGCATTCGAGTTGCAGAAGTTAAAAGCATATTAAAAAGCTGGTTTCATTCAGTTTTCAGAAGTAATCTGCCTCTAATATTGAAATCACATATTTCTGTGTTCCCGCCAAAGAGAGATTTGAGCATCTTTCTAAAAGAGCTGACTTGCACCCTACATACCCATAGCCTTCTATTGCTGCAGACAAAAATGGTAATGCTCGCTATCAGGTTTGACCTCAGTAACCTGTAGATTTGTAATCGGTGTCTTAAAGGTAAGCAGGCTTTTCTCGGGTTCCTACTAAATTGATCCTTTGTAGGATCAGCCCCTAATTTTAAACTCTGTAGAGAAAGATAGGTGAATGGATACTTAAATGGATTACATTCTTGTGGTTTCAGGCCATTTTCTTTGTTATAAAGTGGATAATTACTGCAGAAAGATAGTCAGAGTTTAGGGCTGAGCCAGGTAAGGCAGTCTGCAGGAAGCAGCCAATGTAGCTGCTCTAGCCAGGTCTAGAGAATTTGAGAGCTCCCAGCACTGGTTTCAGCAGACCTTACAGGCACAGCACTTGGCACCTCAGAGCTCTTTTCTCCAGACAGAGATTGTAGAACAGGGAAAGGTGTTAGCATTCATCAAAGAGGGTCAAAGCAGTACCTGGAAAAAGTCCTGAAGGAGATATAAACATTTGTTTTAAAGTGATTTAAGAGAGGTGCTGAGCACTAGCGGAGCCTGAAGTGCTCAGGAGCAGCCAGTGCAACAACAGCTTAAGAAGGTGTTAGTCTTCACCAAAAAAAAAACCCAAAAATCCCCAACCAACAATTCCCCTTCCCTCAAAACACAAATACACATCCAGGATAAACGATGCATAGCCTCTAGGACTTTGCAATGATAGAAAACATATGCACAAATTACTCTGCTTTGAAAAATCCTCACTGTTACAATTACACCATCTCTGCATTCCTGCAGAGGTTTTCAAGGAAGAGAGCAGATAATCCAGCCAGAGCAGTGCTTTGGGAAATGGATATTAAAAACAAAAATACCCCTTGTTTTGCAAAGTGATTGACAAATCACTTGAGATGGCAAAAGGTAAACATGCTGTTCAAACCTGCCCCATCACTTAAAATTTCAGAATCTTGATGAACTGCCACCTAACCCTTTAGTTTCTCTGTGAACTCCAAAAAACAAGATTTGTTCTTTTCTGGTTCTCAGACTCGGTCTCGCAAGCTGAGCAAACCCTACAGTGACTGTACGGAGACTGGTGCTGACATACCAGTAGAAAATCTCTATAACAAGAGCTATTCGCTCCAGGTAAGTCTGTTGCATTTGTTTTTATCAGTTGCTTGAAAGCTACCTTTATAAAAAGCTCTATGATACTCTGTAGTTCAGGATGTGAGATTGTAAACGGTCCAGGTACAGGGTCACTACTTTTAACCACTGATGTAAAATACCATAGCACTTTTTAGAATCCAAGTTTTATTCCTAAGTGGTTCATGTTTGAAGTTCCCTTAGGCACCCTGTTAGATAAAGAGAGAACATTAGCTCATTAGGCAATTT
Organism: Rhinoptilus africanus; assembly: GCA_013400135.1. Lineage (NCBI taxonomy): Eukaryota > Metazoa > Chordata > Aves > Charadriiformes > Glareolidae > Rhinoptilus > Rhinoptilus africanus. The sequence goes on from VXBO01007055.1 coordinate 132,800, forward strand.
TCAAGCAATGTGAGACTGGAAAATATTGGCCAAGTAAATGTTGCAGCTTAGTAACCCTTGAAGCCAGAAATTGTGACCTTTAGGACTCCAAGAATAACAGATACCATCTAATCAGTATCCAGATAGCAGGATGTTTGTTTGCAGAGTAAGTTTCCACTAATTTTGCATGGTTTTGGTAATTGGGTCCTCTTGGAGAGTGTCAGTTGTTCTGGCACTCTCCACTTGAATTATAATTATATTAGCTGCTGCCTACTGCAAGGCCTGTGCCTAGGCTGGATTTTTATTTTATGGGGTATTGTACCTGAAACCTGCTATGATGATTGCCAGGTAGAATCACACAGGCATTATGTCAGGTTTCTAATAACAGTACTTCATCAAAACTCGGGATTCACAAGGGCTGGGACTGGTACCGAAAGGCATGACAACTGAGATTTCCAAAAGAGAAATTCAGTTCCTGCTTGTTCAAACAGATTGTTTTAGCACAAAACACTACTGCCCTATTAATCCTTGCAATTTCAGGTCTCCAAATATGCACCAACACAATTTGGCCAAAGCTGTGAACATTTTCACCAGTGAGTCACTTCCCACACCTAGTTGTTGATTCATGGCCCATATGCCATGGCACATCAAAAGCCTCCTTAGTTGTGGAAAGAGCAACTGCAACACTGAAGCTTTTGATGGCTATAGGAAAAATGGAGGCACTCACAGAACCCCCCCTCAGAGAGGATTTTTTTCTTATTTCTTGCACTGGACCCTAAACCCTATATGACACTTTCTGCCTGTATTTGTATTCACTAGCAACAGAGCCTGAAGGCCCAGAGAAATGGGGGTCCCGTCTTATTGCTACTATCATAAACAGAGGATGATTTTAGGGGCATTGGAGCCTGGACCTTGGCGCTGCAGAAGCACAGCAGCCTGTGCTTCTTAAACACTAGCTCTTTGTTTATCTCCCCCAGATTTGCCTGCACTCCTGCTTTCAGAAGGCCATGGTGGACTCGTGTGGCTGTGCCCAGTATGCGCAGCCCTTACCTGCTGGGGCAGAGTACTGCAACTACAAGAAAAACCCCAACTGGAGTAAGTATTCAAACACCTCCTGCATTTCACGTGCCTCAACCGCCCGCTACCAGCCACATCCCTCCACAGCATCATTCCCAGTTGGCACAGCCCAGCCTGCACCCAGCACTATCCCAGCCACAGCATGCTGGGAAGAGGCGGATCTGCCTTAGACTACTTAAGACCCCATACTGCAGAGCCTGAAACTGCCTCTCTTGTTTAGATTGACTTATTTCTGACAATTGTCCTAATTGCTTGTCACTTGCACACACCACTGAAGTGTTGAGTGGAGGACGTGACCAGGTGAGGAAATTATTCACGCCTATAGCAAGTGACAACCAGTTTTCGAGAGTATTTTGCAATATTTATAGGGTAAATCTTTTTATCCCCACCACGAAGGTGATAGACGCAAAGGCCACCAACACTACAGAAACCCCACTCCAGCACAGGTAGCAGAAGATCACTGTTTTTCTTTCTGGCTTCTCATACTGATTTCCCGCTCCTTTCTTGCAGTGTACTGCTACTACAGACTGCACGAAAAGTTCGTGAAGGAGCAGCTGGGCTGCCAGCAAATCTGCAAAGATGCCTGCAGGTAAGTCCTACCCACAACCAGAGGTAAAATGCTGTGTGTGCATGGGAGTTGGAGCTCACAATTGACAGCCTGCTTTTCTCTCCAGCTTCAAGGAGTGGGCGCTCACCACCAGCATCGCCCAGTGGCCATCCACCGTGTCAGAGGTCAGTTCCTAATTGCGCTCAGCCCTGCCTGCAGCACAGCACAACAAGGCATTAAATAAACCCAGAGGTTCAGTGCAGAAGCTAGTGCCCCTGGGGTATTAGTTAGCACTTCAATGGTGCTCCTCCTGGAGGCTCAGTCTGTAGTGTCCAGTTCAGGGCTTCCTCTCCAGGAGGTGACCATTAAACTAAAATTTGGCTTGTGGACTGGGACATCCCCTCAAGGACAGCTGTCCCATCACACACATTGAATTCTGGCACGCAAGCTGGTCCAAGGAGGTGTAGAGCATGAGCTCGCTTTCCAGGGGATTTCTACACAAGTGCACACAGCTATAGCAGTATTTTCTGTATTATTTTCCAGGACTGGATGCTTCGAGTTCTCTCTTGGGACAAAGGGCAAAAAATCAATAAGAAGCTGAACAAGTAAGTCAGTTTCTAGTTTGCATCTCAAGCTCCGATATAATCTCAGCAGCCCTAATGATGGCAATTGGGAAAAAAGCTCCCTCAGAGCAGCCCAGCCCTACTGGTCCAACTGGTTATTTGCATAGTTTTTCAGTATGTTTCATGTTATTGTTTTACTAAACCTCAGCCTGCCTTGGTTTTTTCCTCTCAGGACGGACCTCGCAAACCTCATGGTGTTTTACAAAGACCTGAACGAGAGATTCATTTCTGAGAATCCTGCCAACACGGTACGTTAGCACAGCAGTTCCCCGCTCAATCCCAGGAAGACACAGCTCTTCCTCCCAGCCAGTCTGTAAGTTTTCATCTGGCCAGGGGAGTGGTCCCATCCAGGCAGGGGCAGGAAACCAATCCACGGGTGATGCACCCCAGGGCACCCAGTCCTGCCCTTTGCAACCCTTTTATCTGGAGCCGCTTGTCAAATTGTCCCATCCCAAGTCCTGCTCCTGGGTAGCCTGCAGACTGCCTGCAGTCAGCATAGTGCTGAGCTCCTACTGAAGCAGAGCAGGAGAGGTTAATGCAGGCAGCAGGGGAATGGCCAGCTGCATTTGGTAGTAAACCTGGGTGCCCCAGCTTGGTGCAGCTTCTCTGCAGGCCATAATAGTGCTGTGGACACGTGTCCAGTGTCCGCAGGAGCCGATAACCTTGTGCTGTCTTCTCTTCCAGCTCGTCATTCTTCTTTCCAACTTTGGAGGCCAGCTGGGACTTTGGATGAGCTGCTCAGTCGTTTGCGTCATTGAGATCATCGAGGTCTTCTTCATTGATTCGCTTTTCATCGTAATGCGGCGCCAATGGCAAAAGGCAAAGAAATGGTGGAATGACCGAAAAAGGGACCAGTCGGGGAAGCCACCAGAAGCCAGTGATCTGGAGAGGCAGGGACACGATAACCCCATCTGCATCGATGAGGACCTGCCCACCTTCAACACCGCCCTCCGCCTACCACTGCCCCAGGACAACCCCTTGCCCAGGACTCCCCCCCCTAATTACAGCACTTTGCGGCTAGAGACTGCGTTCACAGAGCAGCTGCCCGATACGCTAGAGGTTGAGCAACACTGACGCTTATTTATCCACCCATCCAGGTGCCAAAATAAGAGGTGGGTGCTGGACCCAGACATCCAGGGGTGAAAGGCACACAACCAAATGAGCACTGAAGGGCTGTTGAGTCAGACACTTATTCAGGGATTGAACTTGCAGTCAAAGCTTCTCTGAGCAAAGCTCAGACACAAAAGCCAAGGGCTCAGAAGCATTAGGAACTTCAAGCAACATCAATTCTCAAGTAATCCTTGCATGAGATGGTTGGAGCAGGATGTGGTGCTGAGCTGGGATGTCTTGCTAGACAGTGGCATACAGTAACAACCAACTGCACGCCCCCCATTGTAAGTGGGCAGGAATTACCCCACAGCAGATTGATGCCACATTGAGTATTAATGCTAATTGCTCTCTGCTACGTGGCTTGTCTTGTGGGAAAAACCCAGGGCTTTCAGGAACGCAGCATGACATTTGTAAGAAGGGGAATGACAGAGATTTGGAAAGAGCACAAAGAGGATAAAAAGAAAGCTCTCAACTTGAATTTTGATTACAAAAATGGCCTGAGGAGCTCTTTATTCTGAGGTGGAAAGTTAGGCTAGCTAGAGATGTGCTTGTAGAGGAAGTCATTACAGAGCTTGAGTAGGAAAACTTAAGTCATCCCAAAAGAATCATCTGAAAAGGGCATGAAATCTAATTCAAATTGCAATAATGAACTGCATACTCTGCAAACTTGTTTCATTTTACATCGCTCAAGCCCTCCATTAAATGTAACCTCAGAGGAGCTCGTTAAGCCATGCATGGCCTTGGCCCCACATGATTTCCCAGAAGCCTCAAAGGGAGGTGGTTGCTCTTTTCCTGCTCAACTCCAGGCAAAGACTTCCCTCCTGCAGGTGCCCAGTTCATGGTCCCAGAGTTGGCAGTGCCCAGAGAAGGGACAGAGCCATGCAAGGCTGCAGCGGCGGCTGGAGCTGCCCTGGGGTCTGCACACAGCCCTGCAAGGAGGTGAGCAGAGGGTACATCTCCCCCACTGGTACATCATCCACCTTGCTTACACCCCTCCATTCCACTGTGCTGTGTCAACACCCACATTTTGCCTCTAGTGCACCAAGCCGTGCCACTTCCACCAGCCAGACCCTCCCCACACCGCAGTTAGGGCAGAGGCTGCCTGTGGGGAGACCTTGGGGGCACCCAGCAGCGGTGACAACACCTTTCTCCTTGCTCCCAGTCCCACGCCTGACTCCTTCCTACTGTAGCCAATTCTTAGCTGCCCAGAGCACACTGTACAGATGTTGAGGATGAATATAGCCTACAGCAGGTTGGCTGCTTAGGGTTTTTGTAGAGCAAGAGTGATTGAGAGTGTGTGTGTGTCTAAGCAAGAAAGTCTGTCTTTTCCTTTCTCTACATAAGCTTATTTTATGTAGGACAGTGAGAATCCAGAAAGGTTCTTTAACGTGCAATAAAACATATTTTAACTGGATTATTTAAATAGTAAAAATAAAGATATATTTTTGAATAACTGCTTGCCTTTTTTTTTTGTTTAAAATCAGCAACATGCGAGTTACTTCCAGGCATCTCAAGATACTATGGGACTTGCTTGTGCCTGCCCTGGGGCTGCCCAGTGCTCAGCAGGGCCAAGCCCCCCAGCCAGGCACCCTGGGCTCCTCGTCAGAGGAGGGGCTGTGTGGCAGGGTGCTGCTCCACCTGGCTGGGAGGAGCCAGGGCTGCAAGTGGGTGAAAATGTATTTCAGAAAGCAGCATTAGCCAGCAAGGTGGCCAAAAATGCTGTAACCTCAGGTGTCCCCAAACAGTTCCTCTCCTGGACAGTCCTGTGGGGAACAGAGGAGAAGCTTCAGAGCCCCTTTTCTAGCACACAAAGGTGAGGTGCTCAGAGCAAACCGCTGCTTGTCCCATCACCTCTCTGACACAGCACCTACTAGTAACAGCACTCCTTACACTAGAGCTGCCCCATTTGCAACAGTTGTGGCAAAACAGACCTAGAGAAGAACAGTGGGGTAGCCTACAAAAGGCAAGTGCACACCAGGGCCACCTCCCCCCTGGCATTAGAGGTGTGAGCTGTCATGACTACAGCAGTGGTGGAAATAACAGCAAACTCCAGGGCTAGATAGTGTCTTACAATAAGCTCCTTCCTTTCCAGTTTGTTGCTTCTTCATATAGGAGATGGTCTGGCTCAGTAACACCTAAAGTCATTCTTCCAGATGCAGATAGTTGCTAGGGTCAGTTTTGACTCCACCTCTTAAAAAGCACAGCCTCCTACAAAAAGTGGAGTGGGGGAACAAAACATCTCCCTGGGAAAAAGCAAGCAAACATTGCAAAGCAGGACATACCACAACTCTTCTGTTCCTTGTCTGTACCTGTGTGGGCAGTGGCTCTTGACAAACTGCAGCTCTCCACAGGAACTGCAAGGTTTGCTCAATGCTGTTTGCAGGCAGCGCCCAGGAGGCGTTGTGGGATCTCAGCTCACTGCTGGGATGGGACAGGACCTTCCCAATGCTCACATAGAGACTCCTCTTCCTCTCATGCCACTCAAGTGACTCTGCCCCTTTCCCAGCAGCCTTATAGTACTAGGAGCTGGGTTAAATCAGCAGGCACTAATCATGCAGTGAGCTCCCCCTGGAAAGGAAGGAAACCCCCCACAGCTGCTGCCTGCAGAGCATAGACTGCACCTGGGTCCTGCAGGCTGGGAGGGCATCAGCGACCAGCACCGCTCCGGATGGACTGAAGGGGCATGGCCTCGGAGGGTAGCCGCATCCCTGATGCTCATCAATGGCCACCCTTCCCATCACGGTGGCAGCCACAAGCGGTTTTACAGGGATGCCACAGGCTGGGTCACAGATCTTTCCCTGGGGTACATGGGAACTCACAACGCAGTCAAAGCCTTGCAGCAAAGTAGAGCTAGACCTCAGTGCAAGCTTGAAAGCAGATGACACTTCAACCAGTAGTGATTTTAGAAAGCCTTGTATTTTTAAAGGCTTCCCAGAGCAAAACAAAAACCTTTTAAAATAAACAAAGTGGTGCCAATTTTGCAAGATGGTAAGTGTATTGACTGGTCAAACTTTATACCCAACAACTGCAGTCCTAATAAGGAAAATATTTGATTGAGAGCAAAGCATTCCCCTGCAGCTTGCCTGTGAGGCCTCTCCGGTGTATAACACGGGACGTGTGTCCTGACAGGGGCTTTTTGGCATGAATAGTCACTTTAAACTCTTTGGAAAAGCACAGGTTTTCTGCAGGTGCTTTTTGCATTTACTTCTTAGGGCAGGTGCAGCACCTTTTCTCCTTGGATGAATCATCGTTGGGAGGCAGAAAGACATGGAGTAGCTACAGAAACGGATTACTTCGTTGCAAATTAAATACCAAACTCTATTGAAGTTCTGAGTCATCTTAAACACAGAAACTACCTGGGACGGTATAAGAACCAGGTCTGACACACACTAAACATCATAAACTCAAAGCGTTTGAGAAACTCAGCTTGGAGTTTATGGGAACAAGAGGCAATAAAATTTGAGGTTTGGCGATATCCCCTCCACCACTGCTGCAGCTGCTGCTCTGAGGGTTAGGTGGGGACCTTGATCTCTTCCCATGAGGACAGTATTCCCAGGAGGCTCGTGATGTGTGATGGTAGCCCAGTCAGCCCCAGGCAGGGCTTGGAGCAGGCAGCGCTCTGCTTGCCAGCAGCCCGTGACTCGCCTCCTGGCATAGACCTGCCTCTTGCTACCGGTCATGGCCATGGTCATGGTGTCCAGGCTCTCATGTAGGGGTGTTGATGGCCCCAGCCCTGCAGACCCACGGCTTTCGGCTTTCCGGCACCGCTGTCTGTAGCTGTCCTCAAAGGCTCTGCGAGCTCTTGTCCTGCCCTGAGGAGTCTGGAGGTTGGTTCACCTGAGCCATGGTGGAAGCACTTACAGTGCAGGCACCAGTCCCGCTCTGCTGGCCTTGCCTGCCAGAGGCTTTCCCAGTGCTCCCAGCTCCTTTGACACAACACCTGCTGTGAAAACCGTGGAGAGAGGGGCAAGCTGTGCGGAGACAAACCCCAGTTGCAGTAGCAGGACTTGCTGCCGTAGTACTTTTGAGAATCAAAACTGCTGGGCAAATGCTTTTCCCAGTTGGAAAACAAGACTCTCACACTGACTCTGTCTGTTTCACTGCTTGGCACGAACAGCCAGCACAAAAGTGACTGTAAGACAGGACAGCCTAATCCAGGAAGGATGTGTGGTTTCCCTATCAGACAAAATTTCATCTGGCAATTGAGAGAAAAATGGGAGCATCCAGTCTCTGGTCAACCTGGATGAAAATCTTGCCTGGGAGGTGACAAGGAACAATTAAGTCACAGATTTCTTGGAAAACATATCTGAGATGCAGCCCGGCCCCCTCCCGATCCTGCCTGGACAAGCACCGCTGCCCCCAGCCCCACAGGGTGTAGCAGCACCAGGGATGTCAGCCTGGAGGGATGACTCCAGCTTCCCCCAGAGTGAAGGGCTGGAGGCTCCAGGCTGCTCCTGGCAGATGCAGCCAGGCAGCACTGACGGGGTTAAAGGCTGCCTGGGCCCCCTTCCACCTGGGGGACATTGCAGTGGTCCACAAACAGGTTTGGGACTTAAATGCCTCATTAATGTAAATGGAGCTGGGCCAGGGAAAGGCATCTCCAGCACATGCTTATGGAAAACCCTTTCAGGCTCCGAGCCTCCACTTGTGCCCTGCATCAAGAGAAGTGTGGCCAGCAGATCGAGGGAGGTGATTCTCCCCCTCTACTCTGCTCTCGTGAGACCCCACCTGGAGCACTGCGTCCAGTTCTGGAGCCCTGACTACAAGAAAGATATGGACGTGCTGGAAGGTGTCCAGAGAAGGGCCACGAGGATGCTCAGAGGGCTGGAGCACCTCTCCTGCAAAGACAGACTGAGAGAGTTGGGGTTGTTCAGGCTGGAGAAAAGAAGGCTCCGAGGAGACCTTATTGTGTACTACCGGTATCTTAAGGGGCCTACAAGAAAGCTGGGGAGGGACTTCTTAGGATGTGGGGTAATGGCAGGACTAGGGGGAATGGATTAAAACCAGAGATGGGTGGTTTCAGAATGGACGTTGGGAAGAAGTTCTTCACCACGAGGGTGGTGAGACACTGGAACAAGTTGCCCAGAGAGGGGGCGGAAGCCCCATCCCTGGAAGTTTTAAAGGCCAGGCTGGATGGGGCTCTGAGCACCCTGATCTAGTGGGAGGTGTCCCTGCCCAGGGCAGGGGGTTGGAACTAGATGAGCTTTGAGGTCCCTGACAATTGTATGATTCTATGAATAAGGCGCAGCTCTGGGGAGGCCGGGATGCATGGCTGGAGATTGAGAGTGTCTGAATTTTACCTCCCAAACCAGTGCTGCCTCACCAGCAGCAGCCGCGGCTGCCACCAGACCCCAGTTTTCCCATGGATGACACACTAAAGCAACAGAAGTTCTCAACACGCAGCAGTGACTTCCCGGGCTGTGGCCAGAGAGCCCCAGGCCACAGCTGTTCCCGGGGCTCACGCTGGCGGCTGGGAATGCAATACGGAGGGTGCCAGCAGGAAGGTACTTTATTGTACAAAACCATTGCCTTGGCCTCCCACTGCCCGTCTCAGGTGACGCCACAGCGGTGGGAACCACGTGGCCCTGGAGCAATTCCCCACTGCCAGATGCCACTTCTGAGCCATCCCCACCCACCTGGTCTGTGCTCGGCACTTTGCAGAAGTGTTTTCCAGCAGCTGGAAGAGCTGCCAACAGCCGGAGCATCCCAAGCACAGGCCTGAGCTGTGGCAGCGCCAGAGTGGTTTCAGGCAAGCATGAGTCAGAGGGTGACCCACAGTTGCAGCAGCTGCACTCCGCAGTGACATGCTGTGACATGGCGCCGGCACTAATCCCGACGCCGGCATCTCCCTGAGAACAGGACAGACTGGGAGGTGCAGAGTCATCGCCAATTCCCCTTGCTTCCGCCATCAGCAGGGTAACGCCATCAGCGGGGCTGGGCAGGCAGCACCGATCATGGCTGACAAACTCCAGGAAGAGCGAAAGTTGAGGCTGAGCATGACCCAGACCGAAGGAGGGGAATCCCATCAAGAAATCAAGACTTCCCTCCTGTGCAGGGGGAGCCTGGAACCGGGAGCTCCATCCATGGGGCAGCACTGGTCCAGGCTCTCCCCGCTGCTCCCAGCATCTCTGGTGGCTCAATGCCACACTGCTCCTGAGGGCCATCTCCTCTGCCAGACGCCCACCCGTGCCCACCCAGCTCTGCCCACACACGTACCAACACACTTGCCAGCCGGGCCGGGCAAGCCCCGCGGGCCCCGTGACCCCCAGGCACACACTGGGCTCTGCTCAGCCACTTGCTGGATGGGGGCTGCTGGCCGCTGGGCTGTGCTTGCCATCCTGCAGCTGCACCATTGCTCCCAAAATGAGCACTGGGCTGCAGCCCTCAGCACCGGGCTGAAGTACCAGCACAATTATCCAACCGCATCGCTCCCAAAGAGCTTTTCTCTTGGGACTGATGCTTTCTGGCAACAAGAGCACCCCAATCCCTCTGTGCTTTTTATGAAATCTCCTTCTCCATCTGTCCCCCTTCTTCCCCAAAGCAAAGGCTCTTCTCCCACATCCCACTCATCTGCTCATTCCACTCCACAGCACATGAGGGGGCACCCCACTCATCCCAGTCTTCTCTCTCCAGAGCAGTGAGGGCTCAGGGTGCCCCTGCCCCAGGGTGGCGGTGATGGTGGTGGTGGTGATGGCAGATGGCAGGAGCTGTGCCGGCCATCCCTTTGGTGCAGGGCAGAACGCTGAGCGGCGGGTGCCCACAACAGCTGGCCACGCTGCAGCAGGGCTCTTCCCTTCGGCCCGGGCGAGAGCAGCCCAGGCTGGGGGCGCTGACCTGGCAGCTGTGTTGCTCCCTGGCCCGGTTGCAACACAGCCCAAGATATAAACAGGGAAATGCACCCGCCCTTGGGGCCATGGACAGCATGTTCCTGGGTTTTGTCCTCTCTGGTATCATCACCCGTGCTTCGGTACTTTCCTGTAACACTCCTGCACTGCCTCGGGTCTCCCAGTCTTACGCTCCTGCCTCAGTTTCCCTTCCAGAAGGAGCTGGATGGGTGCCGCATCCCCCTGGGTGCCAAGCCCTGAGCCACTGCGATCAGAATTTTCGCCCTGGCAGCCTTGCCATCAGCTGGCATTCCCAAAAGCAGCAGGATGCGAAGCAAAGGTGGGGACACTCACCATCAAAGCCTCTGTCAGGCCAAGTGACACAAACCAGTGTCATCCCTGGCCTGCCTGCCTCCTGCCCACCTGAGAGCAAACCTCCAGGCAGCTGAACAAGCCCAGTACCATCCACCATGCTGATACGGGATGGCTTCTGTCACCTTCCATCTTCCACTTTGTCCCAATCTGTTTCCAGAGGTGGAAAAACGTGTGTGTTCACTCGATTTATTCACCCTCAATTTAGTACATGCCACAGTCCCAGGGAAGATGCAATCAGCGCGAAGCACGGCTGAATGCAGGTGCCAGCCAGAGCCACGGTGAATCACGCTGTTTTCACGATGCCTCTTGCTGCAGCACCTTCCTCCCTTGTGTTTTAAGACCTTCTCACCCAAGTTTACATAACGAATCCTGAAAGGTACAACCTGTTCCCCTAGATAATCGCAAAAGGTAATCCTCCCTGCTCTTGTTCTTGTTATAAAGAGTCATTGGTCACAAAATATTTCACATTTCCCTGAGAACACAGGATGATAGGACATGGGAGAGGACCATAAAGCACCAGCCCATGGGGATCTTTATGGTGTTCTGTCCCTGCCGGCATCACACTGGCGCTCTCTGGCCTGTACCGGGACAGTGTGGCATCCCCAGGGCTTGAGCCTACCCGCAGTTACCTCATCTTTAGGTGCTGGAGTAATGGCAGGCTGGTTATTTTTTCCAGTAATTGTCTATGACATAAAAGGCAAATGAGTGCAACTAATTCCCTGTCACACCAATTAGTTACGGAGTGGGCCTGGGGAAGCCCCACCAATGACGAACTGATGCCTGAGAGCCCTCTCAGTTTCATGATCTCAGCAGAGCCCATCCTCAGCGGGATCGGGACGCAGTGATCAATGTCATTAATGCTCAGGCTGAAGGGAGTTTTGTTGAGCTGGGCTTTGCCCCATCCCTCCCCTTCCAGAGCCCGCAGCGTGGCTCATAGAATCGCACAGAGCCGTGGTACCCTCACCCCAGCGGCATCGTCCCCCTGCGCAGACCAAGCCCCACTCCCACTAGCCGCACTGTGGCCACTGGCTGACCGCGCTGTGCCAGGCGTGCGGGAGCCAGGCCTCGGGGGGAGGGAGAACTTCTCTCCCCTCTTCTGCTGCTTGTAAAACAAAACCAGTCTCCCTTTTACTGCTTGATCTTTGTAACGCAAACAGAGGTCAGTTAAAAAGGTTTTATATGCCACGGTTACTGATGTAGGTTGGCTGGTGAGATGCTCACTATCATTTGACTGATTTTACTGGTCACAACTAAATTACTCTGTTTTGTTTAGTGGCAGCATGTCTCTGAAAGTGCAACTGATAAACCCAGCAATTAAAGTGCTGAATGAACCTGTTTGCAGTCTACCTGGGAGCGGGGTGATTGAGCAGGAGCAGCCTCCCTGCCGCCGGGGCTGCAGTGCCGGCCACCAAGCTGGGGTGGGCAATGGCCACAGGGACCGGGGCGCTCCTCCCTGGCAGCAGGGCTGCTGGCAAACCCCAGAGCCATCTGACTGGAAGCCGAGCTGCAGATGTGACTAATATTTAGCATGTACATCTTACACCTCCTGCTAAATGGCAATCTAATTAGTAAGTGAGCGTGCGCTGGTGGTGGCTATTGTCAGCCATGGGCAGGGTGACTGGCCACCTGGGCTGGGACAGGGGCCACGGGGGAGGGGACTCCTGCAGAGGCCAGGCAGGCAATGCGGGACAGCAAAGTCATGGCACCGCTCCTGTTTCTGGAGCCCAAAGAACTTTTTCAAATCCACATGAAATCCCGGAGCACTGAGGAGCGACCTCAGGTCTGACAGCCACCACCACGGCTGTGCCACGCTGTGACCCCCCACCGGGACCTCCGCCCCCCCCCCCCACCCCACGATGAAGGGCATAATTCAGCCAAAAGCAATGCAGATTCACACACAACTAGATATGAACGAGTCATATGGTTTTTTTCCTGTGACCTGAACTCAGTCCTACCAACAGGGTTATAATTTTGGGCTGATTTCCTCCCCTCGGAACTGTCCTTGGGTCTCCACGTTGGGCTCTAGTACAAGCACCTCTGCTCATCTTCATCTTTATACACAGGCCTAAAAACCAGCCCAGAAACCTTTTGATCCTTCTTCGTGTCCACTCCAGGCACCACCGAAATATTTTCATTTTGCCAAATTAATTTAGGACTGGTTGATATCTTCGGAACACTACAGGTGCAATCAATGGTGCTATTTTCTGGGCTGATTCGCCAGGTGTATCCAGTTTCTCAGCTGTATTTAGCTGCTGTCAGTGGTGCATCACATCAGCACAACACCCTGGCTCAGAACACAATGCCTGGGTGCAGAAGAGCTTTACACAGTGTTTTTCAGCTGTATTTTTAGTGAGAGGTTTTTGCTTATGAAATAAACTTCCTCATGAAGCAAGTGAGAGAGACAACGCAAAGTCAAGCCAAATTCAAGGTCATTTGGCTTCACTGGTTTCCCAGCTGATGTTTCCAACCACTGAACAAATGCAGCATGCTCTATTTTCAGTGTCAGAGCTGCCAGTGCTGGTAATAGACATTGTTCTCCAGGGAAATAAGCAGCAATAGAAGGGCAATTATTTTGACAGGAAGGAGGTTAGAAACTGGGTAAATCCTGGTACTCACCACCAAACCTGTTCGTTCTAGCTTCACTTGGAAATACTGTTTAAACATAACCCCACATTCCACTTCTGACAATAATGGTAGGAGGTACACTTTTGCAATTTAAAAATGAAAATCCCTTTTGTTCCCAAACGATGAAACACGGGGACATTTGGGAAACTCTGATGAAGTCCTGATTGAACAAGAACCTGTGATTACTTTTCCTAGCAAGAGGCAATCGTTACCTTTTACAATGCTTTGCTGCTCAGTGGTGATTTATAGTTCTGAGGAGGTTTATACATGTTTACTGTTCTGTGGTGAGGAGTTAAAGTCTCCCACAGTCACTCAAGATGCTCCAGGTTTTACCTCTAAACCGTGTTTGTACAGTAGCGTTGGGTTCAGGGATCCCACCTCCCAGTCTGCGGTGGGCTGGCCCCAGTGCAGGAAAATACAGAAAATAAATGGCAGGGGTGTGTGTCTCTCCAGCCCTGATGAGGGATAACTATGAGACCAATAGGAATCAGTGTGCAAGAGATGTAAGACCGAGATTAAGTCCTAAAATGCAAAAGTGCATGCTAACCACTGTGAAAATCACAGACAACCGGGCTACGAGGTGTTCATGGGGGCACCCGGCCCCGTCTGGGCCACGCGTTCCACCCTCACAAGCAAACAGAAGAGCTGCTCAGTCCTTTAATTTCCTTGTCATTTTCTGGAAGCAGAACTCATTTCTCCTGGGAAGAGATAATCACCTTTCGGGCCTAGCCTGCTGCGACCACTGAGGCAGAGTTCTGCCCCTTCTACTTAAGCATCAACATCTGTAGTCCGCACTTGAAAGATGCGTGGTGTACAAAACACTGCCAGGAAAGCGTGCCCAGCAGCCGTCTTGATAGTACACACAGCTGCTCAGGGAGCCTTTTTTTAGAAAAAAGAAAACAACAAAACTTCTAAAAATGTTATAAGCTCTCTAAAAAAAGGGGTTGTAAGACTGTTTCAAAATACTAGTGCAGTTCACCTGCAGTTATTTAATCTGTATCAAAGGCCTGTCATGTCTCACAGTTTGGGCCAGGACATCATGGGTGACGGTTGGCCTGAGGGCAGCCAAAGCAGCGAGGTGATGGCACCTGGGACATCTCAAACCAGACCGAGAACCACACATTAAGTTGCTGCAGCGCAGGGGTCAGGGCAGTGGCCACAAGACCTGGTCCTGCTGTGAAATTGTCCCTGCACCTTCCAAGCGACTGCCTGCATCCCAGCTCCTTCCCAAGTGCTCCTTCCCCCACGCCTGCCATTCTAATAGGACTTTTCCTTCTTTTGGGGAAAAAAAAANGGTCGGGGATGGCCGGTCTTCTTGCAGTGGGGGATGGGCTTTTAAGCTATGTTTATAGAGGGAGAAAAATAAGGGGAGTCCTTTGTTGGATTTTTTTTAGAGGGGGGAATCGGAATGCAAAACTTCAGTTCGGTCACGGTGTCCTCCTACGCTGATACAGCCGGGGAGTCACCCGATCTCTCTCTGCTTTTCCAACATCCGTGCGGGTTTTTGCGCCGGTCGGTTATTCTGGATGTGTCCAGGCTGCAGCCTGGTGTAGTCATTCTTATGGACCCCATGGCCGGGGGGGTGGAACGAGATGCTCTTTAAGGTCCCTTCCAACCCAAACCATTCTNGACATCTCAAACCAGACCGAGAACCACACATTAAGTTGCTGCAGCGCAGGGGTCAGGGCAGTGGCCACAAGACCTGGTCCTGCTGTGAAATTGTCCCTGCACCTTCCAAGCGACTGCCTGCATCCCAGCTCCTTCCCAAGTGCTCCTTCCCCCACGCCTGCCATTCTAATAGGACTTTTCCTTCTTTTGGGGAAAAAAAAACCCAAACAAGAAGAGGTGCTCATCTCTTAGCAATGGGACGGAGGCGCAACCTCCTCAGCCTCTTGTGAAGCAGGAGTGGGCAGTGTTGCTGGGAGAGTTGTGCTTCTGACCCTACGCTGGTCAAAGATCCCATGGTCTTCGTAGGACCAGGACAGAAGCATCAAAAGCGGCTGCAATTCCTTGGAGAAGCNTTTTCCAACATCCGTGCGGGTTTTTGCGCCGGTCGGTTATTCTGGATGTGTCCAGGCTGCAGCCTGGTGTAGTCATTCTTATGGACCCCATGGCCGGGGGGGTGGAACGAGATGCTCTTTAAGGTCCCTTCCAACCCAAACCATTCTATGATTCTAAGATTTAACTTCTGTTTGCACAGGGTTTTCTTTAATCTTCCTGCTAAAAAGGTATGGAAGCAAACCGCAGCTTTCTCAATACCTACGGGAAATGTGTCATCCACCCCAGGCTGCTGCCTCCTGGGTGAGGGCAGAGGATGCTCCCTCTCTGGGACACCAGCCTTATTGCAGAATAAGAGATGTGCGGGTGGGGAAGGAGTTGCTGAGGAGTTCCAGGATTCATGTTGTTCATTGCACAAGCCAGCAGAGTTAACTCTCAGAAATGTGACCTTACTGGCACGTGAGGAGTAAGGCTTGTCATCATCCTAGGAGACAGGGGCATCCCAGGAAACACAAGCAGGGGAAGAAGGGATGGAGCATCTAACATATAGTACAGACAGTCAGGCAAATGCTATCTAAACTTCCAGACTGTAAATACCCTTCCAGTGCTGTATGCATGCCTGTCGGGATTAGAGACCCGGCAGCGCCTGCGTGGATCAGGGCAGCCATAGACATCTGAGCCAGTGGCTGCGAGTGGCCACGGCTGTTCATCACACACAACAGTGAGGCAAAGTATCTGCGGGGCACTCTGTGACCCCCGGCTCAGGAAGGGCTTTCATTTCCTGCTGACACGTTACTGCTCCACTTTTCTTTTTCAACTGCCAACCTGTAAACTGGTGATACAATAAAAACATTCCCTCTAATTTGCAAAAACACCACTGGATAGCATAAATGTCTTCTCTAGGAAAACAAGGTCTTTTCATCAGACTCTGGAGAAGGTGGCAGATGAGCAGTTGATGATCAAAGAGGAATGACTGGTGTGTGTCCAGGCATAGAAAGTACTGAATAATTGCAATATTAGGCCCGGTAGTGTCGGAGTGGTTTTGCAGCCAAGATACCACCCTGGAGCTTTCAGAAGTGTGCTGAGTTTTGCTTATGTCTTTATTTCCTTTAAGTGGCAAGATTCAACACAGCCAACACAATCATTTCGTAACATGGGAGTCTGATCTCACCCGTAAGGTGGAGAAGTTTCACCTGGGATGATGCTGGGATGATGCAGGGCTAGACTTGGCTGCTGGGGGAAGGTGAGGACACCTCCTTCACAGCACAGTGCAAACCACATTAGAACCAGGAGCAGGTTGTTTTTAGGACGGCTTTGGTCATCATGGGGTGTGGGTACTGCCAGGAGAGGGGCATGTAACACCCTGTGCGCTGCAGGGGCCTCATGTCCTGACAGTCATTTTTGATGACCCCAGTGTGCTGACAAGGGACAGGCCAGCTCAAAGCATGGCAGCGGGGAGGTGGCAAGGGAACCAGTGGTGGTTCCCTGGAAGCACCTGCAAAGGAGACAAAGTCGGTTCTTATCTGCACATTAAAGACCAGCTCTGCAAACAGAGCAGCACGACAATAAAAAATGCAAAAGAGAAAGAGGAGTGAGGGAGCCTAACGGGCGCGTGTTCCCCTTCCCTGACCAGGGCCTTGGAATGGAGCAGCCAAACAAGAAATAAAACCAGTGAGCGGCAGCTGGGAGGTGCCAAATGACTGGGCCCTCAAACAGCACACGCTGTTGCAGCAGGGACAGATTTTTGTAACTGTGAGACTGCCCTGCGTGCCACACACCAGCAGGAGCTGGGCTGCGTGTCCCTCCATCAAGGAGGAAGCACGTTCTTAGTCCCCAGCCCTGACCTCCTTGGGTCCTGTCCCACCGCAGGCACCACTCCCTTTCTCCGGCGGGGGTTTTGGGAAGGGGTGGTGGTTGCCTGTGTACTGATGGAAGTCTTGTCATCCCTCGCTTGTCACTTCTCTGCTCCAGGTATAGCCAGCTGATGGGGGAGAGCAGGAGAGGCTCCAGGCTGACACCAAAACCGGTACTAAACCCCCTCTGAACAGCTACGGCATCCGAGCACTGAGCATCTGTGCCTGGGGCAAGGAACCCCCAAAGAACAGGGGGTTTGGCTTCTAATTGGGCAAGGCACCTCGCACAGAAGGGCTTTCATCAGCAAGAAAGAAACAAGAAGTCTATTTGCAAACATTCTGGAAATAAAGGTAAGAAGAAAACTCTTAAAGTGAGAAAAAAGATTGGAAAAAGGCACCCAAGTATGGTCAAGCGCAGGTTTTGTTTAATGCCACATTTCTTTTCTCAAATGACCTGTTTAAAAACATAGCTTATGCCTAAAGGAAGAGTAAACTTGAGTCCTTCACCCTGCTGCCACAGTAAGATGGCCCCTGCAAAACCTGGGACTGTCTGCTTGGCTGTATTGCCAGCACACCTTTGCTAGCCTGGTTATTAAACTCTGGGATCTGTGTGTTTTCATGGCGGGGTGGGGATGCTGCAGGCATCCTGCCGAGGATGCTCTTCCAGCCATCCCTGTCCCCGTCCCCATGCCTGTGCTCCAGCTGGCAGGTGTCCCACAGGGCCGTGGGATGGAGCAGAGCTTGCAAAGAACAGATTTTTCCCCAACATTGGGGAAAAAACATTCTGAATCAGTTTAAAACATATCTAAAAACTACTTTAGCCTTATTTTTCACAGTGTGGACTGAATCTGACTTAAAAATGTGAAAATGCTGCCCTTCAGCATGGCACTTTTATGGTTGGTGATGTGAAAAGATAAAGCGAGATAGAAGGCACTCCAATCCTGCTTAAAACTGATTTGGAGCTGGTCTTCCTTTCTAAGGAAAGCATCTTCCCCTTGCTATCGCTAGCACGCATACTGTGACTTTGCAAAGAGCACTCACTTAAATGGAAATAAATTCAAGGTGGAGAACAAGTGTGTAAATGACTTCTGCAAAACTGTGAACAGAGATAAAGCAGCATCAAAATTAGCTGTTCAGTATCTTTAACTTTACTCAGATATGAAAGTAGAGCTTTTACTCTGTGTGTGCTCCTCAACCTGTAAGCATGAGTCTCATCGTTGCCATAAAGGCTAAAATTTAGCCTTAGGAAACAATTTTAAGAGAAATAATAAATTCTTCCAGCAATGTCAGGTTGATAAGCAACCCACAAAGATCTGTAGGACAAACTGGGATGCCTCCATGGCAGGTCTCAGCCTCTTGGCAGGAGCCCACACTCCATGTTTGGCCAGCGCAGGCCATAACAGCCGAGCAAACAGAGGCTGCAGGGCATGTGTCCAGTCAGGTCCAGCCAAGCTGGATTTTGCCCAGGGTGTTTTAAATTTTCATCTGATCTAAATCTTTTATTGGATTTCTTAAAAGGCAGAAAATATTTACTGGTTTGCCTTTGCTAGTCTCTCTGGATTTAAATGTATTTTGCCAATGCTGTCCTGGGGCTGTGCCTTGAGAGGTGTTGGTGTTCACAGGCGGCAGCAGAAGCCTCGGGCAGATGGGTCGTGTGTGTCTCACATCTTCCCTCCAGCCACGGGTAACCAAGCAGAGGCTGACAACATTCCTCCTGATTTCATTATAGTCCTGCCCAAAAGGCAGGGAGCATCTGGTGCAATGTAAGCTGTGAATGAAGCCTTCTGCAGGCAGCAGCGGGTGAGAACCTCTGTGGCACAAGTTGACAGAGGAGAAGCTGACAATGAGCTGGTAGGGTCAGGGGTCACAGAATCACAG
>VXBO01007057.1:246-71502 GCA_013400135.1 Rhinoptilus africanus
CCCGCCCCCCCCCCCCCCCGCCCCCCCACCACAAGCGCCTCCATGGCGGCCGCCCGCAGCTCCCCGGCCCGCAGCCACCGCGCCCTCTGCCCGCCCCGCCCCGCCGAGCTCGGCTGCCCCCGCGGGGCTCCGCCTCCCGCCGCCGGGCCGGGGCAGCTCCGCACACGGCGGGTACCGCCCTGCTCGGAGCCCCGCGCAAACAGGACACCTTGGGAGAGGAATTCCCGCCTCAAGTGTCTATTCTGTAAAGCCGATGGCAGCTTTGGGAATACTTAAATTTTGCTGAGGGAGAGGGCTGCGGGACCGCTTGGGACAGCGGGTCCCGCTCCCCAGGATGGGCGCGCAGCAACCAGGCCCACTTTGCACCGAACAGCGGGAGGGAAACAGCCGCAAAATCCAGCCCCCCGGGGGGGACACCCACTGGCTACAGGCCTTTTTCCTGCCGTGCACTCTCCTACCTCACTTCTCACTGCCTTCGTGTTCAGCGAGAGAAAACGCTGCTGCGGGAGTTCTGGGCCAGCCCCAGTTTGTCCAGTCTGCCCTGTAAAATAGCACAGTTGTAGTCCTCTAGGCAGAAATAGCATGCAGCCTTACAATCTTACAATACAAGGTTCACAGGTAAAGACATCTATCACCTCTCATTTTCATACGCAAACATCCCCAAGTCTGCAACAGGCACAACCCTAATGAAAGGCGATGAAGGCTGCACCAGCGTTTCAGGTACGGCCTGCGCTGCAATGCCAGTGCCCCCAGCAACAGGCACTGCTGGTTGCCTTGGCTCGCGTTTGTGATTTTCTCTGCAGACAGCGTGTACAGTCCACAGTCTGTGTTGCAAACTACTGGCAAACGACCAATTAACTAAGGAAAGGATGGGGATGGCAAGAAAGCTGAACTTCAGCTAGTGTGACTGGGGGAACAGAAATCATTTCCTAACTTCTGAACTGTCCCCTGGGCCAAAATTTTATTTTGTGACAAGCAGCACTAACAAAGTATTTAGTATTTATGGACTTCAAATTGCTTTAAAACTAAAAACCAAAACCACAAAAGAGATAAAGTATCATTATTCTCTCTACAGAGCATAGGACAGGAGCACACAGTTTGGGACAAACTCAATTAAAAGAAAATACAAGTCTCTGAAGTCCAAGCCCACACCACAAGGTTCAAAATAGTTTATCTAAAATAAAAGCATGCCCATATCACACAGACACGTCTTTGTCAGGAGGAAGAAAACAAACTGGATCAAGCCTATGGGGAAGGAAGGAATGCCAGGAATAACGTCACAGTGTGCCAAGCTGCAGATGGTAAAACAAGGAGAAGATAATAAATCTGATTTATTAGTTTTTGGAATGCTTCTGGTTTATGTGCTTGTAAAAAGACTAAAAGAAAAACATGTTTGGTCTTCTGTGCTACTGAAGTACTAAGGATAACCCGAGAATTAATACCCCGCCACCGTCCTTTTTCATTTTTTGTTAAAAAGCTTTCCTCCCCTGACTTCAAAAGCAGGGGAACCACTACCAAGATATAACTCAACACTCTATTATACAGGCTGCTGAGAACAGAGTGGCTCAGAGTTACATATTACAACTCCATTCCTGAAGTGATTTAACTCCTTGCATCAGTGCAACACAGAGCCACTATCCTCAACTGTATCATAACCGAGCTCAGGACTTCCAGGCTGAATGACCCATTCTCCACGATTAAAGAAGCTAGATTCTCCCACCAAGACGCTGTGACTTCTTGTTTTCTGACAATATGGTAATGATACAGCTTGCAACCTTTCCGTATTTTGCTTTCATCAATGATCTGCCATATATCCATGTGGAAAAAGGCTCGTAATTGAGAAGAATAAAGCAGAACAAAAAAGAGACAAATATTCAGATCTCTCAGTCAGCATTTACATTTATCCTGGAGGACAAATAGGAACAAGTGTAGGATAAACAGGAATTTCTCCTTTTTTTTTTTTTAAATTTTCAAGACAAGTTTTCCTGTCTAATGTTGTTATGAGTAATAATTGTACAGCTATGCAATTACTAGTGGTTCCCTGAATTGCACTATCAGTATGAAGCATTAATCTTCCCTCAAGAACAGGACTTGGTTTTGTAGAGCTTGAGAAACAGAGGAATTTCTTGTTTTCTGTATTAACTATTCCTAATGCTCCTTCTATTTTTCCTGATTATTTTCCTTTCTTTTGAGCCAACAGCAGGAGTTAGGTCTATGTGAAACTTTTTTTTTTCCCTTCAAAATACCAAGTCTCATTCTTTCCTCTTGTTAACTTGTCTTACACAGATGAAACATCCACGGTTCCTCTGGCGTTCCTGCTCAATTCAGTCTCTTGAAAGCATGCATGAATGAAGTCTAGTCACTTCAGGTGAAGAAGTTAACAGTCTTTCTGTGCATCCAATACATGACAGTAAATGGATTCCTACGTGAGAAAAAAACTGCCCTTGTGCCACTTGTCCTCAAGTACAAAGGAAAAAAAAGGCTAGGGGAAAATAAAGAAAACTGGGAAGACCACATAGAATGTAGTTCTACACTACCACCTAAATACTATAATTGTCAGATGTTTTTGGGCAGACCCACTCTGTAAAGAGAGAGTCAGGAAATCCATGGCATGTCTACCTCCAGGCAGAGTACATCTAAGGAAGACTATGATGCTGCTTGCTATCGCTCATCTGGCTTCATGCAGGAGGTCACAGGAGCACAAGCAACCACGAGCAGTACGATGTAGTAAGCCACTATGCTGTCCTAAGCTGGAAAAAGAGGAAATGGAAAAGTAAAAGAATTATGAAGCAAGAATTTACAGACCTAATGCTACACAGTCAGAGATTCTAAATATTTATTCTAAATGTTTAGCATACTGCCACTGAACAATACAATGAGCCTTCATTTGTTTCCATATAATGTTACAAAGAAGGTATTTTTACTTACGTGGCAACAGAAGAAGGTTTATATCCAGATTTCAAGCATGCAGGGAACTTGAGCCTACCTCAGTAATCAGGTACACCACTAGTATCCTACCTTTTGACTGTAGAGTTTGGGAAAGCCTCGTCATAACTGTTAAGCATTAAAGCAGACTTCATATAAATTTTGTAAAAACTAATTCGATTACATGAGCTCCACTGAAAGTAAATTTTTATTTTTTAAAAAAATCAGATTTCTTTTGCATCACAAAACGGTTCATGTTATTTCTAAAAGATATTGTCAGCTTACAAAAGACTAAAAAGATACAACAAACAAAAGCAAAACTGGACTACCAGTAAAGCCAAACTTGGAGAAATATAAAGGGTCGACATCATGCAGTCAACCAAAAATCACATAAAATACAAATAATTGAAGACAGCACTCCTACTATATGAAAGGAATTTTTAAAGCAATATAAATTTTATCAGCGTATAACCACTGCATTCAGTAGGGCTAGCACAGCTGATACCACCTGTAGTTCTCCCCCCACCTTTTTATTTTTCTCAACACACCCACTTGATATCCTTCTATTAGATTAATAAGCAGATAAACACTTTACAAGTATTTTAAGTCATCCTGTTCCTGTTAAGTGAAACAAAATAACAACCAAGCGATTAGACACATCTGCTCACAGCATAGTTAAACAGATATGGTTAGCTAATAGCAGGTTCCACCATAACTGAACATTAACAGACTTCCATAACGAAAAATTACAAAGGATATTTTCCTTCCATTGCTCTCCAAAGACCTCTTCAAAGAGCTTATCAAAGGTAGAACAAGTGTAATCTATCAATAATGTAATACAGCTGTACCTTAGACTTAATCTGAATTTGTCCATAGTCCTTCCACCATAAAGTACTTTCATAGTTTCACAGAAAGTTGATACTCCACATTATTTTGTGGGCTTTTGCCTAAAACTTTACAGTGAAGAGAAGAAACTGGTAAAAAAATGTTTCTTGTATTCATTTGGGAATAAAGGTAGAGCGATTTTTTTTTTTCCCCAGCTACAGAATAAAATTATATCTTTAAAATAATCAGAAGTTCTAAACTAATGCCATCAACAAAGTAGGGTTACTGGCACCAAATGCATGTATGGGCAACACATCTCTCTAGATTTTTGCCATTAATATAAACAGAAACAAAATGAGATATCTTACTTCTTTCCTAGTTAATTTCCGGACCATTGAGTCAAAGAAGGACTATACTGGTGTTACCTATTGTACTATCATAGTGAGCTAGCTTCTAAACACCAAGGCTGTGCACAGAACAGTCTGCCAAGCCAACAGGAGCCTGTCATCACAATTTCTTGTGTTAAGCAGCCATTTTGGCATAAACCAAACTGCTATTTACAAGTAAATGTGCTCAGTTTGCAGTGTGTGGATTACACAGTACCTCTTTAATTATATGTATAGATTAATTAGGATAGCTGTCAGTTCTTGGATGGTGCCAAAGGACCTTGGCCTGTAATGCCTGTCTTTTCAAACAATTCTCTTTAAACAACACACAATTTGTTAAAACAGGAACTGCATTTAAAATATCCTTTTCCCAGTAATTGGATTGATTCGTATCACTAATGACTACACAATGTTCTTGTGCTTCTCAGTGACACACTACTACTACCACTGCCTGGGTTCTCTCATTGTCAGAGGTAACACTCTCATTGACCTTAACGGAAGGATAACTGACTGCCCCTTCAGTTGTTCTACACAGGCACTTATTGAATCTCACTTCTGCAGTATTTTTATGCTCTCCAGTACTACCTTCAAGGACATGCTTTGTTTATGGTGGATTATCTTCCCTCTCTTTCCTTCTAAAATAGATTAACAGAGTGTCAGAAGCCTGCAAGTAACTTGTGCCTGTTCCAAGCACATGCATGTAAAGCCAAAGTCTCAATTCAGGTAAATCAGCTGTAAATTCACCAGGGTAAGTATCAGCTACTTTGGAACCTGTTCACAAATCATGAGCTTACACACTCTCAACAAATTTTGCTTTCAAAGACATTTGTGGTTTTGTGCTTTACAATGTGGTCCATCAGAACTGCTTTTTTGACGGTCACACCATGAAAATGGGATCTACAACAACAAGAAAAATAAAGGAGGGTAAACTTTGCAAAGATCATCAACAAAGGCAGGCTGTAAACTTATCAAAGTGGACTCAGCTGTCATCATGTGTTAGTTCATGTCTCCCTACCACCTCCCTACCTCCTCCCAACCCTGAGAAATGAAGCAGCAAAGCAGCAGTAAGGAAAACATTTTTATCAACATAAGAAATACAATAGAAAAGGGAATAATAATAATACATCCATAATAAATAAGATTTTCAGAAGTGACTACTGATTTAGATTCGTCTTTTTCTGGGCATTTAGCTAGGTGTATTTTAAACAGCCATGATTGCAGGAAGTTTGGACACCCAAATATAAAAATGGCACCCTGGAAAAAGACCTCAATTTAAGCATCTAGCAATAGCAAAAGGATTCATTTAATTGTTTTTTTTTTTTTTCATACATACCACTACTATTAATACTCTGCTTGATCCAGTCAACAAAACCACCAACATTTGTGTACACTCCTGGGTAGCTCTTCCTTCCACATCCCAAGCTCCAGCTAGTGATTCCATGAAGGGTGTAAAATCCTGAGTGATCTTCTGAAGGACAAGCCAATGGGCCACCAGAATCACCCTGCACAAGGACAAAGGAATCTTGTTATGAGCTAATATCACTCCTTATGTTTTTAAAATACCAGTTCAGCTATGAGAGATCCCAGCTGCCTATGTGTTTGGAGGTTTCTGTTTTTAAAAGGCAGAGAAAGAAATAACCTTAGTTCAAAAGAAGTATCTCTTTTTGCAATATGAGTAATAAAAATCCTACTATTAAGGGGTCTTTCACATTAAATTGCTTACAGCCTATTTGCAAGAAAACAGCTCTCAGTGAGGTTTTAACACTCCCCGTTTTCAGAACCCATCTGCATTACCCCAAGTGTTGGAAGGCAAAGGTGATGTGCGCAACTTACTGTGCATGAGTCCCTGCCTTCTTCCAGAGGGAATCCAGCACAGATCATCCGCTGGGTCACTTTACTGGGAAGATTTATGTAATAGCTCTGACATGCGTCAAGCACCAGGATGGGGACTTCCAGCTGATGCAGTTTTGTCCCCTTTTCTCTGTCTTGAAGTAAAAGACATCTCAGAAACCAGTAGAGGCATGAATTAACAATTCCAGAAAGAAGCTTTACTCCTCCCCTTTTCAAATGGTCTCAATCTAAATTATCTGATTTCTTTCCTCCCACCCATTCCCATGTCTAGCTGAGCTTACAAAAGAGAAAATTTTTCAACATGTCTGTTCTCCAGAAACTAATATATAAACAGAATGAATGTTAGAACACAGAATGTAGCATTTAAAGCACAGCTACAGCATGCTCTACCTTCAAAATGGCCAAGGCTGCATACCTCCTTCATGTCCTCCCCATCCTGTGACAACGCACACCCTTGAGGGCTGGACCATCTCCTCCTTGGCAGGGAGGCACACTGGGCGCACGTAGTGGTTGAATTCTAAGGGCTTGGCCAGTTGCAGTAAGGCGATGTCAGAGTCCATAGTGGTCTTGTTAAAACTTGGATGTATAATATACTGCTTTACTGACCTTTTCTAAGAAAGCAAGGACATTGACATTTTCTGAATGACTTGGGAATTTGAGTCTTTAAGTAACTTTGGTTTTACAAATTTTCAGGGCATATACAAGATGCCTTAAGAGAAGGAAACATTTAAAAGCAGCTACTGAAGTTGCCATTTTTCTTATATTAACAAGTCAAAATTATGCCTCTTGGACATGGACCAGGGAACATTTAGCAAGTGTAGGAACAGGGTGTGGGAAAAACATTTGTCCAGTCTGAGCAAAGTGGAAAGTTGTGCCTCAGTTATTTCTGTCTTGGTAATTGTCCCGAGGGAATTTAGAGACAATACACTCCCCCACCCATACCTCCTCCAGAATACTGAGGTTTGGAGCTCATTACTGGTGAAGGCACATGTCTGTGTTGATACAATTTCCCTGAGAGGCACACAAAAGCTGTTGTGTAAATGCGGATTAAGGTCAGTGTGCAGGCTGTTAGATTGCTGCATTATCAACAATTTGGGAGACGCATTTACATTAAAAGCTATTTTGCAAGATTGATTTATTGTGAAGATTGTTAAGCAGAACTTATAGTACCTGTCTGTACTCTTGCTCTGTAAGATCATGAAGCCCTGTTACCACCATCCATAAGTCTCTGTATGGTTCCCTTAAAAAAACCAACCAAACAAACAAAAAAACAAAAGAAAAGTAAGTATGTTCTCCGGATGCTATAACAGCATTCTTGAAATCAGTGAATCTGAAAACCTCCCCCACCCAAAATAGATACTAGAGCCCTACATATTCCTAGGCCGACTCTTCCTGAGGCCCTTCCTCCCATACAAATCTTCAGAAATCTTCCCATTGTCTTCTACGGAGCACGAAATAATCTCATACCAAGATAGTAGGATCTCTCAAACACACAGCAAACAGAGAAAGGCCACTTCTGTAGGGCCTGAGAGTGCCTGATGCAGAACATAACGTCCACATCATCCAGGGACAGTGCTAGTCCTCACCTTCTTAATGAAAATATGGGTAACCTCTAAAACATTACTACCTATCAAATGACATAAAGAAATGCAACAGAAACATTTCATTTCACCCTTTGGTTTCTTAACCGAACCCTCTCACTGCCTGAAAATCTGTCATAACTCCCTGATGAAATTAGTTGTGTAGAATCATTAAGCCACATACGGCAATTCTGATGTGATGACAACGTACAATAGAGAATTCCTCCTTAATGACTCTTAAAGCAATACCTTCAACATAGCACAACAATGCTCCTGATGTAAAGTTTTGCAAACTATTATTTAGAAACTTAGAAGCCAAAGTCCAAAATTCAAAACAGCATTTGCATTTCAGATCCCTAGTTTTGTGGGGGTGGGGAAGAGAATCAAAGAAATGGAGAATCTAGATGGCTAAGCATTTTTGGCATTTGGGGCTTTTAAAAGCTTACTCTTATTTTCAAGTAATTGCAACTTCATTTGAAAACAGGCCAGAAGACTTAATTATCACCAATCCTGAGAGGATTTTTAAAAAATATTTTAATATTTTAATTTTATGTGAATTTTATATTAATATGATTAATTTGAACTTCAAAACAGATAGTGTTCAGCCTAAGAGATGAATAAACAAATTGCATTTTAGGAAGTGTTTCAAAGAGTCTGAAAGTCACACAGACTATCCTTTTGTGTCCTCTCAATAAAGATAGAAAAATTTCCATGTAACGTGATTTAATAGATTGATAGGTTCTTGATAAGGGAACGGCATCAACCCTGTGCACAAAATCCTCCTGTATGTACTCCAAAACCTATACAAATTCAGTAACTTTTTTCATTTGTGGATACACTGATTCTTCTTGGATGAGAACAAGCTCTGTAAATGACCCAAACACAAAGAAGTTACCTAAGAGTAAGTGATGGATGACAAGGGACTCAGTATCTTGCCATCTCTTCTGAAAACTGATCTGAATGGAAACCAAGCTATAGAAGTAGGCTACTTACTTCCTTAGTAGCCACCCTAATCCTAGTACATGTGTATGGAGCAAAAGAATCTTATGCCAGTGTGAGCTGCAAGTAAGTGGTAACCGAAACTGTGCCAGCCACCCTGGGCAGAACCACCACGCTGCCGAGATGCACCACACAAGTTCCCAGTGAAGGGTTCAGCCCGGAGTTCTTACCTAGAATTAAAGCAGTGAGCAGCTGTGACAACCCATTCTTTGGCAAGGACTGCTCCTCCACAGATATGCTCATCCGAAATTTGTATGCTGACCTGCCAAGGCCATGAATATGGTACAGCTTCTTCACCTCCAATTATCCTGCTGAAGATGAACCGGGGCTGATTTGAAGGCATTCCACAAATACCATCTGAAACGGGAAGCACTAATGTCTCAAGAAATCTTTTAGAGGTTAAGATTTGGAGAAGCAAAGAACAGCCATTTAAGAGCTGCCCCACAACTTCTCAAGCTTCCCACCTCCCTTTTTTTTGCTAAATCTTTCAACTTCTCTCATTAGAAAGGATCCAAATGTTTAGAGGCAGCACGAGATGATCTTAGCAAAAACAGCTTCACTAAGATGAAAGCAACTACTTACCTTCAAAAGTTTTAGCCTCAAATCTACAATGAATATGGTCTCACCCCAGTCTTCATAAAGTACTGGGGGGAAAAGGGAAGTTCTAAAATTCTGGTTGTTAATTTTCAACTACCCTGTACTCTTTGCAATTATTTTCATCAAAGCAAGTAGCTGTAAACTAATATACAAGCTGAAATAATGTTATTGCATTGCTGTTAACGACTTCAAAAAGATGAAGGAAACCAGAAAAATTATGTTCTGCTATTCTAAAGCCAAAGCATAGAAGCGTTACTATTCATCTTTTTATTTCCTCAAAATAATGAAAAATTCTGGGACAACTCAGACTGTATCCATTACCTATTTGGAGAAAACACCATTTACGTTATAGTCCAAAAGGTACTCCCCTATTCCCATGAAGAATCACAGAGGGTTGGAAGGGACCTCTGGAGATCATCTAGTGTTGGACTAGATGGCCCCCTGAGCAGGGCCACCTTAGAGCAGGTTACACAGGAACGCGTCCAGGCGGGTTTTGAATGTCTCCAGAGACGGAGACTCCACCACCTCCCTGGGCAGCCTGTTCCACTGCCACCCTCAAAGAAAGAAGTTGGCTTACCTGGTATAACCTGTATTTCTTCTTCAGTTATATTCTTATCTTCAAATTCTTCTTCGCTAGTTGAATAGAAAGTATCTAAATCTAGCAAATGAAAGTAGCAAATGTACTAGCAGGCACATCAATTGAGTGATATTTTTGTTACAAAATCACTTTTGTTTCCTTTATCACAATTTTTGTAGAAGGAATAGACTTCTACAGTAGGAATCTGTGCTATTACATCTTCATGTGGTTCTAAGTACTCTTACACAAAACAGAACTCTGAGGTTTTAGGGAGATTCATTGTTTCTCTTCACCCACTCGTTATGCCTCAATAGATTCACAACACAGTTTTTGCACTGAATCAATTTATTAGATGAGACCCTCCTAGAGCAAAATACCTCTGAAGAACCAGATTCACTGAAGAGCCCTCTGTGCTGCCCCAAAGAGGCAGTCTCCCAAGTTACCTGTTACGTGAACAAAAGAGATCGTAGCTCTGAATCCTCCAAAGGTCTCTGTTTCATCAGAGTGAAAGACAATCAGCATCAGAGCAGAAGAGCTCAGAACAGGTGCTGGTAGGGCAAATCCGCAAGACTTGGCTAAAGATGAGAAAGCAAAGGTTCACTGCAGATTAACACGTACTTTTTCACCCTTATGTCATTCAAAAGCGCAAGAGTAGAGATAAGCAGACTGAGGCTGAAGAACTGCTCTATTATTCCTGTCGGTTTGTCCTCGTTCAGTAATCGTCTCATAAGAACAAGGAGACCTTCACATTATTTCACAAGACACTATTGCAGCCCTCCTGCTCATAGGTTGCCATTACAAATAGAATGCACTGGAAACTTGATTTCCTCTTGTTAGTGTTTCAGCACTAGCACCTGCCAGTGTTAATCTAAGCACCAGCATCAAGCAAGTGCTGAAATCAGTCAATTGAGACAGGTCTTCCTCTCGTTCAATGTCAGCCAGGGGAACCTCCAGCAAGGTGGCAAGAATTACATGAATGCTCATCTGGAGCGAAGAACAAGTGGACTCTGAAAAGGAGACCTCTTGGGTGCTTTCTGTGCCTCATCATTACTATAAAACCAAATTATTGTGTCATGCCCTTTTCCTCATTTACATGAACTGCATTTCATACAGAATTTAAATACACAAAACTGTTCTATTCAATGTGGTTTTGCCTCTGGAAGTGGAACAGAAGCATCAATACCTGCAAGTATTTTTCAAGGTACTGAAACTATTACCTATAACATTGCCTATAACATTACCTATAACATCATAACATCAACTCTAGAGTTGAACTCGATTTTAGACTGCAAAACAGGGCTAGAGAAAGTCATGGGAGAAATAGGTCATCCCCAAAATATGTCAAAAATCAAAAGTCAAACCAATTTCCTTCTCTTTTCTCACATCTTCATACACAGTCACAGCGTCATAAGAGCAATCTTCACTCTCTTCTACTTCAAAAGACTGGTACGTAAGCTTTACATAAAAAATGAAAAAGTAAACCTTGTTAAATTCAGACAGAAAAAATGCAAAGATCTATAATAGGATCTTCAGTAATCTCAATGATTCTTTAGGGTCTGGTTCCTGTGATATTTAACATATTACATTTGTTAGAGAAATCTGTCACGATAAAGTTTAAACCAGGAAATCCTATTTTACTATAACCTAAAGGAGAAATCAAAACCTATCTGGTCTTTTGGAATGGAAAGTGATTTCTCTTAACTGCATCCAGCAGCATTATTCAATCTTATGTGGCTTGATCTTGCTTGTCCTTAGCTGCATAATTCCTTGTTAACTCAATGGTGCCCACTTCCATTCTGTAGACACAAGAAGGGCTCATATTATACCTTGATTACATGGTCCTCTGGTGCACAAATAATCCATTGACAGTCTGCCATGTTGTTGTAGTGCTCTGGATAGTGCATGCTTTGTAACACTCCTTCTTCAAAAAGGACAGCTAGGGACTCACAGCCAGAATCTGGACATCCAGGAAAACAAAAATGGAGGCACTATTAAATCATTCATACACAAGAAAAATCCAGAAAAATTCTTGCGGTGCTTTCACACAGTTGGGAAAGACAAGAACACAAAAGCAGCAAGACAAATCCTTGTGTTTGAAGAAGATGCAAATAAAATCTTTAGTCTGTGCCCAGGCAGAAGAGCAATTCAACTCGTGACTATAGCATGCAGGCACAGGAACCTGTGTGGGGTGATAGAAGAGCAGGATACGGGTGTGCCAGAACATCTGCCAACTTTTTTGGAGAGAAAAGTGGAGACATAAAACACAATCAGAGGACATCTTCCTGATGGGCTATGCAGTGGCAAGGCCCCTCAGAGATGGTTCCTCCGTACACTCTGCCCTTATGCTCTGGCAAAGGAAAGAAACTGGCTGCAAAAGCTGCACAAACAGGAACAACAGGTGTCTGTCTGTAACTGGATTGTCCAGACCTAACAGATGGCCCTTGGCCTGCTCCCTAGTGATGGTGAACTGCTCTGCACAGCAAAACTGAAAGCAATTATGCACAAATCCCAGCTTTAGCTGCCTCCCTCAGGGCCACTCCAGGTAACCACGCTTCGGACTAGCAAAGCAGCTTTCATCTGGAAATTCTGCGCATTTGAATAATTTTTTAAATTGAGTTTTAAAACATTCTGGAAGTAGGGAAGGAAGTGAGATCCTTTATAACTTTGCCTCTCCTCCATCTACTTTAAAGGAGGGCTTCTCTCAATAGCATCTATCTTATCTCTTTGGCATCCCAGTTTCTCCACAATGTCACACAGCAGCCTAAACACACCTTGTTTGTAACATCATCCACATATAAATATCACAGGAGCTTCCTCTGATTTATTTTCTCCTGAAAACTTTTTTCAGGTCACCACCCAAGAATGCTGACAGGTATATTACTAGACTTAGACTTACCAGGAAGAATATGTGGTGCAAGAGCTTTATAGGTCATGGAAAAACCAGTTCCATAATCGTTGTTATCAGAAACAAATTTCAGCCTTATGCTATTGGAGCCAATCAAAATAGGTAAT
The DNA here is from genome assembly GCA_013400135.1 of Rhinoptilus africanus. Lineage (NCBI taxonomy): Eukaryota > Metazoa > Chordata > Aves > Charadriiformes > Glareolidae > Rhinoptilus > Rhinoptilus africanus. Next base: position 12,999 of record VXBO01007057.1, read on the forward strand.
GGAATATCTTCTCCACAGAATTTCCCTGAAATATAATATTAGAGAATAATCATTGTGTAAAGTCTTTAGTCACTTGAGAAAACTTGCATGTAAAATTTTTAGTACTTATCTATAAAATCTTAGGATGAAAAGGAAATTGCCTAAATGCACACTACTAAAAATTTAAAATCCTTGACACCAGAAAGTTGTATGCTGACATAGTTCCCTACCGGGCATTTTCCATCCTTTTCTCCTCCCAAACTCTTTGTCTTTTATATTTTAGATCATATGTCACAATGTATTCATCATGAAAAAGTAAGTAAAACATCATCAGTCACAATGTCCTCATTGGGTGTACTTGCCATTAGAATGAAAGGCCACACTGACAGGTTATTTTAAAGAATAAGGGGACGCCAACTCACCAACAAGTCTGTTGTCTTTTGAATAGACTGATAAAGAATCAAAGTCACAAAACGTTTCTGGCTCTATATCGAAGTGGGAAAAACGAAGCAATATATAATTCCCTTCTGGTGCAAATAGAGTCCATACACACAATCTGGAACAACAGATTAGTTCCTGTTCACAAAACTGCAACAAAAAACCAACTACAGCAGTATGGGGAATAGTTTCTGGGGAAAGGCTGTGTTTTGTCAACGTACTGTCGGTTTTGATAGAATTGTTTGCGATTTCCAGGAAAATGTAATTCTCCTTCACCGTCAGGGAGTTTTCCATCCTGAATGCTACAAAATGCTGCATTGTAGGGTTAAAACAAAATAGAAGGAATCAGTTTGACATATATCCAATTATCTGTTCCACCAAAAAGCTCAAACATCTAGAGAATATTGTAAGAGTCAAGATGGCTCAGCTGCACCTTGTTTCTGCTGGCAAACTGATGCTGGGTCTTCTCTCTTCTCTCTCTTATTTGGAATTATGGTAAATCAATTTAAAAACATGTGGTTTGGGAGCAGAAATGAAGCACTGCCAACATGCTATCATATTTTACTGTAAAAATGGCAGTGCTTGCTTTTTACCTTAAAGAAACTATTTGTTAAATGAGGATTTCAGTATAAACATTTATCATGGAGGAAAAATGCACACCTTAGGACGTAAGAAAAGTGTTCACTGCAGCCCATTTGTAATAATGTCCTTAGCTATGTCACAGCAGGAGCCTTTTGCAACAGTACAACATAGTATTAAAGACATGTTAATAGAAGAAGCAGAAGCTTTCCTCTCCAGATAAGTGTTGCTAGAAACACAATTACTTATAAAAATGACCTCCTCTTGCCTTTCCTTCTCTTTGCAAGGTAAGCCAGTAAGACATTTATCAACAACTATGTGTATGAAAACAAATTTAAGGAGTTGTGTCCTTACAAGATTACCTTACCTGAAGTGTCCTAGGAAAACCAGCAAAAAATTTCAAAAAGACACAAACAGCACTCAAATACCCAATTCTCACTGGCCACAGGGAGTTTGTACAAACTGACCAAATGAGACCAAGCTCATTTATCATCTGCGAAATCTCACTCTAGATTAGTAAAATTAAAATTTTAAGATCTAGTTCACAAGAGTTGTTTCTAGATCTTTATGTGAACTTGTACCTAGATGAACAGTGTCCAACAAGAACATAAACATGTCAGAATCAAAGAAAGACTTAAATTGTATAACACGTTACATTCCAGTTTGAGTTTCTTCGGCTTTTTCTTTTGCATTTTATTCATAGAAAGAGACATCAGACAAGTAGATAGGTTCATCACAGACTGCACAGAAGTACTACCAATTTACTTCATATTTTCTTTTTAGACTCTATATTTTTATACAGAATCAATTTCACTAACTAGACTCTGTGCATTATTTGAGGTTCTGTTCTACATTTTCCCCATTAATTTTATTTGCATTTCAGTAAAAATATGGCTCTATATATGTAGCTGTCTTAAGGAAAAATCCTTTTTGAAGTCATCAGTATATAAGTACAACCCTACATAAGTAATTTTATTTATTTTTACAGAACCAGGAGGAAAAAAAGTGTATATTTAGAGTATACACTTAAAAGTGCTTTGGTGAGTCAAGCTTCTTCACGTTCCATTTCTTCCTACATAAATTATATATCAGACTATTTGGGGGGTCTTTTTATGCTCTAACACAGATAGAAGATACTGGGGAAAAAATGTACTCACCTGTGGAGCTTTTCATTTTCAGATCTAATAAAGGAGGGATCGGGAAGGGGGTGGAAAAAGAAGAATAAATTACTGTAGTTTCATATTCTCAATGTCGGCTTCATTTTTACATGTGTGAAATGGTAATTTTATACAGCTAGCACTGAGGCAAATTCAAATGCTTCTTGGAGATATAGTGCCTACATAAACTAGGCTCAGAATTAAAACAAAATTGCAAGTTCAGGCAATGCTGACTTTGGAATAAACAATTCTGGAGTAGCCACTTCTAGCATTAATCACACATTGCTAGGCCACTGCTCAGTCTGAGAAGCACGGTACTCTCTTTCTACAGAATTGTTGAGTAAATACCATACATTTCAGGAAAGGGTAGCAGAATCCAATTGCGAACATCACATCAGGGACACAGAGACATTACAGTTAAGATCTTTTGCACTTGCAGTTAAGATCTTTTGCACCAGTGTGATAGTATAAGGGTGAGGAAGCAAAACCTAATGGAATGCAATTGAGATTTGTATTTTTACTTTACCTACCAGATCAGTTTTGTCTATTCATGGGAGCCAACACACTTTAATTACTACAATAGCAAATTTGTATTATTTTTTCCTGGTAATAAAATGGGCCAACTAGTAAATTTTTAATAAGAAGACCCTGTCTCTCTCTTTTCTTTTTTGTTTTTAAATTGAAAAGCCAAATATTGTTCAGAAGCTAAACTCTTCTTTTTTCTCCAACATTATGAGGGTTTCCTTTTTCAATCACCAGATGAAATTGGTTTCCAATGGGAAAGCCTGGGGGGTTTTCCCCTTGAAAATTTTTTTCTTATCATTGATAGAAAAACCTTTTAAACACCTTTCCTCAGTTTTCCAGTTCTCTGTATAAATTTTAACAAAATCTCCAATACTTTTAAACAAAAATAGCCCAAACTGGAAGAAAATATTAGTTCAGTTTCTTAACGCTCTGAGTGAAGTTCACCCCTGGACAGACTGTCATTTATATCTCCAGCTCCATGACTTTGGAAGTGATGGATAATTTTCATGCTGTTCCTCTGCACAGAGGGCACATGCAGCCTTTTGGGCAGAGTAAGCAAAAACTCTTCTGAGAGCGTGACTTTTCCCCATGTGGTCAGAGGTCTGATCCAACATGTTTTAGCTCAGAAAAATGACAAGTGACTTCAAAGAGGTGCATATGGAATTTCAGACACTTTCAACTGGTGAATTTCCACTTAAAACCAAAACTGTCAAGCTAAGCGGCTAGCTGGATAAAAGAACCATTCTTAAAATTAAAAAAAAAAATAATATATATACACATACACACATGTAGTCCAAGTAGGAGGCAAAGCGGAAGCATAGTAAACAAGGTTCTCAGTTCAGTTTTGGCAACTGCCAATCAGTACCATATACTTAAAGGCATTGTGAAATGCTATAGTGCTTTGCCTGGAAAAATGGGGAAAATGTAAGTGCTATATCTTGAATAAAATAAAATAAAATATTATTATGAAATAGAAGAGTTGTCAAAAGTGAGGGACACATTACTGTATAGACTTAATACCGGCACCCATGTTCTCTTGAACCCAGGAAAGCACTGCACTGAGGTCTGTGAATATTCCTGGAGATCCTCGGTTGTAATGTTTCTTCTTCTCGTTGCTTATCCAGCCACGAGCACATCCCATGCCCCAGGAGATCACGCCAGCGAGAGTCCAGGCACCGTGCTTGCTGCGGCACAGTAGAGGGCCTCCTGAGTCTCCCTGTAAAAAATGAGCAAAAGCCCACAACCCACAGCTGACAAAAGTGGGTGCATACCACTGAGCAAGCCATAAAGAGTTTATTGAGTTTTCATTTATGCTGTACTAACAAACCCGCAACATGGGGAATGGTAATTAAAAAACTGTGAAGAAATACACTTTCTTTTTTATTGTGTTTAGTCAGGATTGTCAAGAGGGGGAGAGAGAGACTAATTCCCTCATGGGTCCAGACCTGCTGTATTTTAGCATGCAAAAAGGAGTGAAGAGGGTTTTTTTCTACCCCCATGGCAAGGAACAATCAATTAAACTTTATCTCACTTTCTTTCCTTCCTCTAATCCAAGACAAGAATTTCTACTTTCCTCCTTAGGATCTTAGCAACATTAACTAATTAGCGTATCAAGTGTTATGAAGTTAGAAACCCCGAAGCATTATTGCACTGGGATACGTTGCAAAACCGCTCTCAGGAACCTGTCATACAACTCAGATGATAATTAAAATGGAATTATGTAATTAGGTGCATTGCCCCATACAGATCTTTTGAAAGAATTCACACATCAAAATAAACCCACTCCAAACATTCTATTTTACAGTGTATTTATTCACTTAGGCACACAGAGCCCTGAGCTTCTGCGAGACACTTGTGAGTACACAAGGCCCTCTGCTGAGCTGACCTGGCAGGCATCTCTTCCTCCATTGGGAAATCCAGCACACATTATAGTGTCACCTTGGATGGGTTGTTTTAAAGTTGATAACGCTCTCGAACATTCCCTACTGTTTAGGATTGGTAGATTGACTTCATATAAGACCGGAGGGAGTACTCCATCTGAAACACACAAAAAACTCTTCATAAGAAATGCTGAAGGGTGAACTTAATATCACTGAAAATACACCCCAAAAAAAGAGTTGTAAACTTGCTCCAAGCCTTTTTATAGTTACATAAACACCCTGTTTTGTGTATATAAGCAGTTTTACTTGAATAAATTTCAAAACGTTTCAAAATTGAAATACAGGTCTATATATTGTAGCCATCCATTTTGAGGCAATTCACAGGTAGGCACAGAAGCTAGCAAAGATCCCATTTTGAGATTACAATTCTTGTGACCAGTTGATATCTTTCTTTCTGGTCTGTCTGCGACCTCTGCAATCTAGCTCTTTTACCTTCAGAAATAAGACACTGAAAAACCTGAATGTCAAAGAACAATTCGAGTGGCTTACTCTCATTTAAACGGCCCCAACCACAGGCAGTGCAGATATATCCTGCTTCAAACTTTTCACCTGGGTCAGGAAGACATGCTGGCAAAACTGATGAACCTGCCACACACAGATATGAGTTTTATTGGTAAGTATTTGAAAGAACAACAACAAAAAGCTTCCTTTCTCAGTTAGCTTTTTTTTTTAACTGAAAAATATTGTTATTTTTGTGGCTTCTGAAAAATTAATCTGGCATTTGACAATTTCTCTGTGCCTCCACTTCGTAGCATTTTGGAATGGCAAAAGAAAGCCAAGAGCACCACAAGCTTCAGCCCGGGCCTTGCCATTCAGCTTAAACTTAGCCGCTATCACGATCCAAACTTTCGTCAGAAAAAGTAGCCGCTCACCTTTGTGGTGGCAAAGAGCGAGCAACCTAGTGATGTGAGCCAGAGCCCTGGGAAGAGCAAAGTGTGGGGTAGACTCCCCTGTGCCCCTTCCATCAGTAAAACTGATGTGAAGTGTCCTTCCAGAAACCTGACCGTAAGGCAAAGTCAGCGTACGGCTCGGCAATGGCTGGCTCGCAGGCCAGGAAATGGGGCAGCAGCAGCTGCCCTCTCCTCCCCTTCCCTTTCCAGCCCCTAGAAGCACCTCTCTGCCACGACCGAAGATAATGCCCCGCTCCCTTCTGCAGAGCCTGCAGGGAGGGAAAAGGGGACAAAGAGCAGAGGGGTGTGAGTAAGGTGTGCAGACAGTACCGTGGTACGCGGCGAGCGCTCGTCTGCCTTTGGCTAGCTTTACTGCTCACCACAGGCACAAGTCTCCACCTACACCTTAGATGAAAAATAAAACCACCTATTTGGTCAGGTTTTAGTCTCCTGTATATAAAGAGCAATATTTTTTTCTTCAAGGGAGCCTTAAGTCTGAAGAAGACCATTAATTCAACTGACAAATCTTTCTGACTTACCTCTGATATTTTAAATACTTCAGTTCCAAAATACTCTGGAGATTTCTGGTGGTATAATCTGACAGCTGGGAAATAGGTTTAAACTGAGTTTCAAGACTTTTCACAGCGTCTGGGAGAAACCAAGGCCTTACCTTCCCCACTGAAAAAGATGACAGATAACTATGGCCTTACTGAAGTTGAAGGCTCCATCCAGCTTCACGAGGGCAATGTCATAGTTCATCGGCCTTCTGGGGTCAAAGTTGGGATGCTTAATGACATACTTAACAGGGAGGGTCTGCTCGCCATTCTCCCTGATCCTCAAATCGTGCTCTCCTGCAGTGACACTCAAGTACTGGAGTAAATTCCTGTAGAATAGAAAAATAAAAGTTCAGCTGTGGGATCTTCAAAATGAAAGAAAAAAAATACAGTTGTTTTTAAACTGAAAAGTCATTACTACTGATACCTAATACCTTTCATCTTCAGATTTTACAACTCTTAATTAATATGTACAGTCAGCAGAGTCAGAGTATGCCCTGCAGGATAAATTGGGAGATGAAAAGGACTGAGAAGACAGACCATTTAGCTACACTCCTGATGGTGGTTTGGTGGTCCACTAAGGAACCAGATGCTCTTACTGTGTTTAAAAACGCTCAGTCACACTGCTTTTTGAAGGAGGAGGGAAGATTTGGACATACGAAAGTAGAGAAAAAAAAAAAAAAAAGACTACTTTCTCTAGCATTCTCAGTTTATACCTTAAAAACCATAGTGAATCCTGCTTTAGGGCTCCTAGTACCAGATCAATCTGGTACAAAAGCAACCACTGTAAACTTTTTATTCAGCTTCAAATTTACTCACCAGACCCAAAGAATTATGTTTGTGCTTGTAGGCTTTATGGTGATTTAGATATTGCCTGTCCTTCTGTAGTTAACATAAGCTCTGTGGTTATTGGCTAATTTGACCAAGATGTGATCACATACAATGCCAGATATAGATCAAATTTATAATTCCAGGTGATCATTAGTAGGAAGATTCAGTATTAATTATAAAGGAATTCAAACCTCAGTGAAGCCACCACAGAACCAGGACTGAAACCTTCTGTACAACATATTGCTTTAGAGATATGGTTTAGTTCTTTGTCAGAGTTAGGTTGATGGTTGGACTAGGGGATCTGAAAGGTCCCTTCCAACCCAGGCAATTCTATGAACATTCACAGACCTTTTTTTTTAGCACTAAGGCAGGACATCATCAGCATGCAAGAGGACAGTACTCTATACCTTTGCCATTTAATTGTGTATACTCTGCCAGTTGGTACAGCTAAAAAAAAAATTGTGGTCACGTGATAATTATAGTTAGGCACAGATTTTTACCTACACTTCAAAAAATCAGTCTCCACCAACCCCTGTAAGATTTTTTTATTATTTATTATTTTTGAGATGTTCAAAGGTTTTGGTTTTCCTCCCTTTCTGTCAAAACATGGAAAACATTGGTTACAAATGAAAGGGTAGCATCTGTAAGTAATTGCCACAAAAAGATGCTACAGCGCACACATGCTTTTATAATCACTTTTTTCCTGCACCTGCAGCCTGCTCCTGAAATCCCACATCCATACCTGTCCAGAAGGCAGTGAGCTGCCGTGACCACCCACTGAGCAGAAACAATGGTGCCTCCGCAGAAATGCTTTTGCCTTCGTTTCAAGGAAACCTGCAACACATCAAGAAGAAAATCTTCCTATCTGCCCCGACTGCATTTGAGGAAGAAAGGAGAGAGCACGGGCAGGCACTCTCTGAAGATTCACACGGCAAAGAGTACATGCTGCATTTCAAGTAAACACACTTTGATGGCATTTTTACAGTCTAACTGATCCGAAACCATGCCGTTCCCCTCAGCTGTGACTTGGGACCTGCATAAAAGCAACATACACGAAATAAATGCCAAGTCATCGAGGTGCTCGGCACACTGTAAGTTCACCAGTTAGTTGAGAATTTTTCCTTTGGCGGTCACTGGGAGCACTGCAAATCCATGGTGCTTGACAATAGTCAGGAGCTGGAGGCGGTGTCCTTTAGTCTCCTACTTTTGAGCAGTTTCACCCACGCCTCTTTACAATAGACTAAACTACAGATGCTCTTTCAGAAATAATGACAAACAAAATAAAAAATGACAGGCAAAGGTTTAGCAGGGAGCAGGACAGGTTCCGTGTCCTCTCTGTCTGCTTCGCTGCTTTTCATAAAAGCAGAATGGAGCCCAACAGTATACCAGAAGTGCCAGTAAGCACAAAGTATACCTGTTCTCTTACTTTGTCATTTCTACAAAAAGTCAGGGCTTTGTTCTAAAGACAAAACCACATTCGCTTGTGCAAACCTGCCATGGATGCGAGCCTTGTTTCACCTGGTTTCCCCCAACAATCCGGGTGAAAAGGTTAAGGTAACTCCACGGTTTTGTCTCTTGAACTTGCTGCCCACACTTCAGATCTGAGGAGTAAAAGGGGGAAAAGGAGGAAAGATTTAGTCTGGATTTAAGTTTTTCTACTTTTTAGTAACAGAATTGGAAGGCATGGCCTGCCACAGAGGTCAGTGCAGTCTCTCTGCCTTGAAAGAAACCACATTTTATAACACAGACTAAGGCTAAATTGGGCTAAGAAAAGGGCATTGTACTTGATTTTGCAGAAGTTGTCCAAAGAAGCACATTTTTGTTCAATTGTATCACAAACACTAATTTTACCTGCTATGAGCAAAGAAGCATGTGTGTGTATATATACATACAAATGTTCTCATTAGGTCCATGCTTACTTGAACTTTCTGAATGTCAACATTCTCTTTCAAGCAAGTTTTGGAATTATCTGGGGACTAAATCACTGCGTCATTCTTGCTTTCAGAAATCTCTTTACACCCAGCAATTGTACGTAATATACTTCGGGCAAACGGGGTCAAAACGCACAACATACAGAATTTGATGATCAACAACAGTGGCTGAATTTCTCCAGAATATCTATTACTAGGACAATGTTATTTCTTCTTACTTCACTATTATTATCATCTACTATGGCTAAATGAATCTGACAATATTTATGCATTTGTAAAGGAGTATATTTATGGAGACAGATATTTGTGGTGGTAACTACTGATTTGGTAGTATTTTAAGAAAGACAATAGCAAAGCAACCAATTCTGCCAAACAGCACATTGTAACAGGAATTCTGTGTCCTGCCTTTCCCAAACCAAACGGTGGACATAATTTAATTTTTTCTTAAAGGTGTATGAAAACTCATTTTACTACAAATTCTGTTAAACACTATATTAGGAAAAATTTAGCGTCCATAAACATGGAACATTTTGTTGTTGTTTTGGTAGACAGGTGGATGTATCGAAAGGATGGCGGACCAATACTTGTATACACTGTCTGGAAAATGTGGAATCCTCCAAACTATAAAAAGCAGCTTACAACACCTACAAAAAGGGGTTTGCAATCATCCTCTGGATTACCATGGGTGATGCAAGTGATTACAGTGTCACAATAATGCTGACACAGTGCTACTTACTTTTAAGTAAAAAAGGCTTTATATAGAAATGACCCAGTTCATTTATCTGATTTTTTTAATTCTTGCCTAATTCTCACTGCACCCACCTTTTTCTCATGTGCAAAGATACAGTGAAAGAGGAAACATGAAAGAGGAAAATATATATATGTTTTAAAAAATACGATTTAAGTTTTCCCAAAGACTGGGGAAATGTGCAAAAATAAAGAAATAAACCAGAAAAAAGTCAGATTCATAAACTAAAATTTTCCTTTTTTCTTGCAGCATTAAATTAATCTATTCTAATACATGCAAGATTAGATTAAGTTACAAGTTAAGATTTATATTAATATTATACCAAACTTGTCTATATTCTGACAAACTCTAAATGAATCTTCTGTTCTGTGGCATTTGTAAGCCCAAGAGATTCCCGATTTCTCTACAGGCTGCTTCAGGACCAGTGTCGTTGACTGGTGGGCTGAGAGGTTTCTGTGTGAACTGCATCACATCCATCTGCCCGGCAGGACACTGAAGCCAGGGAACACCATTCTACGGAATACTGTGCCTTGGACTGCTTAAGTGGCAACTTGTTATGATGATTTAGATACCACGCCTGTTTTGACAGCCAAAATAAAGTTTTTACAACAAAAACAAGTGATTTGCAGAATTTATGAAATCATGCTGTAGATTTCCCTTTTTTATTACTGCAAAATTAAAATGGAAGCAAAATGGGTATGCAAACAGTCAAGATCTGATTTCCATTCCAGTTGTCAATAAATTAGTAAATCTTCATAAAGAAAAGATGAACAATTGCAATTGTTATTGTATAAAAAAAAAAACCCTCTGAATTTGAAGATGTAAGACAACGGAAGAGAGGACTCACTATATTTTGTTTGCAGCCCATGGGGAACCTACTAAACCAAGACATTCACTTAATAATTTACATTACATAAACCAAGACATTAACTTGCTGCAAATCTGAGAGTATTTAATTTATTTAATTATAAATCATATTTATTGAACGTTGTTCTTTCTGAATCAAGGAATCAGACAAAAGTTTCATAGGAGTTACTCACTAAAAGAGAAGTTTCAGTTACAGACTTGGATTAGAACAATGTAAAGAATGGAAACTACACCCATTATTCTAATCCTACCTTCTGTCTAGATCTTTGAGCTCTTAGGATCAAAAACTTAAGGGGTGAAACTAGTGCAGCTTCTTTATTTCGGCACCCACTCCCACGCTTGTCACTGCCTAAGAACAAATCCGTTAGAACTTGGAAAACCGTTAAAGCTAGATGTGAAATTTTCACCCTACCTTTCTGAAGAGCAGATGTCACAGCACGAAACTCCGTAATACAGACTATCCCCACCAGGAGTAACTGCAGCTTACTGAGGGCAACCCGCATCTTGGGGTGTTAAACGACTGACTGAAAACAAGGAGAGATTTTATAGGGAAAAAGCAGCCCAAATACTATACTGCAACTAATTGAAGTTACTCATTAATCCAGCCATAAAGCACTTACCTGCACAAATAAGTTTTCCAAATTTATGAGCATGATTCTTTTATTACTGAAGTCCCTGCTGTAAAATACTAGATGAAATCCTCCCTAAAACTATTTTTTTCAGACAAAATGAAGTTACTATTGCATGCTTTGCTAGTCACACTTACCCAGACTCATCTACACATCGAAGCAGAACACTCATTAACAGAACATTAACTGCTATTTACCCTTACAATTTCAACAGCTCTTGGTGAGGCAACGCTTCGTATTTCCTGCACACTTTATATTTAGCCAAATTCACAGACCCAAGAAACATACCAGAAGTTTATCATTTTGTTGGCAGCAGGCTCAGTGTGGAATGAGACAAAGATAGCTCCCTGCATCAAAGTGTCACCTTTTCAGAAAAGCAGTGTTCACAGCCCATTTTTGAAAAGCAACTAAGGAGGACAGGGCTCGGCTTTTAAAAAATATTTCAGTATTGCTGCCATCAGCAGGGCCAGTTCCACGTCTCTCTTACGGCTAAGCTCCACTTTTAATAGCAATGTAAGCGCAAGTCTCTTACAGGCTATTAAAATCCTAACTAAGGAACACATCAGCAGCTAAATTAAAGAGATTTCACAAAACAGAAAGCTAATGAGCTCACATCAAATTTATGACAGGGAGGCAACACTTACTGTGTAGCAGCCAAGAGGTCAGAAAGAGAAAGCACAGAAGGGCACGTTCTGTGCAACCTGCTCCTTGTCTGGGATGGTGAAACAGCAGCGCAGGCTTTCTTGTATTCTGTTTCTCCTTCTCCTGAAGCTGTTACCTTTACCCTGTGTGCAGCCAGAGGCACTAATGACCTCACCTGCTTCCCCCTCTGGATAGCCGCTGGCACTCGGGAGACCTGCAGCTTTGGCAGGCAGCCCCCTCCAGCATCACTCCTCAAAAAATCAGAAAGGTCAAATCTTACGACTTGGTCTCCATCCATGCATGTGCTGGCGTCACATCCTGTTAGCGTTCTGTACCTTTGTAGTAAGACAAAGCCATTTAATCAACAAGTGTCCAAAATGAGCATGTGCTTGAAATCTAGTCCTGATCCGTGTTTTAGCAGGTAGAGCCACTCTCCAGCCCCAAAATAATGGGACTAATCAATGCTAGCTGGTCTGGGCTGTCCCTTCTTTTGCTGGGCATGTAATTTACAAGCTTTTTATTCCCCAAAGTATGCTTGATGCTGTAGAAATACATATAGTTGCTTCTTCCTCAGTGATTATTGAAAAAATAAACATGCACACATACAAATACGTTTAAGACCAAGATAAATCAAAGAATATAGATAATATTCATCATTAGAACATTCCAGAATGGTTCCTCTGTTCTTCTGTTTTTGAGAGTTTTTTAAAGGGGGTCGAGAGCTAGTGGGATGGAACACAGGCTGCTTTTCAGTGAAGGTTAGTGGGCCACCAAGACGGCCAGACTGCAAGACGTAAAAATCACTTTCTGTTCTTGCTAGAGAAGTTGCTTCGTGTTGCTCTGAGGAGGAAGAAAGGTGGAAAATTTATTCACTGAGTGACAATGTGAAGTTTAGGAGAACAGGGAACGAGGAGTAAAGGACAAAGAGTGGGGAGGGTACAACAAGCAGCAAATGCTGGTTAGTAATTAACTTGTTAGAAGATCAGTAGAAAAGACATTCAAATTGAAGGGTTCTTTCTTGGGTTTGGTTGTGGGTTGGTTTTCATATTTTAAATACAATGAACTGTGATTTCAAGGGTCACTGATCACATCTGAATCGATTGCAAGGTCACTGCTGGAAAACTGGAAAACCTATTATCGCAATTAAATGTACAGTTTCATATTTTAAACAAGATATAATGTCTTGAAATACTGAACTTCATAAATCTTATCATTCATGTATTCCATTTATGAATACAATAGTCATTAACTGAAAGCAGGTTTAAATAGGGACTAAATGTATTTATGTTTTGATAGTTGTGCATGAATTTTCATTTTCCGGCAAACTTATTTTTCACCAGTTTTAGGCTACTGTCATTCCAATGACTTGATTCAAATTACACTCAAGTTTGATGTAATGAGAAAATCAAGTTTAATTCACAAGATAAACCCATTATTACCTACCATTTCTCCAAAATGAAAGAAGACATTAGGATGCATATAAAAGATGCTGAATAGCACCAGCACAAAACTCACTTCAATTTTAATATGCTTAAACCCGCTACCACCACGCACTCACCCAGCCAGCCATTGAGGAAGGTTAACTTTCATTCACTTTTTTCAGCTACAGCTTTCATGTTACTTCAAAGATCAGTGCATTCAAAAGTTGAGGGAGTTACCTCCTTGAAATTCTCCATTCCTAAAATCAAAACACTAAATAACTCTTCAACTCACAAACATGTTGTCCCCCTCTGCCTCTCTACCAATACAGCCTCACCTCAGAGCAGAGCCATGGTCTTCTGCCCTGTTATGCCTTCAGTTGGGACTCATGTGATTGAGATTCGTGTACCTTTTTAAACCAGAAGAGAACATTGATAAATTTGCTTGAACTCCTACAAAAGACAAACCACAGAATTTCACCTCAACGTTCCCACATGAATCCTAATTAAGCGAGTTTTATAGCTAAGGATTTTAACTAGGTTTGGGTAAACACTGCAAAAAAGATCTGCAAACTAAAATTTTGCCGTAATAATGCTCACAACATTATCAGTTCATTTTCCAGAAAGATTCACATCCATGATTTTTCAGCTGCTGGGATGTTTCTTGGGAAGCAGGTGGTTTGCCTGACAAGCAAATGAATATTTATAAAAAGGTCAGAGACAAAAGTTTTAAGATGGTATCATTTTGAACCTATTTAATTTCCATCGGCTAATGAACACAGTGCTGATGATTGAACGGTACTATACCAAGGACAAACAGTACCATTGAGAACATACAAGGCAAATACTTCACAAGTGATCCAAAAAACTGAAGTATGTTCCCACAGTGCTTGTAGGTTCATGGTAGCTGTAAATCAACCCCAGTTTAGGCCACTACCAAGAGGGCAGTTGTGCCCCATCTCTCATGAAAGTGCCTGTTGCTGCCGTTCCCCTTGTGCCAGCCTCAGTTCTGTGAGGCTGTGTGGAGGAGAGCTGAATAATCTTCTTTTTTACGTAGCTGGATTTGCTTTTATAGCTGGATTGGCTTCTTGATCAAAGCTGTTAAAAATTGAGCGAAGGAGGAGGAATGACTGCATGCACTAGACGGATCATCTCATTCCTTTTGATTGAAGCCTCCACTTGTAATTTAAAATATCTAAAGCAATCATGAAGCTTCAGCCAGACTGGGTTTTAGACACAGTATTGTCCTAAAAACAGACCCAGAGCATTCAGTTCTCTTCCAAGCTTTGTTCTGACCTGCTGTCTGGTTCTGGTTAGTAAACACCTGTCAGCTAAATGTTCTGCAATATTTAAGTATCAGCTGTCACACACTGCGGGTCATGAAATCACTTTTCTTAAGGGGTGAAGATCCCCAAAAGGGCAAAGTATCTTTATAGACTTTTACCAGCATAGCAGAAGCTGAAAGATACAGTCACCTAGTAACTCCGTAGTTCAAATAGGAAAGTTGCTACCACAGCTTAAATCCACTCCGCACCCTCCCAAGTATTAGTCAGCCTAATATATCGGATTCCTTTGGATGCACACCACTTTCTAAGACTTTTAACATTTCCTCTCCCGCTACCACTCTGTTGCCATTACAGCCCCCCACAGAACTGAAAGGGCTAGTGTTCTTGCCTCACAGAGAGACATTTAGTTATGTTTTATTGCTTCTAATTAACTAAAGTAAGGGCAGAGAGGGAGCAGTAAAACAAGAAAGGTTGGCTTCTGATAATGTTTTTACTTGAACTTGCTCCATCCTCCCGAATTCTTCAGTTGACCTGTCAGGGCACAGAACAAAGTATACAATAGCAAGAATGTTCAAAGGAGTACTTGGTGGAATAAGAACCCACAGAACCCCCCCCCAAGATGCTGTTTCCCAGAACATTGGTCTTTAATTCAGGCTTTTGGACATGCATCAAGATCTGTTCGAGTTTCCTATGAGAAAAAAAGAGCGCGACTTTAGAGAAAAATGCACTAAGTTCTTTTTCATCATGCAAAGCAAAGCACAATAGTTGCTATACTAACCAAAAGTAACTGGTAACCAAGAACTAAGAGAAAAAACATCTGCTGGCTTTTTCCCACTTTTCACAAGAGCTCCATCTTTCCTGCTTTCAGAGCTCACCAATACATGAGAACTGTAGCTACAGGCTCAGTTACTTGCATCCACAATGAGTAATTGCAGATTTTTCTGCATTTTCTTTTTGGAGCTGGGTCTTCTCACAGATGCAGATTTAAACTCTCAAAATAAACAAGATCAAAAAAGCAAACAAGAGAAACGATGCCAGCAAATGCAAAATACTGCAGGCTATGAAAAGCACAATGTGCTAAGATACAGTCCAAAGTTTCCCCTGGATAGAGTCCAAACTTACATCTAGAGCACAACCGATTAATTGGGAAAGGACAAATGAAGGAAGAGAAAGGAAACAAAACTGTGCTTGTCTCAAGTATTTGGTCTGAATATCTCAAAACTTCCCTTGTGATCTTCGCAAGGGAAGATTGATACTAGCACTTTTCAGCTAAGGAAAATCTGGCACATGAATTAAGCAAATCAGCGATAGTCACAAGCGTGCTGGTCGCTTAGCTCCCAAACATATAGCCACCCCTCAGGAATGGGGTTTTTTTTAATGAAATACATAGTCTGTAGCACAGTGGCAGCTCCTCAGTGTAAACATAAGTAAAAAATAGAGGGAAACTAAAGAATTTATTTAAGGTAACTGCATTATTTTATGCTAACATACTAGCAATTACTGGATTTGTTCTGCAGGTATCTAGGTATTTATCACCCTCTCGGTACCCAAAAGAACAAAGCCTCAAATGAACTTGAGCTCACGAGGCATCGTACCACAGGGAAGTTGTTATAAGCTCAAAGGTGTGAGGTCCTGGCTCCCCTCACTCAGTAGACACAACATGTAAGGCACTAGAGAAAGAGCCCTCCATTGCTGCCTGCTGTCTCAGCTGCCCTGCACCGCTTTGTGCGCAGACAACAGTCGAGTCCATCCCTCCCTCCCTGCTCGGTCTCCCTCCCACTGCCATTATTGTGTGCACAAAGACAACCCCCAAGGATGCCTCATACAGCTAACTGATGCGAGACAAGTACGCCAATTAACAAGCACGTTTTTATACCATACCACGCTTTGATGAGGACAGCTGAAATGATGTTAGTGCAATCTGGCATGATTTGGCTGAACAAACACTCATCAAGCAGACTCCGTAGATTAGGAGACAGATTAGGAGACAGAATAATGTCTTCTCTCAACATGATCAATGATAAAGAATAGAATGCTTTCCAGTGTAAGTAGTTAAGCCATTAAAAAAAAATATATATATGCCTATAACAAGCCATCATTTGTGCCCTCACCATCTGCTTGATAGGAATCATTCTGATAGGTTTATATTGACCATCTTGTAGGAATAAGTCTCCAGCTCACCTACACAAGTATCAGCTCACCATTTGCTTTCTGCTTCTCTCATCTTTGACCTGATAGTAGGAAATTGTAACCGGACACACTAGATTTTCCATGTCTAAATGCCTGTTCTGATTAAGCATTTCTATGATGGCTTTAGCATTTTATCACAAAACACAAACAACTTCTGAACGTAAGAACCACCCTCCATATAGCCTTTTGATGACTGCATTTTTTTTTCTTTTAATACCTGACACTAGAAATGAGGAATATACCAGTAAGAGACAGATGCAACAGTAACATCAGGTAGAAAGAGGGGCCATACAACCTCTACCCCATCATTGCTATGAAACGAATACAAGTGAGACCACAGTCCTAACCTGTCCCTCCTCCCCAACTCTAGGTACTCTTGCCCCAGACACATGTTTGCCAGCAAGCTCTGGTTATATACTATCTGCCAACAAGGTTCAAAACATCGTAACAGAGCAAGGTATGAAAGGAGAATTTGTCTACTATATAGAAGACATTCATAATGACTACATCAAATCAACTGCAGATCTCTTATTAAGTTGATGCATAACAGCCACATGGTCCAAAATAAATCCAGCAAGCTACTTGATTTTTAGAGAGCATAGCAAAAGCATTTTATCATCTGATTTTAATGTGGGAAAAACACTTGCACTACTACAGTGCTTAAAAAATATTCTCAAAATACATAAATGCGCTATCTCAGGCAAACAGTGATGAGATGAATTCTTGCATGCTTTTTCAGAAACCTACTGAAGATAAGAATGTATTATGTGAGCACGGCCATGCCACCAGTACAGTGTCTGTACTTCACATCACACCAAGACCAGGACGTAAAAGGACGGCACTCCAGGTGCCTGCTAAATTCAGGACTGGCAGTCCAAAACTCCTAGTATCATTGCACAGCCTATTTCACTGCCTTAAAGACACAGAACTGAGTCCAACAGGTAGGTTATTAGAGATGAATGATTTGTCAAACTAGCTTAAAAGTCCAGGAGAAGGAAGTTCAAAAGTAATCCATGCATTTCCTCTTGATTGGTCAACAGAAACCAGCTTCCATTGTACAGAAAACTGGCACATAATCACAATCTGTTTGCTCTTGGCAAGGCTTGGTCTCCATGGCTAAATTACTCATTTTCAGGATGCAGGGAAAAATGCAAACACATAGGGAGAATCAGAGAGCAGGTTCACAGCCCTCAGTTTCTGGTTTAAACTGTGAGGTCAAGCTAGAAAAGAGAACAGTGACAAAGTACTGTGCTCATAAAGCTGTTTATATTGTGCCAGGACTGTAGAAAGGTGGATTTAAAAATCTTTGGGGGCTGAAATCTGGGTAGTGGGGTTTTGGTGTTCTTTGTGAAAGATTGCAAGATTCACCGTCCTCACCTTTAAAAATGAAAATGGACACAGAGAGAAAAAGAGAGACAGAGAAGAAATCTGAAACAAAGTTAAAACCAGAACTTAGTCTTCTGAACAACGATGGGATGTTTCCTTTATTTATAATTAAAATACAGCCAATAGCAGAACCAACTGCATCCATATTTATTCTTCCAGCTGCCCCACGCATAAAGTAACCGTCATTCAAACCAAAGTAGGAAGCGTTGTTCTGTTTTAAGTTCTGCCATAAGATGGCAGAGCAACACCATTTCTGTCACGGAGGTCAGTTTGATATTGCCTGGTATTATAAACGTGCAGCCATGCAAGTAGCTGTAGAAATAAAAATCAGTTGTTTCCCCTCTGCACAGCAAGACAAGTCTCATTCACATCCAGTGAGGTATCTAAAGTCGTATCAGAAAGTCTAATTCATAATCCTCTTAAGAAACTTTGCAGAAAAAAAGTTTTAAACTGCTTAATGATTGCAAAGAAAGCTTAGGGAAAACTAACACATCTGTGACATTATCTAATCATAACAAGGAACCCCATTATGAATAGCGGTGACACACAGTCAGCCCAGATCTTGCTGTGTGATTTTTGTGTGTCTTTTCCAGTTTTGTATCTCATTCTCAATGTCGCATGTACAAGGGACAATAATTTGCAAGCCCTTTCTCCCCACCCCACCCCCCGTAAACCTCAGTAGGATTCATGCCCTGATCAAAATCATCTGCGTTTAAGCTTCAGCTAGCTTAGAATCCTCAAGCTGTATTAACTTGCCTATTATCTTACTTTCATAACTAGCCTCCTGCTTCCAAGCAGCAAAGGCTTAAAAAGCAGCTTGTATCAACGCAACCACCCACAGTATCTTCAGCTGCAGGGCACGCGCTGCTGCGGTATTAACAACCAGCAATGAAACTATGAGCTCTCTCCCCCAGGCAGAGGCGCAACATAACGCTGTGCTACAGTAAATACCACGCAGTAGGATGGAAGAGGGGAAGTAGAAAACTTTTCTACTGAAACTGAGGGGATTCCCCATCTCTGCAACGGTAGATGTAGTTCTAAAAAGCAAGTAGGAAATGAGAAGTCTGCCTTCAGTACTTCAAATGTGCAAACACTGGTCTTTGCAAAAATAATAGTGATGAGAAGAGGCAAAAAGAGCCAAAGCAAAAAAGCTAAATAATGGTGCTACAAAAAACCATCGTGGTACATAAGTAATGTGATGATGGATACTGTGAATGAGAGACATGGATGTACACCACACATCTGCTTTTGGAAGGGATAAATTTCAACTCTCAGCAACACCTGGCAAAGTTACCAGATTACGACTATCACACCTGCAACGACAGGCCACAGCAAGCTCAAAGCAGCTCATTGCAACAAAATGATCACAATAGGGTCTTAATAGTTTAAGAAAGTGAATTTAAAGGAGTTTCAGGGCCTACGCGAAACTTCAGGAGGTAGAAAACTGAACTATCCCCACTGGTCAAATCTCTTGGAGCAATACAGTCAAAGATGAGAGGCCTTTAACGGCCATCACAGAACACTAGAGAAACCACCCTACACTGAGAGAGAGGAAGCGGCTTTTGCCTTTTATCAGCAGATGCATGATATGCTACACAACCATCATTAGTTGAAGCTGCTAAATTCTTTCGACTCAGAACAAGTGCAATACAGTCCACCTAAGCTAAGCAGGAAAGTTTTAACGTCAGCTCTCTCTTCAAGGCACAGTTATTTCTAACACAGTGGTACCTGGCACTAGGGCACGGTCAGTACGTTTATTCATGGCTCAAAAAGATACGGGAATTCAATCAATGCAGACATAGTGTTAAACTCAAATAAAGCAGCTTTATTCTTAAGTTGACGCGAACAGGAGATAGAACTAAACCATCCACAAATTCTGTTCATGCTTGACTTAAGACTTCATTGCCACGGGGGTCAGCCACGTGGTTGTGAGGAGCACTGTGCTGATCACGCAACATCTCTGGCCAGTTCTAAAACAAAACAAAACCAAAACTAGACAGCAAACACTAACTCCCTACAGATAAACAGCTGAAACACACTGAATAGCAGTGTTTCTTTCACAACTTTGTGCACAATGCAACCCTTTTTATGTAGGAAAGTGCCACGTCAAGCCCTCGGAACACTGCAGTTCACAAATACTGCAGAATACTGTAGTTTTGTGCCACTCTGTGCTAGTTTACATTGAATTAGCACACATCACTTGCTGCACTGTTCCTTGCCCTAATGCAGTATGCATGGGGTTGCATCACTAATTCATGATTTAGGAACTCTCTACCTTCTCTAGCACAGAGGCCAGGGATAAACTGTAGTTTTGGTATCTTCTCATGCAAAAAAGCCCCAACATACAAAGCTTGTGTGGTACGTATGTATGGACCGATGAAAGGAAACAGGGTAGGATAGATAAATCTCCAACCCAAGTATATTGGGCTTCAGTGAGGCACATCTTAACCTCCAGAGCAACCCATTAAAAAAAAAAAAGGCTTTCAGAGGCTGAAACCACGTGGGGTGTTGAGAACAGGAGATGTAACAGGGCTGTGGAATAACATCACAAGCCAGCCAGTGGAAGCACTGCCATTGACATACAAGATTTTACCAACAGGCAAGTCCTTCAGTTCAGCAGCTTCTGCATCTTTTGCGTGCTTTTCTCCACCAAGATGAATAGAGCTGTTTCCTTTCTGTAATTTCTGTAATTTTTTTTTCTGTATTTCTACCTGCAGTGTTAGAGGTCCTCCATGGCCTCGTACATTCTTTGGAATCATGAATTGTTCCCAGGTAGCAAGAAAGCCAACCAAAAGGTTTCTGCAGTTTATCCAAAAATCTCAACTTGCATGAAGGATGCCAGACTTAGGACTACAAAGAGTTAATTATTCAAGTAGTCTGCAGTATTTTCATTGTTACAGGCAGGAAAGTATCATGCAAGGTTGGTTACCTAATAGGTGTGTTCAGTGTGAGTCATTTTCAGACACCACATAAACTGGGGTTTAACACTGCAGTGCCACAGAGCCTATCCTACAGACCAGGATCCAACACTCAGCACAAGGAGCTTCTGGTTAGAGTCCGATTTTCTGTGCTTTCACAGCCTTTACTGTTTGTGAGCTGTGTTTAGCCAACGTTTTCCTACTTCCTAGATTAAGTTAAAGTTGATAAACACAAAGCAACTGTCCATATTTCATAAATATGGAAAAACCTTGACAACAGAATTTGGGTACACTTCGGCTTAAAACTTCTTAAAATTGAGATTTTAAATTTTTATTTTATTTAGTTACCCTAATAGATTCCTCACTCTGAACTACCTGGTTTACTGTACAAAATTCTAATATTAAGTGATACGATTAAATAAAGAAAACCAGAATTTCATCTCTCAATTACGATTGCATGAGCAGCCACTGCAAACATCAGAATAGCAAAATGGCTAAAATAACTTAAAAACAGAGACAAGGAAAAAACCCAAAATCCATTCATTTCACACATGTGTTTCTGACCATGTGGACATCCAGAAACTTCAATATCTGAAGCGCCTTGAGTGCAGCTGAGGCTAATAATCTTGAATTCTTGGCAGAACAATTGAGCCCAGAAGCAGCTCCATTTTGCCATAGTGAGATTGTTGCTGGCACACAAACTTCCCAGCAAGCCCTGCAGCCTTCACTAGTGTAAAGCTATCTACTACAGAGAGCTTAAAATTCTTGAAGTAATAAATTCTGCTTTTAGAATCCAAGTTTGTTGGGTATCTGCTGCAGTGTAGCTTTAATTAGACAACCTCAAACAGCATTAGAGCTGGGTTGTTTGCCTCTTTAGTCATTTTTCCCTCTCTGGAAAATTCTCTTTAATCAGGACAATCCTCTTTCCCAACAAAATGTTAAGAGTGTGTGTGTGTGCAATACTCCTTGGAAAGAGCTGGTTTTGCCACGCAAAGTGCCCTTCATACAATATGTTTGAAACTCCTGGGAAGACTCACTTTGCTCTTCCACTTTGTGCTCCTGCCGTTGAGATCCATGGCAGCAAAACCAGGGCTGGCCTGTTTGCCAAGTTCCACCCTGAAGGGCTTCAGGCTGCGGACAGAGAGTTTACTACGGAAACACTGACAGGCTCCTGACAACAGGGGCTCTGAGCCACGGTGCAGGAATTTGAGCAACTTGGAGCTGGTCACCAGAATTTCCTGTATTGTCCACCTCTGCAGGCAGAGCAGTCAGAGCCGCGCCAGGAGTGACGGTGTGCCCTTTTACCAGGTAACAAGAGAGAGAAATCTGTGTGCGAAACGCAAGATTAGGTATCTGACTCTCAAAGCATCTAACCGCAATTATATTACACAAATGAAGTAAGACAAGAGGCCAACTGCAGCCCCTGCAGTAGTAACACTGTGTTTGTCAGAAGGCACAATTAAGTTTTCAAAAAAAGAGCATGCAATAGTTGCCATCAACGTGCACTCTATCTATTTATCACTGCTTACCTAACAGTCTGCCTGCAACAACAGTTCATTGTATGACCTCTGTTTCAAAACCCTCTTCTTTTAGCTTGCTCTCTCTATTCCAATGAATTGTCAGTCCATAAACTCACTGAAGCAACAGCATCTGCAATATCGCTATTAATGGTGGATCAGCACTTTCACTCGACCACTGCTTAGCTGTGCATTTTAAGTTTGCTCTGAAAATTAACTCAAGAACACAGCTCCTACAGAGCTGTAGAAAAAGTAAAATTAAAATAGTTTTTTTCCCCCTCAAATGTGTGCAGCTACAAGCTCCCAGGTTGTTTTATTAACTGGAAGGAAGAAAGCACCTTTCATGGAATGCAACTGAACTTGCTCCTCTTCTTTCACCTTGGCATTTATTGCTACCTGCTCAAGCACATGCAGAGAGGATTTTTAAGACTCTGATACCGCCTCTCTGCAAGTTCATTTACCAGTTGTCAAGCTTTCAATTCTAATAGTAAGCAAACTAGAGCCTACATATGCAGTAGACAAAAACAAACTAGAGCCTACAATGCACTTAGAAAAATGATTCTTATGACATGGGTTTTAATTTTTCAGCCTTCATTAATCCTCTCTATTCAAAGCTCAATTGTTCTGGAGCAGAACTTCTCAACAATACAGGTGACAGCTTCTCTACGTGCAGTAACTAACAACAAAAATAGAACTGTAAGGCTCTAAACTGCATACTCCATTTAATATACCTATAATGATGAAATAGAGATGATAAATCTTTCAGTTCTGTAAAGTGGTGAAAATCCTCTCATACACCTTGCACTGCATGCATTTAAGCTTTTGCTACAAAAATTGACATTGAAAAGTCATCCATACATTTGTGTACATACTTGTGTGTGTATTTATGCTTGTATGTATACATATATGCTTGTAGAGTTTGCACAAAAAATAAGCAAATGATGTAATTTAGAAATGATGATTTTTATTTGGAAATACCAAAGTTGAAGCTAGTATTGTAATCTTGTATTCAATATAGCTGGTATTGTTTGTACAGTGTTAAACTTCAATTTATTTGAAAAGTGTTGACTGTATAGATTATTTACTTTAGTACTTTTTAAAAGGCTATATTGGTAGAAATGCACCACTTACAAAGTCTCCTGAGGCAGCCTCTTTCCTAAAGAAGTTAATTGCCAGGTAAGAGAGATCTGGGCTCTGTGTTTCTTACTTTCCAACAAACAACTAATCTTCAGTCATTCTTTGCTAAAGAAAAAGAGGTGAAAGAACAGAAGTGTCAGAAACTCTGCTATGATACAGTCTGAGGACATAGAGTAGTCGTGTGCCACTTCTTCAGAACACTGAATATCGCTTTTCTACTAAGCTTACTAATGCATACGGTTCAAAACTTTACTGCAGTTAAATCTAAACAGAGTTTACCAGTTAACATCACATGTATTTAAATTACTTTAGTTCCAAGACATCCCAGACAGTGGCCAAGAGTCTGTTGTTGAAAACCTGCAGTGCAATCAACAGTTCAGTTACAGCTTTTGTACCTTTTCTTTCCTCAGATGCTTCATTTTGACAGAACAGAATGAAACAGCCTGAGACACATCATACTACAGTAATTTTACCAATAAACTATAACCAGTTCCTGCAGGAGCAAAAATCAGTGTTTGCAGTAACTCAGTAAGAGTGTTTACTTTCAAAACACAATCTCTACAGCAGCTATAATTTCCACCCTCAAGAAAAGAACAAAAGTAGATATATTTCAAGAACAGTGATTCATCATCTACTTTCCATTTTAACTCTCATTTTCCACCTCTCTTGCAGACAAGTGCAAGTACTACCACAAGCTATGCAAGTTTTATTTAATCCATCATTATAAAAGTTGAAACTCTTTTTAACACTTTCTCGTTTCTTTTATGCACATGCACTTCCTGCTTTCAAAAGGTAGCAGGGCAGAAGGCTTTAGACACGTCTGAACAAGTAACTTCTGCAACAAGGAGATGAAATGTTTCTTCCCATCTTGCACATCTATGCCAAGACACTAGTGACAACCCATGCTCCCCCACTTCAGTTCTGGTGCCCCTCGATAAATCACAAGCTTATCAAATCTACTAACATTTTAGCATCTATCACTGGTGTATACTTCAAAAGCCTCCTTCAGAAGCTCACCAGTGGACACGAGGCTAAGAGTATTTAATTCTATAGCACCAGTCAGCCTCAGAGAATTTCAAATAACACTGTATCCAGACTAGCCAGACCAAACATCCCTCTTTCATACAGCCAAGACCATGGCATCAGCACAACAGAAGGACTTAAGAAGGTACTGGACTAGTGCAGTTTTGAGGCAAGCCAAGCACCCAACAGATGGCACAAGTTAGCACAGGCATTCTATATTTAGCCTTCTTGTAAAGCAGTTCTGGTTTGAAAATAGTAATGGTGAAGTGTTTCCTCTCTCAGTTCCAAAACGAGCCACAGACAGAACAAATCAGAAGTCATGAACAAAAACAGAAAATAAGAAGAAAGACTGGCTATATATATATATTGCTCTTTATGCTTATGTACATGTTTATGGAGAATATGACACATGTACACATTAAACACTTCAGAAATTTTTCAAATTATTATACAACGCTTGCAAATTACTTTGTACATTCATAATGTGAGTAACGCAACTGAGTAATACTTTGAAGAAACACGAGGACTCAAATCTGCTATGGATGTACCTGTTCTAAATAGTATTCTGTCAAAAAAAGACTATTTCCAGGGAACATAAAACTAGCAACAAACCAGAAGAATGGATAACAGAAGCCATGTGCATTGTATAAATATATTTTGAGAAGTCCTAAAAAAATCCAAAAATTAGTAGACAGCATAGTATCACAGATAGCTGGAAGCAAAAAAAAGTAAACACACCTGTAATTTTTCCCTTCACACATTTTGCATTAAAAAAAATTAATTTTTTTACCTAAAAGTTGGAGGGCTGATTATATGCACATGAAATCACATCGATGTTCTCCTGGTGAGCTATGTCTAGGAAGGTGCACTAGCCTCCCAAGCTACCCAGGCTAAAGGATACTGATGTACTGAGAAGACATAAAGCATTACACAAAGGAAGCTATTTGCCACATATTTACTAGGGCGTTCAAAAAGTTCTACAAAACCCAGAAGCTGAGAAATATATTTGAACACTCGCTAACACACTATATATGCTCCAACGGAAAGAAAAGGAAAATTGCTGCCTGTGATCAAAAGAATTACAGCTGCAAAAGGCCTGCCATTGAGGACAAATACTTTAATGAAGCGCAGTGAAGCGGAGGAAGCGAGCAGTCCCCCTGGAAGCAAGTGTTTACAAGTCAGCACGGAGGGGCACATGGGTGATGCAGAAAAGATGAGCAAGTAGAGCAGCAAGTTCACCATGGGTCAGTTCGAACAAGCCGCTATTCAGAGAAACCTCTGAGCCTTTTCTGTTCTCTCCTTATGGAAACTGCTCATTTGTATTTTTCTCTTACCTGAAGCCTGTGTTCCCTCTCCATCTGTGACCAACTTCCTATGGAATCCTATGAAACAGCTGCTGACAGAGACCAAGCAAAGCTCCTAGAAGAGTGGGCGAGAAGATGCAGCAGCCATCAACCCTGAAAATTCCATGAAAGGAACTGGAGACAAATTGGGCAGGAAGGCTAACAGCCGGTGCTCCCAGCTTCAACTGGCGGCAGCCCGTTCTCTCAGCGTCACTGGGGCCCCAGTGGGTTTGCTCTTCTCCTACCCCAAGTAGTTACTGTGCAACACCTGGGTGTTTTCATAGTACCACAGGCCAATAACCACCTGCTCAAAACTCTCCCGCCTGGGTTTCTAAGGCAGCCACCTTAAAGTAGGAGCCACCCAATCCTTCATAGGTAGAAAGATTACTTGTAAGCAGATTTCGTGCTTTATGTTCCTCAAGATGCAAGTCATTATAAACACTTATGTTTTAATAGCTTTAAATGCAAAACACATTCTGATACAGCGCCTACAATGCCTCAGGATTTAGAAAGGGTGATCACTTTAAGCATGCAGGTGACATCGGCTTTCCACTTAGCATGGTTTTTCTGGATTTTTTTTTTTTCCTAAAGTGCCTGAAGAGATGGTCCTTTCAGGCAAGCTATCTTACCATGCCACTACATATCCAACTTAAAGATGCCTGACATAAAACAGTTAATTACTAAACCTGCATGCCAAGCACCTGTAAAGCCACCATGAGTGACGGGAGCATCTGTTCCCAGATCCCTCATTCAACTTCTGTGCCAGCTGCACGGATGCTGCTGGCACACACGGTAGTAACTCCTGACATTTCAACAAAAGACAAGCACAAAACCCAAGAGTTTCGAGCAGAATGACTAAAGAGACAAGACTGCATTTAATTCTAAAACAAGGAAAAAAAACCAAAGAAAGAAAGAAGTGCCAAGAAGAACTGGCTGATTTGTCTGCGTGTACTTTCTGGTCTTAGCATTTTTTGCTTACAAAAGTTACAGTAAAGTTCTAATTATAAGTAAAGCTTGTGCTACTACCTATCAAATAACCTTGAAAAAAAGCACCAACGCTTCTATATTCTGTGGCTCTGAGTTTTCCCAGTACTCACTTTCTATCAGAAAAACATTCTAGCTCATTAATTCAGACGTAACTAGGATTTCCCACCAGTGGCTTAACTCATATCAGTACTTTCCTCTTTCTCTCCAGTAATAGCAGAGACCGATATAAAATTGAGACCACTTAACATTTTTTAAAAAAGGAACTGTTCTCTGTCTCTCTCTCATCCAGAGAGGATTGCTACAAGGAAAACCTTCACAGACAACTGTTGAAGCATAAGTCCCTAAAATATCTTAAGCCACCTACGTTCTGCAGAATTTCAAGTCACATTTCATGCTTTTTGAACTGCTAAGCACCTATTTGCTCTGAAACGCAGAAACCGCACGGAATGCGGAAACAAGCACAGAAGTAGCTAATTCACCCAGAAGGTGACTGACTAGGCTAAGTGCAGCACATTCCTATTAAAAATGGATAGACTTGGTTTTAAATTAGAGTCACAAAGAGTGGAAGTTACCTTGCATGTTTTTCTTTCCAAATCAAATATTTAACAGAGGAAAACCACAGGTGTCACTGACAAGGAAAGATTAGTTGTGGCTTAAAACTACGCACATGGATTGAAAATTACTAAAACATGCTCTGCTCACTAAGTAACCTTCTAAGTGCATAATTTTGACTGATAAATCTTGTCACAAGAGAACTAGAAGCCTTTCATTTGTTTCCAAGAATCAGAATTTAATATTCTTAAAAAACAGAAGTGGTCATTTCCCTGATATCTACGGTGCCTGGCATTAATAAAGTGTTTACAACCAAACACGTATAGTCTTCGTGTCTCAAGAGGCCGAGCACTACAACTATGGTCAGCTGAGTGGGTGGCAAGAGCAGAGGAACCAATGGTAGCATCTGAGTGGGGGAGGAAAACAAAGGAGCCACCAGTTTTTACAAGTTTGTTTGCTCAGTGCAAACTAACCCGCCGTAAAACACTCCAAACATACCAGATATTACCCAAGTATAGTTAAATCCAGAGCTCTGGCCTTCCTTTTAAAAAAGAGCCTTCAGCAAGAGGAGACTAAACCTAAGTAAGACCCAAACGTGGAAGCAGCCTACTCGACTGTCACTCTTGCAACACGATACAGAGGAATAAGGTGATTGTTACGAGCCCTACATTAGATTGTGTTAAGTAGCTGATTATAGACAAGAGGTCTGCCAACAAACCAAATGCCTGGGGGAAATCAGTTTATGGGCCCTCCACTGTTGTATTTGGAAGAGAGCTCTTTCACTTGCAGGTGCAGAGGCTGCATTAACAGTCAGAATAGTTTATATTGTTAATTGAGTGAAAGCTCAACAGCTTCAGGAGGACTGTGCTGCTCTGGCCTGAAGTAGACTCGAATCCCTACCCTAGTTATGAGGCATAAGATTCTGAAAGTATGTGCTGTGTGTTTTATGCAACTAATAGCAGGTCCCTGACCTAAACTGGGAGAGCCTTTATGAAACAGGAAAGGTAAAATGGATTTGAAAGATACAGGCAAGCAAAAAATAACTAGTGTCTCTCAAAGTAAAAGTAACTTCAAGGAACTGGATAATTATACTTAACTATTAAATTAAGTATGACTTCAAAATTAAGCATATCAAATAAGAAGTCCTTGAAGCAAGAGATTTTACAACGCAGAAGTGGATCAACAAATTTCTCCATTCTTCCTGCTGAGGACTTACAGTAGCCATCAAGTCCTCTTGTTCTAGCCTATACAATTTGTTCAAATTTAGTTACCTCCTTGAAATACAAGAAATCTTTTAAAGCAAATCTGAACAGACTAGGAGTCTGTTCACAGGAGTGACTAACACATGTATTTGTGGGGGACACTGCTTCGATTTATGCCATGTAAATAACTTCCAAGAAGATTTCTATCCTGTAAACTGGAAAGAAAACATCTTCCACAGACGTCAAACTTTCATACACTGTCAGCAATATTCCAAACATATCTTCAGCTGCCATCCTCTCCAAACTGAATTTTTAAGTTGAATAAGCAGTGTCCTAGGGAAGTACATTAACCGCTAAGTGCTGTATGACAGACTTGGTCACTTAGACTCAAATTAACTTCTCGTCTGATTTATGTTTGGACTACAAGCTTTCTATACAACGCACATCATGAGCCACGTGACACAATACAGCGTCAACACAGCCTCAATTCCACATACATCCTAAGAACAAATATTAACAACACTTAGCCTGCTCCCATAATTTAACCATTTCCTTTCATTTCCACAGGTCTTTCTCTCCCCACCCCACAATGTGACTGCTTTTGAGAAGTCTCTGCTTATTTTAAGCATTTGCCTTATGATTCTGAATCACACCAAGAAAACCGTATAAAAGAGGAAAATCAAGCCTCCTAACTTTAGATTCTTGAATTCCATCCAAGTTAGGTACCTAAAACAGTAAGCGCAACTATTTGTGTCCCTAGACATGCAGTTCTGGGATAATTTTATCAGGAATGAAGGAAAGGATGAGATACCAAGTTTCATAAGGATAAAAATATTCAAGTATATGATGCTGTCTTGAATCTGGATTAAGGCTGACACGATATATAAAAGTTAACCATGGCTAAATACTGAATTATTTTCACTTAAGTGGTAAATCAGATGTTTGTTGATTGAAGTGGGAATACCACAACTACTTTTTGACACTCCTGGTAGTACACTGAATTGCTATTTCTACAGTAGAGATAGGGCACATGCTATGTACGCTCTGTGGAAACTCCTACTGTATGAGGCAAGGGCAATTTAAGATTTCATGCTTATTCTACATCCCAGAAAGTTTTAACCAAGTAGTGTCTTTAACTTTTTCATTTCAAAGAATCTTACAGTAAGTTCATATTTAATTTTTTTTTCATACACTCATAAAGAAGCAAAAGAGGCCTTCCTTCTATGTGTTCAGGATATTAATTTTTCAGAAGTGATAATGGCTACAGAATTACCATCCTGACAGGTATAACCATTAAGTTAGAATGAAATTACAGGCTTCTAGTAATGATCACTACGCTTGCAGTTAACAGATATAACCGAATCAAGAGTAAAAAAGTCCCATTCACCCTACCTAGAGCCCATGGCTCTAAGCATTCCAGTTTTATTCAGTGCACTAATGTGTTGGAACTTTTGCTTTCACCAATTAGTCACGGTTTCTCCTGCTTCTCATAGTAAGAATAAAAGCTGCTCAAAGCTGTCATTGTTCCATATTCCAGAAGAGATAGTTGCATAATTACTAATTATCTATCAGTGAGTCATATTTGTTGCAGAGCAGGGAAAGCCAAAGTGAATGTCAACTCTGCACTGAAGAAAAGTACTAAGATAACATTAAGGAGAAAAGCATTTATAAATATCTTGAAAGTGGAAGCAGGGTTAAATTTAGTTCGCGATGGCGGAGAAGCAGCTTACGGTTCGGTTAAGTAACCTTTAACTTGCAGTCATTTGCAGACAGAGAGGAGGACAGAGTTGTCTGCAGAAGCTCTAAAAAATACTCTAGAAGAGAGCAAGAAAACCTAGATCTTAAAGTGATGAGACCTGTCAACCTTCGCTTCTATATTTATGATGTTAGAGCATATATTAGGAATAAGGAGTAAGAACAGACAATTCCTATGAGCTCCCCTGGAACTATTTCAGAGTTTCTAGAGATTTACTCAAATACACAGTGAATGGCACCAGGCTAGGCAAAATAAATTGCACATACTTCAGCACAAGAAGAATGACAGACAGCAAGAATATCCTTTAAAGCAATTCACTTGTATTTCGCCAGAACAGACATTCTTCGGGACATTTCTTCATTTCTGTTTTAAAGTCTGTTCAGCAGATTATGAAATATGTAAAGATACTATAAAAGTTATACTTCCCAGCTCTTGCAGGGAACTTCTCAGATCCAAGTTACCTCTATAAGCTTGTTCTTTGTTTTTGAACGACGTACAATGTAACGCTGTACTATGAGGAAAGGGTAAAATGGTTAACAACACAAAACACATAAGGGATGTTTTTGTTTGTTTGCTTCTTGCTTTCAATTTTGAATCAGCTAAAGAGTGCAACAAAAAAACCATCTCTATTTCCTAGTTTAAGTCTTAAAGTCAAATAAAGGAAAGGTTATCCTTTAAAGCTGGTAGACCCCAAAACACAGCCTACAGATCATGCATGATCTCTAGAACTGTGCTCTTAATAAAAGGAGGACGAATACGCAAAAGTTGAATATTCCAAGAAATTAAGTTAAAAAACCAAAATATCAAGCCATTGATATCACCGCAAAATGTAGATGCTACAAATAGCTGTAGTTGCTTGCAATTCCTTGAAAAGTTAATCCAAAAGCAACTAATGAAACCACAGAACCCTTTTAAACCCTATGAAAAAGCACCCATTTATTTACGTAAATTTGAAACTAATACTACAAGTGTGCAGGCAGTGAGGAGAAAACTAGCTGACATAAAAGGAAGTCATCATGACCTCACCACGTGTTTTGATATCACCCATGAAGGTTTAGACAGTGGTGGTGGGGATTGTTGGTTTCTTTGTTTTGTGATTGTGAAGGGTTTTCTACTTGTTTTTTTAAAATGCAGTATTAGTCATTAACTTGGTTTTCAAAGTTTCTCAAAGGAAAGAGCATGTTCATGCACATTAAGATAGCATTTATACTAGCCATGTTTTCCATAATCAGATTAAAAGCATTCAAAAATACAATAAACATTGTAACAACACTTTCAAGGGATTTGTTTATTTTTGGTTTACAAACAAAGGCACCCAATATTTCTGTTTATGTCTTATAAAAGCTCACAGATATAGCATTTGTTTCCAAACATCTGTTCCTACGGCAGAGAAAAACATTACAGGAAAATGCAATTTTTTTCCTGGTCCCAAATTTAAATACCAGTAACTGTTAAGTGATCACATTGTTGCAGCCTGCTCTTCTTATCTAACCAACTGGAATACCTCCTGTAATTTGCTAGTCAGTACAGCGAGTCTAGCTTACTGTATCAAAATACAGTTTCAGTAAATTTTTGATCCACATCCACTATGTGCAGACACTGGTATGAAGAACTGCAAGAGAACAGGGTTCTGATATGGAAAAAACCCCAGTAGTTTCAGATAGATTTCACAGACTGACCACAGGAAGTGACAAAACTAATGTAATAAATGTGACACTGAAGCTATTGCCAGTTAAATAGGACAACTGATGAATTTGTGTAAGATACCAACAGTGCACAGAACCACGGTCTCCAAAGAGGGGAAAAAATGTGGATTTCTAATTGGCAAATCTTTAAGAGTAGAGGTTAAATATCCTTATGTTTAAAGTAATCCTTTTCTTCATCCATTTATTCAAAAGAATGGATTTCTAAGCAGTGTTTTGGACCAGAAATAATCAGTTCATTGGCTTCATAGTTCTCAGTATTAACAAAGAAACATGAAAAGTAGCATGTATAATAGTTATAAACAACCAAAATTCCTAAGTGAATTGCTTCACAGAATCATTTTCTGAATATGATGTATTTGTCTTTTGCAAACTTCAGCCACATGCCAACATGGGACAAGGGGTGTCACTGGATAATAGGCACCTCTGAAAAAAAAAACCTCTACAATGCAGGAATGCTTAAGCATACTTTCAGGTCTAATAAGATACTTGGGGAGGAAACTAAAAATGTAATAAGCCTAATGTATTTGTTAAAGTGTAACATCTTCAATCACAGAAGCCATAATTTATTTTCAGCCACAGTCAGAGGTCTCTCACACAAGGTGTGGTCCTAGACCATTCAGGCTTTTCATCACTAGCTTTATATATACATAAGTAATTTTAAAAAGGAATTACAGCTTAACTACTTACTACAGAATATTTAGCTTCAACAAGGAAGCCATTATCTTTTCAAAATGAGATATACACCTGCATGAAAGGTGTTCTCCTTAAAGTAAGAGTTTTCACAATAGCAAAATAAGTTCTTTACATACTTAATTGAAATAGGACAAAAAACTACCAAGGGCAAGTATAATGCAGATCTCATGTAATTAAGTCATTATTTGCCTTTCCAATCAGACTCAAGAACATATTTGTCAGTATAAACTGATTTTAATGAACAAACACTGGGCCAGGCTGCTGGTCAGTATCGATTAGAGGACCATTACAGTGTTCTCAGATAGAATTCTGTGCAATCAAGATCTAAAGGGATCTTCATGTATTGCCTTAAACAAGGATTCAATCTTTTCTTACGACTTGCTATTTGTACAAATGTTTTCCCTACAGAAATAAAGTAATATGCAGGAAAAAAAAAGATTTCATCATATTTAAACCTAATAATTTAAGTTAAATGATAGATGGAAGAATTGTTAACATACTTTCATTTTGAAGCAAGGTGCGTCTCTTTCTGCTTGCCCAGTGAAATGAGAGGTTTTATTGGAGCAGGGATGAGAAAGTGTTCTTATGCATTGGTGTTACCCACGCATCAAAATTCATAGCTTGGAGATTTAAAAAAAAAATCATTAATTCATGAAGTATTCGCTAACGTTGCTTAGAATTTAAAAACAGGTATATCTCTTAATGAAAGCCTATATAGTTTGTCCAACTACCATTACCAGTAATATAAATAGCAACTAAGCATAATTAATTCCTTTCAAATACATTTACCTTTTGAAGTCAGAAGTGTAACAATCAAGTGCTGGCTCTGTGTTCCCAATAAAAATCATTAAAAAAGAGGACGGTCAATGACTTTATTTTTGCCCCCCTCAGGGTTACATTTCCTTTTATCAACTCAATGTTAGAATCAATTCTGCTTTCAAACAAGCAAATTGTTCATACTGACATAAATGCAAGTTGGATGCAGCCAGTTTTGAGCATAGAACTGAGTCACTAAGCATATTCTGAGGACCAGATCAGACAAAAGGCCTTTCAGTAATTAAGGAAGGTTGGTTTGGGTTTGTTTCTTTTTTTTTTTTCTTTTTTTTTCTTTTTTTAAAGCAAAGTAGGCACCATTGTTGCATCTCTACTTTGAGAAGGGAAGAAGTGGCAAAAAGTAACGACTAATTACAAAAGTCCTCAAATAATTTTTTTCAGGAGATCCACCATCATTTATACACTTTTGCAACTTGCAAAACCCTTTGTAATTTAGAAGGATTTCAAATAAATAGGTCTACAGCAACTAGTAACCACTAAGTCAATATTTATCTTGCTCAGCATGGAGTAATACTTAAAAGAAAAAATCATGTTAAGGCATATTTCAATCAGACATGTTCCAAATTGCACAGTTATGCTGGTCAGTGGTCTAAAATGTTTTCCCCAGGTCAAAGAGTTAAAGTTATTGAAATGCTTGTCTAATGCCAATTCAACCTGGCACTTAACCATTTATTTTTTCTGCTTCCAGGAAGATACACAACTAACATTACATATACCATACCGTGTATTTCGCACTCCAATTTAAGATGAAATTATGCTTTTACAAAGTGTGAGATGACTACATGTTACAGGCTTTGTGCAGTTAGATCACCATATGCATAGATGTCCTAATGCTAAATTCTTTTCTTCAATATCTCATAGTACTGGAGGCTCTGAAGTAGGAGAGGAACTTGTAACACAGACTAACCACAAAGTACCAGATATTTCTTGCCATTTGTGATCGTGCAATAAAGATACGCCAGATCAGGATCACAAGAACTGTATTGAAGCCATAACGTATATTCCTTAACCTAAGGGAAAAAAAAAAGGAAATAATTAAAAACCAAGGTACCAAGACTTACAGGAAAAGAGAAACACTGTAAAACTTAACTTCTAATGTAGAATTTAACTTGTTCATCGATTCATCTCCAGATACATTATGAGTGGTATTAAGTGAGCGATGGAAGTAAGCTCATAAGCGAAGGACCAGAGAAAACTTTTCCACAGCTCACTGCTGAAAAGCGGAACACATGAAAACTAAGGAAGAGCCAGCTCTGCAGCTAACCACGTGTACTTCTGCTTCATAGCTGCTTGATAAAAACCTCTTAAAGCCAAGGTCACACACATAGTAACTTAACCTATAGAAGGCTGCCATCCAGCCCAAAACCAAGGAAGTATTTAACACTATGAACTCCCCTCCTCCACGTATTTAAAACTTCATATATATATGTAGAAGCAACTCCAATTGCTGCTGATAGGAAAAAAACAAACATAATAGGATTTTCCAGTCACAGAGCCCAGAGACTTCACTGCAATTCTGAACTCATTCCTTCTCAGGGAAATATATCTAAGTATTAGGAGAAACTACGTGTCCTTTTAGAGCAACCGTGACTTTTAGCCATCTTCTCACACGTAAAGATGGAAGCTTCAAGACAAACAGCAACCAGAATTTGTTCAGATTTCTGAGAAACAGAGTCGTCTCTTTGGTTCAGTAGATCATGACAATTTGTATTTTAAAGGCAGCTCTTTTCAAGGAAATATTCACTGCCCTTACCTTGTTTTACAAATAGACTGGGTGGTATTATAGCCAGACCTTCCTCCACATATCTTATTTTTAGAAAAAATAGTCTGAATTTCTGTATTACAGAAGTAAAGCCCACTTTTCTATTTGAGGAAAAATTCTACTCAGTAATTTCCTAGAGAAGCCAGGTCCCCTAGGCTGCCACATCTGGTTAATATTGAAGCAGGGGACTCCACCAGTTCAGATTAGTGCGAGTTAAGAGCTAGACAGTAACAAGACCAACTTAATACTTCACAGTAAATTTATGTTAGAACCTAAACCTCTTGCAAAATAATACACTTATGAACAGAGTCGGAGGCAACCAGATGCTGCACTGATACAAGACTATTTCTCATGTTATTTTTGGTATGATCCTTTGTACAGAGAATGGCAACTGTATTAAAATTCTATGCATTTTTTAACAGCACCTAAATTAAATAAAAATCAGAAAGGGACACCTCTTCAGCTATCCCATTACCAAAGATTACCTTTCAAAAGTATATCTGAGAATGTAACATATGCCAATCCACTCTACAACTGCTAATCCTTGTCTTCAGAAGAATGACAAGTAATGGCCTAGACCACTTCTCTTTGTGCCACCAGGCGAGCAGATGTGAAGCAGTATTGCAGAACAAGATTAACCACTTTTATTTCACTCTTTGAAGAGACAAACCAAGAAGTCTACAACTGTCTTTATGAATCAGTCAAGAACAAAACAAGGGCAATTAAGCCAGTAAAACTCTCAGTAAATTACTGAGAAGACAGTAACAATGCATTCAAATTGGAGGAGTTAAGTCACAGATAAAAGGCTAAGAGAAGTCATCTTAGAGCATCAACATCATCTCCTGAGGTGGAGAGTCCATGTCTGTTTACTCACTTGCTTAAAACAATCCCATTCCCAGAAGTAACTATTGTTCTATTAAATCTCCTAAACTGAATAAGCCATTGTGACCTTGTGTTACTATGTGGTTTTTTACCTTCCAAAAGATACTTGGGTAAAATCAGAAACCTGGATTACAGTATACACTAGCGAACAGAGCTGCAACCACAATCCCAGATTAATACTGTAACTATTAATACTGCGAGCAGCTCAGGAGCAACAAATACATGCAACAATGACCTGGATGAAGGGTTGGCTGATGACACAAAGCTGGGAGGGGGGCTGTGCCACCACACAGTGAGACCTGGACAGGCTGGAGAGTTGGGCAGAGGAACCTTATGAAATTCAACAAGGCCAAGTGAAGGGTGCTGCACCTGGGGAGGAATAACCCCATGCACCAGTACAGGTTGGAGGCTGACCTGCTGGAGGCTGCACCTGGAGTACTGTGTCCAGTTCTGGGCTCCCCAGCTCAAGAAGGACAGGGAACTGCTGGAGAGGGTGCAGCAAAGGGCTACCAAGATGATTGATGATGAGGTGACTGGAACACCTCTCCTATGAAGAAAGGCTGAGAGATTTGGGTCTCTTTAGTCTGGAAAAAAGACGACTGAGGGGGGAACCTTGTCAATGCTTACAAATACTTGAAGGGTGGGTGTCAGGAGGATGGGGCCAGGCTCTTTTCAGTGGTGCCCAGTGACAGGACAAGAGGTAACGGGCACAAACTTGAACATAGGAAGTTCCACCTAAACATGAGGAGGAACTTCTTTACTTTGAGGGTGGCAGAGCACTGGAACAGGCTGCCCAGGGAGGTGGTGGAGTCTCTGTCTCTGGAGACATTCAAAATCCACCTGGACGCATTCCTGTGCAACCTGCTCTAAGGTGGTCCTGCTCTGGCAGGGGGGTTGGACTAGATGATCTCCAGAGGTCCCTTCCAACCCTACCATTCTGTGAAACAGAACAAGAAAGAGGACATCCCACTTTAGAAAACACTTCAGACCACCAGACTGAAACAGAATTCTGGAGGACCTAAACAGGTGCTATCAAGAACAATTAAGTCATATCATAGAAAAGCAAAACTTGACAAGAGCAGGAAAACACAGAAAATATAAACAGAGGAAAATATAAATTTATACTTACTTATTCAAGTGTTTCCTAGCTGCAGGTACACCAGACATTTCCTCATTCAGAACATATTTCTTTGTTCCCATGCAGTAATCTTCCATGTATTCTGCCCAATGTAGTTGCCGAACATCAAAATTAAATGTCTGCATAAAATAAAAGCTTTCAGTTAGTTGCCTAAAACTCACCTGATATATATAATAAAGGAAAATAGATGCATTTATACCAGGTAGCATTCTTGCACTAAAGACAAATTGGAATTATCTTGTCCTTAATCGTAAGAATGGTCCAGTTTTAGACCCCATTTCTGACTTAACTACCAGCTTCTTACACTATCTCTTCCACATTTCAACCATTTCATGCCGTATTTTTCCTCCTCAGCAGTTATATTCTTCCCTCCACTTCCAAGTGTACTGCTTCCCCGTTTCATCTGCCTGTAAGGAATTCCACTCTAGAAATAACTACCTTCTATTATGTTGTTTCCTTTTAAGCAACAAAATAATTCTAATACGCTATGCAATAAACACCACCTTGTACCAAGTGCGCCATTTGACAAATGCAGTTTGTTAGCTGTGCTTATAGTTGTACAACTACATTTTAAAAAGAACCATGTGAGTATCTTGCTCAGTAGAGGAAGCTCCTAAGGTATATTCACAACTTAATTCTTTTGCTGATGTACTGAGGATGGGGCCAGGCTCTTTTCAGTGGTGCCCAGCAACAGGACAAGGGGTAACGGGCACAAACTTGAACACAGGAAGTTCCATCTCAACATGAGGAGGAATTCTTTACCTTGAGGGTGGCAGAGCACTGGCACAGGCTGCCCAGGGAGGTGGTGGAGTCTCTGTCTCTGGAGGCATTCAAAATCCACCTGGACACGTTCCTGTGCAACCTGCTCTAAGGTGGCCCTGCTCTGGCAGGGGGTTGGACTAGATGATCTCCAGAGGTCCCTTCCAACCCTACCATTCTGTGATTGCCTCATCTCAAGATTCAACAATATCAGTCATTTAAGTCCCAATAAATACCAAGATTTTCCTAG
The DNA here is from genome assembly GCA_013400135.1 of Rhinoptilus africanus. NCBI lineage: Eukaryota > Metazoa > Chordata > Aves > Charadriiformes > Glareolidae > Rhinoptilus > Rhinoptilus africanus. The sequence goes on from VXBO01007057.1 coordinate 51,448, forward strand.
CAGGTTTTTAACTCTGCCCATTTTCTTTCAGGTGAAAGAATAAGCAAGATCATTATAGGATCCCAAGCAAACAGGTTTGTGCAGTAAAGCTGTACTGAGCTTTAAAAGCTGTTATACATACACTAAATCCCCAAGTCCATGCTTCCAAATAAGAAACTTAACAGCATGGCAGGTGTGTTATAGGTATGATGAAATATAAACCCATTGTAGTTCTGAAGAAAATCCCTCACAGTGAGTCTTTGTAATCTAGCATTGTTTGCAAGTTAGAAGTCAGCCTGTAGTTCAAGTTGTCACATGAAATAACATACATGCTAAACAGTCTTCTAGAACTGGTTATCAGAATTTCGCAAACTTTATTTTTCATAACGTATCATCATAGCAAGAATGTAAAAGTAAAGAAAGTAAAGTTTCAACTGTTACTTCAACTAATTCTTTATTGCTGTATGCACATCTTACTGAAAATTCACCTCTTTGAAAACACTAACAGTCCAAAGCTCTAGGCTTGTTTTGTTTTGTTTTTTTTCAAAACTTTTCCTGAACTCAAGTTGCTGGGGGAAAGCAAGAAAAGAAAACAGGTAGAAATCCTCTCCACACAAGAATCACCAAAAGCTGTTCCATTTCCTACTTTTAGCCAGTTTATTCAGAAGTCTGGCAGCTTTTCTTCTACTTACCTATAGAACTAGCTTCTGGAAAACACCTGAATAGTAAAGACATCTTAAAAATTACAAAACTGTCCCAAATGCATAAGGGAATCTGAGTTCTTAAAATTGTAATAAATGAGCTTATAGTTCACTTTCAGTCTTCACATCCACATCACACAGCTACTTGCCTTTTTGTCTTCGGGGTGTAGCTGGTTCATTAGCATAGTCATATTTTCAGTATTCCAGATCCAAGAATTGCTGGTAAAGTATTCTAATAATGTCATGGCCTTATGAAGACGTGTTATTGTTTTCATCATCCTATAGTCCAAGGCATGGAATGTACAGGTTACAGTGGTAAAGGTTAGTTCAAAAAAGAAACACAGACAGTAAGATTGTAAATTTTTTACCCTCCAACTCCACACCCCTGTGTGAACATATTCCATCTTGCTATCTACCCAAATAATGTTACATCAGATCAATGGGATATTTCTGCATATTATTAAAGTGGACTTCGGCTGTCCAATCTTCATATAGAATCAGAAATTATAGCATAATCCTTTTATCCTAATCCTACTTCCCAGTGCACTAGTAAGTTTCTTCCCTAAAAACAAAAAGAAGAGATAGTAAAACTTTGTCTTCTGTTAGTAACTCTTAGTTTTGGACACAGACACAGAGCACTTTTCACTTCAGCATACTGGAATATCTAGCTCTACTGAACAATTTGACTTGATGAAAGAGTCCAATTGCCCAGTGCAGAACATATGCACATGACAACTTTAAGCAAGGGAGTAAGTTTCCCTGATCTTCCTGCACACTGTGCAAGACCAGATCTCTGTAGCAAAACAAAATTGGTTTATTATGGTCACTAAGAGATCAAGGATTAAAGCCACAAGAAACACGGCTTAGCCTCTTAAACCAACTGCTGCAGCAAAGGGCATGAAAACATTTAAGAGCACAGGCAGACCACAGCAGATCCTGCTAGTTAGGTGGTCAGTTCTATGCTACCTCAAAATATGCAGAAATACCTTCCATCATTCCTTATTACGCAGAGGAAGCAACTCTACAAAACCATCACTTGGAGTACAGAGAAATTTTGTTATAAGGATCAATTTGGGCAAGTTTCTCTTTGATCACTCTCTGAAGTGGACCCGCCCAAAAATGTGAATCATCCAGTCTCTCAGATGCAAGTTCCCACATTTACAACAAGAGAATTGTTTCAAGTGTTACCGTGCTAGAGATGAGCACTCAATTTTACTAAGTACTTACTGGCATCATATAACCTGCTTCCAATTTGATCCTTATATCAGGACACAATGATCATTTTAAGCACAGAGTGAGAAGGGGCAGGGGGGAGGCAAAGAAAGCAGAATAACCCAGCACTAACAGCAAATGGCTTTCTGAAGCTAAGGTTTGTTCAATGAAGTTTGTAGAAGCAATAAAAACCACCAATTTTTCTCTGAAAGCTGCCCCGATGCATTCATACTTGTAGAAGGGATATAGCACATTGTCGCAGAAATTCTTCTAAAGAAAGCATTTTGCACCGCATTTGTGTCCCCTACTGTCACTAATGGCTGCCATCTCAGCATCTAAGAGAGTATTGAAATTGCCTCTTCTCATGGAGTAATACAAATTGCAGACCACTGAAAGAGTAGAGTATCTCTAAAGCATAACAAGCACAAATGTTTTTCCTTAAACTCCCATAGGAACCTATCTACAGAGTAATTCAGAGTTGTATTTAAATTTTAGACCACCAGATAATTTTATTAGTAGACATTTCTAGATGCTTTCAAATACCTGTTTATAGTTTTACCAGTTGGGCAAGGTGGCAACAGTGGAAGCTGAGCTGAACCAGAATTCCTTTGATTAAAAAGTAATTATGAATATAGTCTGTGCATCCAAAACATATCCTGTGCTAACAAGACTGAACATTTAAAAAAAGCGTATTTGTTAAGTAAAAAAAATCAGAAAAGAACTTGAAACTTTGAAAGCAAAGGTCTCGCTGTCAGATAAGCCAGAAAGACCCATAGCAAAATGGCCTAGATAAAAACAGTGACAAACAGGACACATTGTCAAAAGGCTTTGACTTTTTGCAACAGCCTGTCCACTGACAGTCTTAAGATTGTTTAACTTAGTTGACTTGCCCTTTTGTGCCTCCACAATTTGTATTCTTATGCCAAGCAGAAGAGCGGCTGAGTTTTAGTTAGAGCGTTTAAACTGGTACAGTTTAAGAAAAATTGTGCCCCAGCACAATACTAAATGAGGCAAACAAGTATCTGATTAGACAAGTGTAGATTTTGAGCTTGTTACTGGCCACTGACACTAGTTTAAATTTAGTTTAGTTTCTGTTTACAGAAAAGAGTGAAAACCAGTGTAAAGATTAACCTCTGCTGGGACTCTTGCTGTGTCCGCTTATGGATATGGTTTTATAGCTAAGCTGCTTAAAAAAAAAATTTAAAAAAATCAAGTGGCTAAAAGAGTTCTTATACCTCAGCTGCAGATTGTTTTCTCTCCCTCCAACTCAAACTGGATTTAGTGACTGGCCACAGAATCAGCTGATTCAATTCATCAGTGGAAAATTGTTTTAATTTGTAGGGTTAGTTTCTTGATTTATCAGCCAAAAGAATCAAATGTCTCCACGTTCTCTCAACTGCTAGATCTATTACAAAGTTCGGCAGAAGAGGACCAATGTTCTTGGTGACAGTTTGTTAAGTTTCTACTAAAACAATGTGAAACTACACTTTTTTTTTTTGAGTGTAAGAAAAATAAAAGGCCTCTCAGAGATGTCAGCAATGAGTGTCATTTAGCGGACACTTACGTAGCTGTGGCAGACTAAGTTTTATAACTTTAATGGCACCATATTCCTCCTGCAAATGGGAATACACACACAACTCAAAAAAGAGCATGAATACACATAATGAAGTTTTATCTCTAAACGTGGAGTTTTGAAATATACACTTCATAGGTTTTTCCAGAGACAGCCATTGGATACAAGTCAAATATCAAGCCATACATAACCAGTCAGTATAATATCAAGCATTGAATCACACCTTCTTCATAAGCTGAAGACAGAAAAAAGTCACACCTGCTGATCGTCATTAAGAACTGAACATTAATGGCAGTCAGCAAGTCAGTGTGACAGTATGCAAGACTTCCACCTAGGTACTAGGTAAAATTTCGCCTCTACTAGGCAGTCCTTACTGACATCAATATAAAATGCATTACAACAGTTTGAGAAGCACATCACAGGAATAAAAGTTTTACAGATAATTGAATTAACTATTGCTTAAGTTAGGTGGGCATCCTTCTATACCAGACAGTTGAAAGTGGCCTGGCTTAAGGCTACGACTGCATTTGAAAGAAGTCTTACACACAACCTATTGTCTCCAGGCTAAAACCAGTTCTGATGCTAAATACAGACTGATCCTTCAGTGGATCTACAGGCTGCCAATCTCCAAGTCTCTACATAAGCATTAGACATAGATAATTATATATGTATCTTTAAAAGATTCCTCTAAAATACATAACAAGACAAATCCAAAAGCTTGTTTTAAGATTTTCATTTAGCTGTAAATTTTGAAGTGTAAGACCTACTACTGGGATTCTTATCTTTCCAGCAGCTCTGTGGATCCTTTAAGAGCACAACCTAAAAGTACTTCCAAGAAGAAAAAGCATATTAATCTATTCAATAAAAGTGTACTCCTTACTCATTTCTGGTTTGTAAGACACCAACTGCGTGAGAGGTGCTTCATCTTAATTTTTAAGAAGATTTACATTGAAGTTAGAGAGATGAAGTAATGTCCTTTACACCTCCCTACCCACATCAACCATACCTCCCTTTAGCTTTCTATGAAGCATTAACAGAAAATTAATTGCTGGAGAAATACCTGAACTACAACTTTAAATATTTCATGACACATTCTGTTCTTCCACAGTAATTGGAAATATCTGCTGAGAGTCTATTTTTAAAGAGATTTTTAGATTTCAAATATACTGAACTGTTTTTAAATAACAAATGACCCTGTTGTGCTAAGCGCTATGCAAAGTTACAAGAGAGAACTATGCCTTGTATTAAAGTTAATTAGACAATTAATAAGCTTTGCTATGCAACTAAGTATATGTGTCAAGTTATGAAAACACTTGGATGCTATGGATTATCACCACTATTTATGTAACTGCACAATGCTGTAACAGTATTTAGCATACAATACTAAAACTTCATTATGCCAATCCAACAGTACATGTTCTTTCTATAAAACTTGGAAGACATACTATATGCATTATTTCTTCCTTCCCTTTCCTTAACTGTTAATATTATCAGAGAATTGTTAAATTCAAGAACCTTCAACTAGGTGCAAAAAAAGCAAGATCTCCATCTCACCAAAAACATTGCTTCCACAAGCAAGGTGCAAAAGAATGATGTCATATCACAGAAAGATTTCAACAGGTAAGTTTTCAAAAAACCCTGAACAGGAAGATTTTTTAAATTATGAACATAATCCTTTCCTTCTGATGGGTCATAGGCCTGATCTATTTCTTCCACTTGTTAAAATTTCTCATTCAGTTGCAGTAAAACATTCTGAAAGTACGACTACAGTACAATTAAACCTACATAGTCATTTCATTGCTTAGTTTTTCCTATATTGTACACAATAAAGGCCTCACAAGTGTATTCAGACTCAGCACAGAGAGGGCAGGCTATTGACCTGTCAAGTTAGCACAGTACTTCAATTTTCTTGTGCTGATTTTAACCCATTTTCACTATACCGATCAAGTTTTTCTGCTAAATTGTGGTGGAAAAGGCCACATTTTAGATTAAGCTAGCCCTTCTTCACTCAGGACAGCACTGAGTTTAAGAATCTCCAAAAGTGTTTCCAAGCCTTCAGAAGTTTCCTAGTACATGCTACCTGGTAATTAAAACCATTCTGTCAACTGGACAGAACAACCACAGCAACAGCAGTATATCCCTATAACATGACTGTCTCCAGCTCACCAGTTAAAGCAGCTTTCAAAGTACTTTGAGTCAGAAGACTAGAAAAAAAGTTGAGAAGAGTAAAGATATGTCTCAAATTTCTTCAATTATTAATCAACACATGAAGCCCATTAGGTTTATCACTGCACATCTTGCTTTTGCTTGCATCTGTATATTTATTTGCTTTTACTGCTTCTATTGCAGAGTCCTGATTTTTTTAAATGCTTAAAAAAAAAACAAACCGCACTATAAAATGCAAACTATATTCCCTGTAAGTGGGCTGGCTATCAAACTTCAAAGCTTTTCTTTCACATGCATTTGAGTAACCACAGTGACTGAACAACAGCTTGTTTCAGTTGAAACGCTCATCTCTTTCCTCCAAACTGGAAACCTTGTGCATGATAGGAAACCCACCCACCCACTGTTACATTAAACTAATTTGGAATGCTCGTATCAGTAATACTTCACAGGCTAGAAAATACATATTTAGTGTCACCAATTGTACTAGTACTGATTAAAGTTTAAATTTCATCTTTGGACATATACATTGAAAAAAATATATATAACATTAAGAGTGTTCTAAATAGCATGATGATTTACTGCCTTGTTTTAGTCCCACTGGTCAAACAGTTAAAAGACTACACACCTTTTAAAGACTGACAAGATTCTGGGAGCACAATTTCCTAACCATTTGAAAGACAGTAGGTTGGCATTTATAGTATAATGCTTTTTAGGGAGCGATGAAGTCTTCACATCTGTCAGGGAATTTCTGTCAACTTTTATTAAGAATAACTTAGAATTGCAGAAGAACCTAAAACCGTGGAACTTGTATGATCAATGCCTTCTTTTGACCTGAAGAGCTTACATCTTTTTAACGTGGGAAGGCTACTATACAGGAACAGCCTCTTGCCACTACCGTTGCTGTGAATATTATGCTATTGTAGGGGTGGAACAACAAAACCCAAGGCAGTTCAGACATTTTCTCCTACAAACCACTTACATGGCTTCCTTCTACTGATCCAGTGCCAAGCCCGTTACAGAACTTTTCCCCTGCTTGTAAGACAGAGCTAGTCTACAGGACAATGAACGAATACTCACTTGCGTTAATACACTGTCACCACAGTGGAGATATTACAGAGTCTGAAGACAAATACTTTTGAAAACATAACATAGGCAATGAGTTAAGTTCATATGGCTTGGCAAATCTGAAACAAATTGAAGTGACATCTTATATTCCTTCTACATAATTTAGCTTAGCCTATTTAGCAGAGCTATGCCGTTTTCACCACTTAGGAAGTTAACCAGATACTAGTGTAAATATTATAAACTGAATGGAACGTTGAGATGATACAAACCAATATATCAGATCAAGTTGTATCATCAGGAAAACCCCACAATTATTACCCGTTCCATTTTCAGTTTATAATAGCAACAACAATCTTACTGCAAGCCACTAGAGCTTAATGACTGACTAGGATTCTGATCCGAGACATATCTTCAACAGCATTGTCGAGCCAGTCATTAATCTCTTCAAAACGCAGCCACTGAATTGTTATTGCTTTTAGTTAGTAAATCTGGATAGTGCCCATGCCATGTCTTCTTCCCAAGTCTCCACCACCTGATCAGCAAGATATTTTTAGTCCTGTCCTCCTTACCATGGTTTCTGACCTGTCAATCTGAGCAAAAGATCATGCAAAAATGCAGTTGTACGGCTGACTGTAATCCGATAGAGATGCAAGAGGGGGTTGTTTTGCAAAATAAAGTTAGGGTCCCCTACTGCACTTTCTAATGGATTTATCTTGTAACTCAAAGTAACGTGGTATCCTGTAGGAAAAAAATAAGGATCAACATATTTTTAATATTTATTATTCAAGAACAAGCATCACTAGCTAGATCTTGTAATTCTGTTTACCTTGACTACTCAAACCCACAAACTATCCAACAAAACATCCTCATTTTTGCTAGAAAGTTCAAAGTCACTTTAAATTCAAGGACCTGTTCTCAGAAAAAAAAAAGGCTGAATTTTAGTCACAAAGCATTCAGGGGAAGAAAAAAAAAATCAATATACATCATAGTGTAAGCATAGCTTCGTTTAAAAGTCAGAGGAACAGACAAGACAGAGCTAGTCACCATTACCTTGGGCTTCTTCCAGTAATCCTGAGGTAGATATCATAGAGGAATGCTGGGGCCTTATGGCTTACAGCAATCCAGTAATGATATAAAAGGTGGTTGGAAGTTAGATTTACATTGGGCCGTCTGAAGGCCTGTTCGAGAGGATTCCTCTTGAAAGTAGAAATTACATGGTATTCTGAGAAAGAAAAGTTGTGTAACAGCTTTGATAATAACCATGTAAAATGTAATGGTTTTCAAAGTACATTACAGCGTACAATATTTAAGTCAGTATGTTATTTAAATAACCACCTTAACTCTTCTACTATCCACAGAAACAAAACAAAGTCATAAGCCTTTAACCTAAAATACTATTGAACTGGTTCTTATTACAATCAAGAGGGTTTTTATGCCTTCATCTTCAGTATTGTATTTTATTGTAGCTTCTCTCTTTCTGTTCCTCTTCCCTACCTTAGAAGTTGGTTTCAAAAATTCACAGCAATTTCAGTTTATATAGCATGTAAAGCTATTTAAATAGTCATCTATATTTCATTAAGGCGGCTATTCTGATCTCTTTTGTGAAGAATAATTTAAAAACAGACTGAGGACTTTGCAAGCATCTGAAGTGCATTTCAAATGACATTTTCTAAACAACTTATCCATACTTATGCATTAAGAAAAAAACAATCAGGATGGGACTCTATGTGGAACTCCTGCTGACACCTGAAAATTCTGTACAAGACAGATATGCAGGATTGGTGTCTTAAAATGTAATGCTGAAAATCACTCTCCTTTTAATCATCTCTTGTAACTTTATGCTTTTGTTTATAGACAGTGTTTCAATACCCTGATTGAAACTGGGATATAAATAAAAGTCAGCAATCTTCCAAGTTTGGCTAATGCCATAAGGTTTATAAATACAGATACATAAAAAATGTGCAAAAGCAAGTAAAAAGCATGAAGAAAGCAGTAAAGAGAAATAAAACAGATTTAAGTATTGAAGTTACCTGAAAGAAAAAAAAGTAATCTGATCTCAAGAATGCTATTTCTAAAAAAATGAATAGTAATAAACAGCTTTACCATGCCAGGCAGCTTGCACTGCTATTTGTAATAAGAACTATTACAAAGCTTTTGGCATGTGATTTACATTCAAGTCAGCATATCTAAGAATTGAAAACAGGTGGCCATACTTTCTTAAAGATTACTTTTCCCTGTACATGAATAGCTGAAGTCTCACGTAGCTATCTGAAGATTACAAAAGCCACCTCAACCAACAATTAACTTAAGCCAAACAAAAAAGAGCTACCAAGTGCAAACTACTACCATACCTCTCAATTATGCAGATGTACAGAACACGTACTTGTGGGCTGCTTATCCGTATGTATTTAGTAAGGCTGGCATTAAGCCCAACATCACTAACTACTGCTCCTCTGAGCAATGCTTTCCTCTGCACGCTACCCACACTCTGCGGATCAGGTCACGTCAGTAGCAAATAGAAAAATAAGTTTCAGTTATAAGGGAATAAAAAAACCACCAAAACCAAAATGGAACAGTGATAATGCTGCAAGGGGAGAAAACGAACAATGGAAGATAATGAGAAAGCACAATACACTGCAAAATTGAGAGGTATGGCTATTATACTAATCTCAACAATAAAAATGAAATAGGACCACTGATTATAGACTGTGTTTTTATTATTTGACTTTATTTTTCTAATAAAGTTTATGAAAAAAAGAAACACGGCATACCAACTTCACCCCAGTGGAAAGGATTGGTGCCACCTGTTGTACAGTTATATACCATGACTTTTCTTGGTCTGGGGGGAAAAAAGACAGAAAGTTAGAAGACAAACAATCTTTTAAAAACACAGACAAGAGACATACCCAAAGGTATCCTTTTCCTTAGCATCATCATTTACATGGAGCAGAAACCATCAGTCTCACATTAAGATATTTTTGCTTTGTATATCATCTTCCAGTATTTTAATCCTTCTTTAACTATCATATTCCTTTTCTTTCAGAGAAGGCGTCACTTACATTACTGTAGATTGTACTGATTACAAGATGACCCCTGAAGTAGTTTTCAGGCACAGCCTGTACAACTGCATCAGTAGATTATGTCTTCCTCTTTGGTCTAAGAAAGTTAAGTTAAACTTTGAGGGACTAATGCTGTTAGAACCTTAGATTCCTTTGTCCTGGGAGAGCAGCAGGACACTGATTAGAATCATAGAATCATTTTGGTTGGAAGAGACCTTTAAGATGATCAAGTCCAACTGTTAACCTAGCACTGCCAAGTTACCACTAAACAATGTCCCTCAGTAGAAGTTCAATAGAAGACTGATTTGTTAAAACGCACAATTTCAAAATACGCGGTACTGTTTATTATCACCCGTTATACCTATTAACTCCAGAATACCAGGCTGCAGCCAGTGTTGCATTGACAACAACATCTACTGGTACAAGGTCTGCTACTGCATTGTTGGAAGCTCTCATTGTTCGAAGAATTCCTTTTCCTGCCTTAAAGAACAAAACAAAAACAAAAAGAGACAGAAGACCCACCAGTAAAACATGTGAAACTTTCCTGCCTTCCAAAAGGAGGAAAAAAATTTAAGTATATTCATTACTTACAGCAATGAAGAGACCACTAGGTCCATTGAAGTTATCAATCCATCCCTATTATGAACAAGAGGGAGGGAAAGGATTTGGTTAGAGTATATTGAAGTCAGCAGTTTCAAGTGAAAATCTGAGATGCTTCTACAAGGGTAAGGGATGGAGGGAAAAGAGAATATAGAGGAGAAAGATATTAATTTCCATGTCTCTAAATGAAGTTCTTGCATAGCAAGATACGGTAATGTAACAAGTTGCTATGATGCAAACAAGAGACCTCCCTGTAGATTCACAGGTCCTTCAAAGTGAGATCTGAGCTTGTTTATTTCTTAGTGAATAAGCAAACTGCAGGTCTGTAAAAATATTCCAATTTACAAGTACTTTCAGACTAGCTTCTAGGAACTCATAGAAGGCAGACAAGTAGCTTTGCTATCAATTGTTATTTTTTTCATTTTCAAATAGAAGATATTCTTGCTCAACTTTAGTGACAATATTTAGATACTATGTACTTATTGGTTTGACAGGTAGATTGTATATACTCAAAAGAGTATGCAAAGTAATTATATGGATTTTAAAGGCTGAAGATACATTCAGTCTTAAACTGTAAAAGCTATTCCAACACCACTGTCCCACACAGGAGGAAGCATATAGCACACATGCTATATATCAATATACTATACAGTACACAGAATTTATGCCATCCCCTGCCAAGTTTACAGGGTTTAACTAAAAGTGGAGCCAAAACATCATTATGTCCTGCAGTCCCCAGTTTTCTTAGTCACCTACTACTGCAGCTACTGATGTACCAAAGCATCTTTAAGAGGGAAAAACAGATGAAGGTACACAGACTCACGAGACAAAAAGCTGACAATTTCATGGGTGAGATAATATCTCCCATTGTGACACAAGTGTATAGTTCTATGATTAAAAGTAATTTACCTCTAAATTTGACACATAAGAATACCATATTAGACTTCTGTATTAGAGTTACTATCCAGAAGCAACTAAGCCACAACTTCATAGTCTCACAGATTTTCTTCTACAAAGTCACTAGGTAAACAGGCTGTCAGTGTGTACTATAGTTTACAGGCAAGATGGTTAGGTGAAAACTCAATGACTTACAGGAAAAGGATCCTTCCAGCTAGCACCAACAATAGATGGCCTTATAATGGCTGTATTTAATTTCGCACCTTCTTGTTGTACTACATATTCAGCTAAGGCTTTTGTATATACGTAAGTATTAGGCCTGTCGCCTATCAGTTTAGGAGTAATATCATTCACTAGGCCATCATCCATCCACCTAAAGAAACAAAATAAGAGGTGCAAATTACTATATGCTGCTTCACTGGGAGGTGGGGGTTGAGGGGTGTGCACATGCAAAAGCAGTATGTAAAAAGGACAGTCAGATAAATCAAAAATACTTTGGAAAGTAAAATTAAAATCCAATCTCTTCTTCAAAACACCATCCAAGGCAAAAATAAAATAAAATAAAGAAAAACACACTAAAACCACCAAAACCTTAGCATTCCCCTAGAAACGGCATGAGCGCAGATGAACAAGAAATTCTGTGAAGAAATTCAGGCAATAATTAAAAACTCATTTCTGTATTCCATGTTTCTGCAATAACTCTAGTACCTAACACTAAACCAGTACACTTTAAATCTCAGCTTGATTTTTAGAATTTGACATCAACTTCCACAGAAATTAGCATGTCACATACTTCTACTTTAAACAGCTGGAAGTTGTAAAACATTTCCATAAGCATTTGCATATCAAACAATTAATGTCTACTGACATCTTATACCACACAACTTTAAAACCACATAGTCTCTTAAAATATCACTCATCAAAATGTAAGCGTTAGGGGGTTTTCTTCTTATTTAAACTGAAGGCCAATCCAGAGGCCAGAAAAATCAAGTTTAATAGAGCCTGCCCTGCCTACTACTCATTTTGATTATAAACACTACTATTTAAGTTAAGGTGTCAACTGTGTATGTAGAACCCTTCTGAAAAGGGATCTTGAGGAAGAATGTTACATTTGAGATTCTACAGCAGCAGTGTAGTTAGGCTGGTTTAAGGACATTATTACCAACTTACAGAAGATTGTTTATACTGACTTCATACTCATTTTGTTTCAAATTAAACCATAAAACCTAAGCATGTGAAAGTAAATGCCGAGGAATCTTTCACCAGAACACATGCCCAGTTCTAAAACTGTTTTGCAACTATTTTATACAGTGTACTGTAGAAAGTAAGCAAATTTATGAACTTAGTTAAAAATTAAAACTTTTTTCTTTTGTTAATAAAGTTACCATGGTATTTTTTTCCCCTTTGAAGAAAAGAGGTTACAGACCGAAACAAAAGTAAGTTTCTCAGTAACAGAGAAGAGGGTTGCACATTCAGTATCCACTGAAATAAGCAGACTGCTATTTACTTTTTTGCCCAAGTAATTAATTTATTACATTCCAACTGTAGTGCAAGTACTACATTCCTTTTCAGTAATCCTAATGCAATCAACTAAGCTCTCAAACACGAAGTGCGGGCACAGCAAGGTAGTCTTTGGGACTGACAGCTTCTCCTCAGCCAGCATTAAGTGACCTAGAAAGCGGTGGCACTGCAGAGTCCCAGCCACATTACAAGCATCACCCTCCACTTCTGTGGTGTTAAGCAGTCACACACCACCTCTGAAGCAAGCTGTGGCACCGTGTTTCTCCCCTTAATTTAGTTAACTCTTGCAATTTCATCTTGCTTCCCAATTCATTCAGCAGTTTGTATTTAAACTTGTAATAACCCTCAGCCGTAGCACACAAGCACACAGATGTGCCTCTTGAACTACTGCCACTTTGGTGTTTTCCACTTCAAACCAGGACTTGGATTTTATTTGCCTCAGCCACCCAACATCTTTGCCACGTAAATGGAATTTAACCAATACTGTTATTCACCAATGTTCTGCTACAATCAAAGCTGATGTGCATCAGACTTCCTTCATGATACAAACTGGGGTGGGAAGAGGGGTAGAGAAGCCCAGAAAGGGACACAAATCTGTTTCTACGTCTCTCAGTCAGCTCTTGACTAGAGAGGTCACTCTTGTACAACTTTATAAAGGCTTTCCCTCTTTGCTATAGAGCTCTAAAATACAGATGTCTGTCCAAGCCCAAACCAAGCAGTGTAAGTTCTATTTATCCTGCTTGTGAAAAGCGAAGATAAGCAAAAATATGTCTACTTTGAAGTATCTCATTTGAAAGGGTATTTAAAGTCAACATTATAAAAAAAGGTTGGTTCAATGTGCATTGTAGGTAGCAGCTCATTTGTTCTTAATGTTAGTGCTCTTCTATCTATAATAACCTAAAGAAGATATTTTACTTTTTAATTAGTTACTTTTAATTTTGTACTTCTCTTCTAGGGGTCATACTTTGACAGGGAAGAAGGGAGAGACTGATTTAGAGATAAGATTATTATTTATTACGTTCCACTTGACTTATCCCACATTTACCACCTGTATCAGTTAGGGTTTGACAGCTACTGAGTAAGACCTCAGGACAGCTAATATACACAGAAAAAAAATATAGAATGAGTAATTTTCCCTCCTCAGTAATGCCCAGTTAAAGACTAAAAAAAAAAACAGAAAACAAATTTTTAGTCTTTGCAGTCTCTGAATACCTAACAGAACTAATTCTACAGTTGTGCTTCTGAGCAGTTAAGTAATACTTCAGTATCTCAGTCTGATTGCAATTGTATTTAGGCGGATGTAGTGGAGGCTGCTGTTGAAGGGGACTATATTGGTTTTATCCCTTGCCTTCACAATGCTGGAGCTAGCACACTTGTAACAGCACACCTTTTTTTGTTTTTAATAGCTTCCAATTCAGGTCATCATACAACTGAAAACCTGCCACTCTCAGCATATAGGAAGCATCATGAGTAGATATGAGCATCCCTCTCCTTCAGTACAACTCCACACCTAGCCCACCTCCTTTACAGGAAAGGGAAGTGTCAGCCATGCTGTCAGGACTCCCAGGACAGCATAAGCTGATTGCTTCATCTTTCAGGTTCCTAACCATTTTTTGGTACTTCATTATTAGGAAGTGGTTACAGATTACTGAAGTAGCTTCATAAAACATAACACGTACTCGAGAGAATCTATCAGTTTCTTGGGATCAACAGGAGGTGGATAAACTACTTCCTCAATCTGTTTTCGATTGCAATATGCAAAGGCAGTTGAAACGTGCACAAAGACGTCCAGATTCTTCATTCGCTGTGCCAAGAAGAGGAGCTGTTGTGTAGCAATCACGTTCAACTGAACAGCATCTCTGTTGATTAAACAGAAATTTGATTAGCAGAAAGCAAGACAGAAAACAAGCAAAAAGAAATAACTAGTCAATTCGCTTCTAAACGCCTCAGTGATGGGTACATAAAGTACTCCTAAATGGTCCACATCCCTCCAAAAAAGCTGTAAGGACAGTGTCCTAACTTTCTCCTTAAAACAATACGCTGCAGTTTTAATCTAGAACATCTCCCAACGTTCAGGGTAAGTCTCCCAAGTTTTACCCTGTTCTTATTGACATCCTCATGCTCCATTAGTAGTGTGAGATTAAGCATACCTTGATCTCCTCAAGCTAAATCCCAATTCTACAGTTTTCATAACATGAAGGAAATAACGCAACACAACGCCTAGCTGCCACATGAGATGCATATCCAAACTTCCTAGTTCAAGTTGAGTTAGGTCAGCAACTCAGAAGGCAGGCTCAGAGTTGGAGACCAGCATCTTCTTGTAGGAAAGCACAAGGCTAAATACCACAACAGGATTACACAAAGGAAGGGGGGAAAAAAAAAGGGAAAAAAAATGGGGGAGGGAACCACCAAGAACCACACTTTCACCCTCCAACTTCCCTGCTTGTCATTAAAATAGAGTCCTTACCACCACCACAGGTGAGTAGGTACATCTCTACAGTTCCCACCAGAACACAGCTTACTGACCAACTACTATGATTATTTTTTTACAATGATTATATTTATATTTATACTACGATTATATTTATACAATTCTGATATTCTCTCCAGGCTATCAAATTTACTATGGGTACTAGTTTTCTTGTACACAATGTACTAATCAACTAAATTTCAAGAATACAGCTGAACATAGCTTTATCAAAATCTTTGCAATGAAGTATTACATTAACAAAAAAACCTCAGTCCCTCCAGACAAACACTAAGTTTAAGACTGCTTTATCACACATTATTACTGACAGGAGAGGGGGATTGCTATACCAAAGCGATTAACATAAATGGAAAAATGTTACTTCTGAATAAATTAGTGGGTGAGGGCTTTTTTTGGACAATTAGTTTTTAGGGCTTTTTATTTGATTTTTTTTTTGTTTTAAAAAAACCCCACACTGTTCTCCTCAGTCTCCAATGCCTCTTTCAGAAAGTCAGAGGCAGGAGTTAATAGACCTGTACACATCACTTTAAGATACATGAGTAAATTAAGAAAAGTTCCAAAATAAGTCCAAGTATTTTGTTTTCTTGACTTTCTTCCTACTGCTGGCCCAAGCCAAGTATTCTGAACTTCACATTAGTTATTTCTGTTAATTATCTGATGAAGGCTGCTTTAGGTGGTTCTCCAGCACAACTGTCAGAAAAGAGCTGAGGACAAAGTATCTAAGAAATACTCAAGTTTTTTAATTCACTAAACAGCATACTGGACCCACCAAAAAAGCAGAAACTGGCAGAGGCTTTTTATACCAAGACTCCATTCCACTGGCCTTCCCTCTGGACTTCTGTCAAGTTGGTAGTTCCTTAACATTTCAAGACCATAAAACAGTGATAAACACAGGCTCCTTTATGACATTTCATCAGGCAGCACAGCCTTTTTATAGATGTAGTGCCAGCCCTTGTAACAACTGAAAGAAAATCTGAGTTGAGAAATGGTTTATCTCAAAGTTTACTATCTCCTCCCATAAAAATTAGAGCTATTCATGGAAGTCCTTTACCCGAATTGGATATTTATTCCATTGTTTCAACACTAAATCCAGTCATTGTTTTTGGCAAAAAGCAAACACGGTATTTTCTTGCTTCTGGTACTCCTTTCTCTAGTATTTCCTTAATAGATTTTCTGTACAACATAGAAGTTTTCACCTTTCTCCCTCTGCATCTACTTCTCCCTCCCCCCTCCAATGCAAACCTTTATTCTTCTTAATGATGGACTTACTGAAGACGTGGAGAAAGCTGAGCAGCATTTGATCTCCTGTTTGTTCATCTGAGAGCAAGTGCTAGAACTTCCCCTACATACAGTTGTGCCAAAAAGTTACCCTCTGAAAACATGCATTCTCCTTCTAAAAAGGAAGGCTAAAGGAGTATTGTGTGTTCCCTTTTACACACTGAGAAAAAAAGCTCTAATATTACCAGTGAGCACAGTACATATAGCTACAACTTATTCATATCCTTTCTACCCATCCCAGAGATGAGAGCAACATATGATGTTAGGAAGACTCAGAATAGCAACATGTTCCCTAGTCTCATCAACAGCTTCTGTTCAGAAAGACTCTGAAATTCAGGCACAAGGATTCAGTTAAAAAAAAATACAACCCAAAACACCACAGAAAAAGAAAACCAGAACAAAAAAAAAAGAACAAATCAACCATGACCAAAAAAATACCACACAAAACCTGAGGGGCCTATAGCAAAACTACAAGAATAATTTTTTTATTTTCTAAGTGCTAATAACAGATTTGTCTTTTTGCCTAAAGCTTTAAAAAACCAGGAACTTTTCCATGTCGAATAGTGTAATTCTAACCTCTGGCAAAGCAGGTCTAAACAACATGCCTCCATCTTCCTAAGCAGAACAAATGAAAACCCAACAGCTTAAGAGAAGTTTGGAGGAAAAGATTGTTACCTTAAGGAGCATCATGAAATTAACCAAGCACACAAATACCGGAACACATGAAGTAGCCCTAGAGGCTGAGTATTTGAAAGATTGCTCAGACACCTCATTCACCCCCTCCCTTTGAGTACCACTGGTTTACCAAACCAGTGTATACAGAATCTTAGACTCACCTCAGTGTTTCATTGAATCTGACTGTAGCAGCACAATGAAATATGATATTAGTGCATTCTATAAGTTCTTCCTTGATTGGTTCACTGAGGTCCAGTTCAGGCTTTGTAAGGTCACTCGTAATTACTATTATTTTTGCTTTGAAGTCTGGTTGCTCATCTCTCAACTTGTCAAAGAGCTGTTAAAAAAACAAGATGAAAATTTCAAACTAAAAGCCAGTGCAGATAAAACACACATTTCATTTAAGTGAAGAAAACCCCTACATTTTCTCCCTTTACAGAGTTATACCTCCTTATTTCTCAAGATCATCAGTAAGTTAGAAAAACGTGTGAGGAATATTACAACATGTTACTGACTTCCCATGAACGTATTCAGCGATGAAGTTGTGCACACTACCCCACACAGTAAAAGCAGTATCGCATGTGTTGTTTAGAAGGCAGTAAGACTTCAATTTGCACTTTTTTTTTCTACTTATCCCTATCCTTAAACCAGATCTCTCTGAATATCGTAAGAAAGAAGGAATGGTCTCTATCAGACACCAAGACTCAAAGGAATTTTAAGTAGCAGTCTAAATACTGCCATCTCTTTTCTCTGACCAAAAGGAAAGAAAAAGGTCTGCTCACTTCCCAAGCTTGATAATAACTATTCAGATTCTTACAGACTTGCAGAAGTCATACTGGTTTTTAGGTTTATAAAACTTTCATCAAGCTTTAAAATTTTGTAGTGATTTAAGAAATGATATCCTGGAATTATGCCAGTTTTGGGGAACTTCCAGGTTAAAAAAAAATGTTTCTATGGTTAATTAAAAGAAAAAAGGCAGGGTTAAAGGCTGCATACTGTGTTAGAACATCTGATCAAGTCTTATCAAATTGGTATTCAACTATTCTCAATGAAAAAATCTCACCTGTATTATATTCCATCATATATTCTCCTCATAATTAACTGGGTTCTAACCATGTGGCTTAACACACAGAGATAAAAAAATCTTGCCTCATCTTACTTACATTCACTAGCATGCAGGTTTTCCCAAGCAAAATAGTACTGTGGGAATAAACACCCTTCAAAGTTTCACCAGAGCAGACCCCTCCTCTTAATTGTACAGNAAATAGTGGGACAGGAAAAAAGACTTTTATTCAGCTGGAGTATCCTAGCAACTGCTTCAACACAAGTCAACTAAGATGTTTTAAAATCACAGTAGTACCTCCCCTCCCTTCCAAGCATGCAGTTATACCAAAAGCAAATAGCTAAGAGATCTCCTTACAGAATGAAGATAAGTTAATTAATTTTCAACTATAAATTAAGCCACCTAAAGGTACAGTTTCATGGCTTGTAAGGCATTATAAGTTTGTACTGTTATCAAATAGATTGGTCCCTCTCCTAACTTTATTTTCACATTGCTTCTCCTTCAGTGGCAAAAGCAAGTAGCCCTACGGCCATGTGACCATACCAACTTGGGGGTCCAGCTGAAAAATACTACTTTTTGTAGATACTTTTTCAGCTGAACTGTGAGCTAATACAGCTCCCTGTTTGGCCACCTAAAGTAGGAGTCATAACGCTATAGGTGAGATTATGAGGCATCTCCAGGGACAGAGGTCTTGAGTTGATTTCCCAAACATGAAGTTTCACCTTAAAGCACCAAAGCTGCCAAGACACCATTTAAAGCCCCTGCCATTCTTAGAGGTACAGCAAACAGTGGTTGTCTAAGGGCAGGACGCCTTTGGTCATTTTGAAAACAAACGCTGGTTTTAGTGCCTGCCTCCAGGGAACTGAAGCAACTACCTTTGAACCATATTAATGTATGGAATGCATTATAATAGAAAAGCAGTCCCATGGATAAGCACTTAAAGAACCAGTTTGGTATTTTTAGTTTCTACATTATATCTGTTCTGCACCTTTTTACATCCATAGTCACACATTCATTATTCCTACATATCCCATACTAGCACTGACACCAGTACAAAGGGGAACAAGAGCAAACACCTATAACACATGGCAAATTAACAGAGGAATTAGATAAATGAGGTCCAAAGGAAGTAGAAACCTCAACATTTTTGGGCTGTTCACAGGCCGATTTATTTAAATGATCACATTCACCTGCTCAGATATTAAACTCTTCAAGAAACAGAATGTCCAAGCACCTGTAGAACACTAGTTGTCCAGTTGTAAGGGCCCTGCCAGTGATTTTTCACAATTTGGATGGACTCATTATGGCAACAGATCCTATTAAAAATTTTCAATCTTTTGGAGGAAACTTGATTACATTAATGCCAGATGAAGAATACAATTTCAATCTAATTTGTCTAACCACATGATGAAGACAGAAAAAACATATGGCCCTATCTACATCTCTGCACAGATGTACAACGCCATCTATGTTCTTGCTCTGCTGACTAAGATGTAGTCCTGCTTACTAGGAGGTTGTTACCTCAGCAGGAGTTGATACAGACTATAAGCAGAAGATTTGGACTCAAATTTACAAGCCTTTTGCAACACATGAGCTTCCCAAAAGCTATACTGAGGCTAAGTCTTACTGAAGTTCTTTTCCGTTCTCATCTCAATTTAGTCTGGAGATCTTTCCCTTGTTTCAGGGAGTGACGAACAGTTTTACGTAGACAGAATTCACAACTTTTAAGACAGAACCCCACTGTAACTCATTATGACATTGCACGGGACTACAAGCAG